>CM018698.1:67847118-68447118 GCA_009363875.1 Mikania micrantha
AAGGAAGCAGGTCAAAATTGCCCCCTACATCAAAGGATCATATCCCCTTATAAGAGTCTTTCTCTTGTTTGGAAATCTGCAGATTGCAAAAGACAACGGCCTCTTGCAAAATCAAGCTTCAAATGTAAGTACCAAACAGGGAAGTGGGGTAATTAGAGTTATCAATAGCATGGTTGAAGATCTTATTGAATCTGGACAAATTCAGCCCCACAGTGTTGATGTGTTAGTCAGTGAGTGGATGGGGTATTGCCTACTCTATGAGTCAATGCTCAGCTCAGTGCTTGTTGCACGGGACCATTTGTTAAAGCCTGGCGGTGCCATTCTTCCTGATACAGCTACCATGGTTTGTGTAACCTTAGTTTTCTTGGTGGGTGTTACGATCGTGGTTTTGTAACTGATTATTCAATATCATATAATCATTTTCAAAACACACATCAAAGCACCACCTTTAATACGATCCAATTTTGATTTAGTTAAATGTGTTATCTTTTTCCCATTTGTATTTCAGTTTGTTGCTGGATTTGGAAAAGGTGCTACCAGTATCCCGTTCTGGGAAAATGTTTATGGATTCAACATGTCTTCTATTGGTAAGGAGTTGGTTGAAGATGCTTCTCATATTCCTATTGTTGATGTTGTGGACGGAAATAATTTGGTGACAACTACTGCTCTTCTCCAGGTTGGCTAAATTTGTTATTTTGTGGTTAATGATAATAATATTAGAGATTGTTGCAATTTATATATAAAATTAGTTAAAACTGAGACGGGTCACAAATAGATCGACAGTCGCACGGTGGAGTTTGCTTTAGACCTGGAAATCTTGAACCATAGCAAGATAAATGGGTGGATTTGTATAAACAATTATTGCATTGTGGGTTGAATTGGGTAACATTATGTCATAAACGGGTTGAGATGGGTAACACCTTAACACAATACGGGTCAAGATGGTTACTTAAAAACTATATGAACATAATGGATTCAAACGGGTAAGAATGATCAATAATATATTTGATGAGAAAATCATTAAAACTTATTTAAATAAACTATTTGTTTAGTTACAACTCATTTAACTTGAATCCAGTCAACATAATTAAATTTGTTTAAACTTTGTTTTTATTTTTTGTTTTTATCAACTAATTTAATGTTGCTTTTTTTTTTTGATATAATCAAATTTCAATTATGTTGACTGGATTTTATGTTATTCTTTTGGTACTAGGTGTTTGATTTGGTGACAATGAAACCTGATGAAGTTGATTTCACTGCATCTGTCCAATTAGAACTAAAGCCATCAAACTCCCCAGAGGTCGAATCAACCATAACCAAGTGTTATGGAGTAGTCCTATGGTTCGAGACCTCGTTTACAAGCAGATTTTGCAAAGACGCCCCTACAGTTTTGTCAACATCACCATATACACCCCCAACACACTGGTCTCAGACATTACTTACTTTTTGTGAACCAATTTCATTAACTTCCAAGATGCTGACCACCAAGAGTTCTTCAATTGTTGGCACTGAAGTCAACCCAGCAATCAAAATAGATACACGTATCAGTATTGCACGTGGTGTCGAACATCGTAGCATTGACATTTCACTGGAGGTAACAACCATTGGATTTGATGGTCAAAAGCAAAAATGGCCTGCACAATTGTTCAATATGCGTTAGGATTGTGTCTGAAATGTATTTTATTTGTTGTGTTAGAAATCATATGTGATAAACATGTTAAAACACTAACAGGGGTTCCTTGTGAGAGGAAATTTTGGTTTAGTATGAGTCTTTATGTTTTGCTTGGCTTACAAAATGGATATCAGTAGAAATTGAACATGTGTTTGCGCCTATTATGTTGTGTACAGCATTTTTTTAGTTGGGATTGATTATTAGAACTGTTTATTTGTTTTGTTTTTCAAGCTGAGTAACTGAACCCAGAACAATTAAGATGGGTAGTATGACAGATTTTTCATCATGAAATTGAGTATATTAAAATATTATTAAATCATAGAAGTTATGGAAAATAGCTTTTTGTAATTGTACATGAAATTACCAAGAATGGTATATCAATTCGGTTTGTATGACGAGTATAAGATACCAGATTATGTATAATGAGAGGTGATTTAAGCATGATACCCTTTAGTCACGATCCTATCAAGCCCCTTTATCATCACATGGTTACACCCCTGACATGACCGGGGGTGTGACACATCCTAAGTGACCATGGTCATGAGCTTGGTGTTTTTTTTCTTTTCTTTTTTTCCTAAACTAATGAGAAACAATCATATAATATTTTCACTCGCTGTAACTTACCAGTACGCAACTTTTGTATTCACAATCACTAACCAAACTCCTCTTTTGTGACGTCCGTGTGGCATGTAGTCAAGTCTTTATCAAGCCACCTACTACACATAGCCTAACAAATACATTTTAACACACGAAATTACTTAATTATGTTGATGTACCTTTTTGTTTATATTTTTTAATTAGCAGTTTAAAATATAACTTTTGAACATATTTTTACACCAAAATATCAACACTTTATCTTACTATAAGCATTTAAATCCATATCACTTTTAAATAGAATAATAACACATATGTTATTAGGCTATACTGCTATAAGGCCATGCATGACTATTTATAATAAATAAATCATGGCAAGACTAGTCTATAGGAGCTTATTTTCTTTGACATCTAATTTCATATTTTAATTATTCAACCTATAACATCATTATCGTTCTATTGGGTTGGTCCATTGGCGTCTCTAATTAAATCCTATAGATTTTTCTTTTTAAATCAAAATTCATGCAAACATAACCGATAAACATGAAAGAACCATTTTGTGTAAGAATTTGTTGAAATTTTATCTAATAAAAGGTGGAAACAATCAAAAATATGATTGAGTATCAACTATAAATAATAACAAAAGTAGATAAATTTTATAAACCGGAATTGCAAATATATATCATCTAACCAAAGGTTTATATATAATATTCAACAAATTAAAATGTCAGAAAAAAATAAAAAAAAATGTCAAAATTGCTTTATCTATACAAAAATTGCTTTACATTTGTGAGAAAAATTTGTGAAGGCTGGTCCGTCTTATTGCTTTGTCTGAGAATGTTAAGACTTCCCCTTCCATGAGGCACGTGTTTGAGCCTCACCTTCGATAGTTTTTATTTATTTTTATTTTTACCCTATCATGTGTTTTTTTGTCTCCGTTTAAGTATTTTTTTTATAAAAGCGGCCCGTCTCCATGTCGTCGTTAAACGACCACGCACCCACAGTAACACGCAGGTGCATGATTGTGCATGATCTAGTTTTAGATCAAAATGTAAGAAAGTTGAATGAGTAGTTGGTTAGCTATACCAATCATAATCTAGTGAGACTTGGTCAAAGGAGCTTTAGGAGAAAAAGGTTCGGTTTACGGGCGTCACGCCCACGAAAATTTGAATATACGGGCGGCACGCCCATAGACAAAGGATTGGAGGCGGGACGCCTCTAATCAGGTTAGGGACACCCATGAACTAGGTTCGGGCGCCCGTAGAGTCGATATGGGACAAGAGGTACACGACGCCCATGAAAAAATTCAAAAAAATTGTTTACAGGCGGGATGCCCGTGACACGCGTGTCAGAATGGGCCCGGCGCCTGTGACCGTGGTTTAAAGTTTATGGACGGCTTCGATTTTTTATGGGCGTGAGCGCCCATAACGGCCACGTGGAGGGACGTGAGTGGGCGAAAACACGGGCGGCGCCCGTATATCTACGGGCAGCGGCGCCCACGATGGTGGTGGGCATTTGGACAATATGGGAAAGTCAATGATAAATGTGGACAAAATGAGAATTTTCCCAATCATAATCTAGTGAGACTTGGTCAAAGGAGCTTTAGTTGGAATAAATCTTCCACCCCCATAATTGACTGCAGAAAAATCTTCAAAACAGGAACTTTCCCCTATCAAGAGTTAGATACCTATAATTTGAAATCTTCGCCAAACTGATGATACACACACATATATATATGCATGTATGTATATGTATACATATAGCTTCTTCTGTGAGCTAAGTTGATGTTTTGTGCCTTTGAGAACCATGGAGAAGATGGAGAGACTTCTTTATGAAGCATCCATAGAGGGAAATGCAACAGTTTTGCAAAGTTTGCTTCAAAAAGATCCATTGATTCTTGATAAAGTAGCCCTAAACCAGCATGATGACATGCCTCTACACATTGCATCTATGCTTGGACACATTGATTTTGTCAATGAGATCTTGGCCCGTAAGCCGAAACTTTCTTTGGAACGCGATTCACAGAGACGCTTGCCGCTTCATATGGCATCTGCTAAAGGCCATGTGGATGTTGTTAAAGCGCTAGTATCGGCTAACCCTGATGCATGCAGCGCGTGTGACCGTGATGGGATGAATCCGCTTCATCTTGCAGCTGTTAAAGGACACATTGAAGTTGTGAAAGAGCTGGTTCGAGCCCAACCCCATGTGGCTAGAGCCTTGGTGCAACAAGACACCATCTTGCACTTGTGTGTGAAACATAACCAACTAGAGGTGTTGAAGTTGTTAATAGAGACTATGAGTGATCATGAGTTTGTGAACAGTAAAGATGCTGATGGCAATACCATACTACACTTAGCTGTTGCTGATAAACAAATTGAGGTATGCATAATTATATGTTATCCATCTATTTTTTTTTTGTTTTTGCAAGTTTAGGTGTTTTAGGGTAATAATAAGCAGTGGCGGATTCATGAATTTTTTTTACGGAGGGAAAAAAATGGGTCTGGATAAAAACAGATTGGGTTAGTTGAAACCATAAAACAAACCCATCGGTTCGGGTAGATGCAGCTTGGGTTAGTTAAAATCACCAAACAAACCTATCAAAAGTATTTAGAAAAACAATTACTTAAATAATCAATTTCAAAGTTACATCATAAGTTAATATTCGTATAAATTCTATGAAAAGAACACAGTTTTTTTATTAATTTCCAATGGTGCCCTTTTATAATCAGGTTTATGCCCTTTGTAATCAGATTCATGCCCGTTAAAATCATATTCGTGCCCCTTTATAATCAGATTTGTGTCCCCTTTTGTTTCAAAATTAAGCAAAATTATTTAAAAATAATGCGTTTTAACGTTCGATTGTGGGGTTCTAGGGGGGCCTATCCCCCCTAAGTTGGCTTTGTATCCGCCACTGATAATAAGGGTTTTTTGAGTGATTTTATTAAAAGCGGGTTTTTATAAGAAACAATAAGTCAAACCCCTCCCCCGCGTGACTTCCAAAAATACAAAGCTTTTCTTTTTTGAAGTTGGAAAGGGGTTTGACTTACATAAACAAGCCAGATTTATATAAACACACGCAAGAACTGTATTGTTCACCAAAAACACTTAAACGACAACATCCATCATATGCATGTATTCTTTGGAAAACCACAATTTAGACTAAATGATATTTATCTTCTTGCTAGACTATAAACTTCTTGGTATTCAATACAACAATAGAAGTAAATGTATCAAACACGAACGGGGAAACATCGATGGATATACTGAGTCAAGGTCCAAACGATACGAAAGATCAACAAATCATACGTTGCCTAACACGATTAGGAGCAGTCGAGGCCGATAAAGAAAGTTTTTTTGCACAAATTCCTCAAAATTCCACAAGCAAAATAGGGTTTGACAACAAGAAGTATAACAAGAAACCACACTTAGAGAAAGACTCAAAGAATGATAATGATGATTGGTTAGACAAAAAGAGAAACACTTTGATGGTTGTGGCATCATTGATAGCAACCATGGCCTTTCAAGCAGGCACAAATCCTCCTAGTGGTGTTTGGCAAGATGACTCAACCACTGATCCACTACACAGGGCTGGATTTGCGGTCATGGTTCGCAACCATCCGAACTATTACCATGTGTTTCTGGTTTGCAACACGGTGGGGTTTGTTTCAACTTTGAGCATCATCTTGTTGCTTATAAGTGGATTACCCTTTTTGAGACATAGGGTTTTCTTGTGGGTTCTAATGGTTGTTATGTGGATTGCTACTGCCTCTATGTCACTAACTTATTTGGTTTCTATATTGGCTTTGACACCAAAACCAGATTCACATACGTTTAAGAATGTGGTGAATGGTATCATTTTTGTATGGATCAGCTTAATGACTTTTCTAGTTGCGGCACACGCGATTCGGCTAATGGAGATCTTCCATAAGTCACCTCACTCTAGAAAGAAACCCTTATCAACATAAAAGCTTGTAATGCATTTAGCCATTGAAGTCTCAAGTGTATGTGTGAAAGTTGATACCATGTAACACATGTGTACTCATGAGTATTTGAAAGTTTTGTGCTTAATGTTGAATGACCTTAAGTTATTTTAATCTATTATGTTTTATATCCTTAAGAGGGGGTTTTGGTGTGATATTGTTCTTGTATGTGTAGAATTACATACACGCTCTGTTCCCGAGTCCCATTATGGAAAAGAAAAGAAAGGAATTGAAAAGAATGGAGAAACATATTTGTGTTCTTGAGTTTCATTTAATGAATAAAATGAAACGAAAATAAAACATGTTTGTGTTCACGAGTTTTATTTAAGGAGGAAAAGGGAAGAAAATGAAAGGAAAACTAATTAAAATTATTTAGTTTTTTTTACTTTCGATTTGGAAGGAAATGGAAGTAAATATTTCCATTCTTTTATTTTCCTTTCTTTTGATCTCTTTATTTTTTCTTTCTGTTCTCTCCTTAAATAAACTCGAAAACATAGCGTTAGCTTGTGCTCCAAAAAAGTCTTTTGAAATCATGTCTAAAAAACCTAATCTGTACGTCACCATCTTCTTAATGGTCATGACTTGTATAGTTACCTCCTGATTCTCAGAGATAATTTACCTCCGTAAACGTCACCATAAACTTTAGAAGACATGAAGAATGTGCATAGGTTCAAAGTTGAACTAAACATAGGTAGACCCGGAACTAGAACATGAAAAATTTCGAAGCGCATATGTCTTGAAATCGCTTCGAGTGGAATCGCTAGCTTCCTAAGATAATCATGTCAATGTTGCATGTAATTTAGGGATGTTTATCGGGTTGGATTATGATATATTTGGTTTATTTGAATCGGGTTATTTATATTTGAGTTTTGTAGATAGTGTTGCTAATTTTTGTTTTTGATGGATATTAAATTGTTTAATTGACTTCAAATATCTTTAAACTATAGATAACGTGCTAATTTTGAATTCATAACTTTAAACCATAGATAACGTGTCAATTCTGAATTCACAAGTAGTTTTTTAGTCAATTGTGTGAATATTAAAAAAATTAAAGTAGATCAAATTTGTAATGTTTGCTTACAATTTTTTCTATCTTTAATATATAGCCTGTTCTGACTCGTACTTGTATACATCAAACTCTCTTTTAAACCAAATCAAAATGTCCCTTGATTTTTTTTAAGCGACATATCTTGACCCAAGCACATCGATTTAGATCTAAAACTGTCTAACAAAGTACACTTCCTATATTTTAAAGAGAATCGAATGACATTAATGTTAAACAATAGTTTAGCAATAATATTATATAAACATATGACTAGTGATGTAGATGATTAGAAAAACTTGTACATTAACATGCCACAAATACATTTAAATATTAAACTAAGATACTGGGAATTTTTCAAGTCAAGTCATCTTAACATAAAAGAAACAAAAGTCAAATGTAAAGCCTTGTCATAAATAATATAGACTTTTGTAAATTATATTGTAGTTTGTCAATGATTATTGTCCAAATAATACCCCTTCAATTCCCCAATAGTTAATTACTTAATATAAAAGTAACATGTATATCTCGCAATCTTGATTCATGACAAGATAAATAGATAGAAACGGGTAAACAATTATTACATTTTGGGTTGAAATGAGTAACATTATTAAATAATATGGGTTGAGATGGGTAACACCTTAACACAAAGTGGGTCAAGATAGGCAACTTAAAACCATGTAAAGATAATGGATTTTAATAGATAAGAATGTTCAATAATATATTTGATGAGAAAATCATTAAAAATTATTCAAATAAACTATTTGTTTAGTTACAACTCATTTTAACTTGAGCGAAATTGATTTTTTTAAAACGACCCGTTTAAACCCAAACGGATTTTACTTAAAACTCGTATTGACCCACCTCATCCTAACTGCACTCGTTCTGACCCGTTACCCAACCCGTCCATTTTTCCAGGCATACTTATATGTATTTTGTGTGTGTATAAAAGCATGATTATATGCCAAACTTCTTCTATGCTTCATATTTTGTGTTTTGTGCATTTGAGACATGGAGAGACTTCTTTATGAAGCATCACTAAAAGGAAATCTAAACACCTTGCTAATGTTGCTTCAAGAAGATCCACTGATTCTTGATAGATTTACTCTAAACCGCCACGGCGACACACCTCTACACATCGCGTCCATGCTCGGACATACGGATTTTGTGAACGAGATCATAACCCGAAAGCCACACCTTGCTACGGAACGCGATTCACAAAAGCATGTGCCTCTTCATATAGCATCTGCTAAAGGCCATGTTGATATAGTTAAACTGCTGCTATCGGCTAACCCTGATGCATGCCTTGCACGCGATCGTGATGGGGGATGCCCTATTCATCTTGCAGCCGTTACAGGGTGCTATGAGGTTGTGAAAGAGCTGGTGCAGGCTCAACCTGATGCGGCTAGAGCCATGGTTCAACAAGACACCATCTTGCACTTGTGTGTGAAACATAACCAAATGGAGGTGCTGAAGTTGTTACTAGAGACTATGAGTGATCATGAGTTTGTGAACACTAAAGATGCTCATGGCAATACTATATTGCATCTAGCTGTTGCCGACAAACAAGTTCAGGTGTGCATATTTAGATTGTTTTCTTCCTACCAATTTTAAAAAGAGAAAACTTCGTAGAAATGTAACAAACTTTTAATTTTGTCCCAAATAAATCAGTCAAACTTTTTTTTTGTCTCAGTTAAGTTATTCAAGTTATGTTAGTGTTCTAATCCTATGTTTTTAAGCTGAATAGTAGGTAATAAATGTTGATATAAGTTTGGGCGAATATATATATATATAAAATGACTAAATTGAATCAATAATTATTAAGTTTAAATAATATCTAACTAAGAACAAAAAATTAATAATTAATAATTATTGATTCAAATCAGTCATCTTTTAAAAAAAATTATTCACTCGATCAAACTTATATCAACATGTATTACTTGCTATTCAGGTAAAAAACATATGATTAAATCCCCAAAATAACTTGAATAACTTAATTGGAACAGAAAAAAGTTTCAGTGACTTGATTGAAATTACATTTCTACGAAATTATCCCATAAATTCTTGTGGAAAAATATTAATATTTTGCAGTACGTGGGGTGTTTTCAAGATTATGACTGATTGATCCTACTTTGAACATTGGTTAGACCGTAAACATCTTGCTTCTCACTACAAGAATAGATGTGAATGCAACGAACATGAATGGAGAAACTTCAATGGATATATTGGCCAAACTTCCAAGAGATTTGAGATATCAACAAATCAGGCAGTCCTTGACTCGAGCAGGAGCCGTTGAGACATATATACAAGGTTCTGGCATGAGCCAATTAGTCGCTAAAAGATCATCACCTCATTTAAGACAAGAATCAACAGGAAAAGATGACTGGCTCGACAGGAAGCGGAACTCTTTGATGGTTGTGGCATCCTTGATTGCAACCATGGCTTTTCAAGCAGGTAGGCATGTTTAGCTCAAACCACTTAAACCCGATGTTAATTCACAGGAACATCAATTCACAAGTATAATCAAGAATCAATTGATCATATGAACAAGAACAAAGGAAACTCGTATGTTTTCTGTTAATCAAATGTTCTTACAAAAACAGACACCAACGTTGGGTTTATATAACCCAACTGCAGTTACAAACTTTCCTACTTGACATATTATACCCCCATACTTATTACATACACAAACTAGACTTAAAACATACTTTACACTAATAAATACTTTTGATCCGTTAGCATTCAAAATTGGGTTAACTAATTAAGTCTAACACCCGACAAAATTTTTGAAGCCTTTCCCGACGACTTTTCGTTAGTATAGGTCTTTTCAACCTCGCCCGGGGACCTCTCGTTGGTATTACTTTTGTCGGTATAGGTTCATGGCAAAAGTTCAAATATGGTGTCGGCGTAGGAACATATAGCGGCGACTTATTGTCGGTATAGCTTGATCATAAAAAAATAAAAAAGAAAAAAAGAAAATTACCTAGGTTATTAACCCTTTTATTATATAGCTTATGTCATTTCTTCATATTCTATTTATTTTACATATAATATTCAATATAGATTTCATTTATTTATTATCTACCTAGGTTATTAACCCTCCTTTTATTATATAGGTTATATTAAAAATAACAAATATTCAGCAATAAAAATTAAAAAATTACAAAATGATTTTTTATATAGATTATGATTGAATTTGTGTATAACAAGAAAAAAGGGTGCAGTGGATCAAACCCAAGTGAAAGCTAGACGAGGAGCTTGAGTAAAAAGAAGTAAAGAACCGTTAAACTAAAATAGTTTAGTTATTTTTTTCAATAAAAACATATAATTAAAAAGCAAGCTTCCAACACTTGTACACCTACATAAATAATTTGTACGTCTCACAATTAAATAATAATTTTACTATTCATTTAGTTTACAACTTAATATATAGTAATTTATAACATTACTTATAATAAAATGACAATATTATCTTTATAACCATTTTTTTAAAACTTTGTTTTTTTTTTTCAAATATTGTTTTAAAAAAGGTAATTTTTACAGAAAAATATGTTATTATCAGTGTATTACACTAATCGAATAAAAACATATTAAATAATTAACAACAAAGACTTATAAATCATAAAATAATATTTTGAGATAGAATATGAAAAAAATACGCATAAATAATAAGTTAAGTAATAATTTTTAAACTTTCATTTTTTAAAAAGTTTTCTTAAACATTTGTTAAAAAATGTCATTTTGTTTACAAAAGAGGTGGTTATCGATATTACATGATTTTAATAAAAAAAATTCTTTTTGTTTAAAGATATCATTTTAAATATATTTTTCAATTTTCTTTTAGTCAATATTTCTTTTTATAAAATTTTCATTTTCTAAAAGGACCGGTTTTTAAAAAATCATATCTTTTAAAAAAATGTTCTTTTTAATATTATGTGTTTTTTTTTTGGAATATTTAAATCTTTTAATTAAAGAATATATAAATAATATAATTAGTAATAGCATTATTTAATATAAGAGATACATTTAATATAATGTAAGCGGAAAAAATAATGTCCAAATGCTATAGAAATTTGACATGTACAACATTGCTTTTCAGGTATTAGCCCACCTAGTGGCGTTTGGCAAGATTACACAACCACCGATCCGCTCCATAAAGTCGGACTTGCAGTCATGCCATCGATTAATTTAACGTTATACCACGTCTTTCTGATTTGTAACACGGTGGGCTTTGTTTCGACTCTTAGCATCATCTTGTTGCTTATTAGCGGTTTACCGTTCTTGAAGCATCGGGTTTTCCTGTGGCTTCTAATGATTATTATGTGGATCGCGACAACTTCTATGTCGATCACATATTTGGTTTCTATATGGGTTTTAACACCAACGCCTCAATCGAAAACGTTCACGCGAGTGGCTGGAAGTATCGTGGTGGTATGGATCGCGTTGATGACTCTTCTGGTTGTCGGACACACCGTTCGGCTAATCGCAATCACTATGAGGAAGATCGGTCGGCTAATCGCAATCGCTATGAGAAAGATCGGAAAGCTGGTGTTGCCAAGAAAGAGGACCAACTTAAGTCAAGTAGTCATGTAAACCATGCTGAAATTTAATATGTGAAACATTTAGCTTGTCTCGAATATATGTGTGTATATACATCAATTACACTACTAGATTTACACTTGCAAGTTTATTTTTCTTGTTTTTCAAAGTATTCATATATGGTATCAGAGATCTTTTATTACACCAAGAAAAATAACATCAAATACTAAGTGAAATTATTAGCATAACGAGTGTTATTCGAGTTGACGTCAACAACGAAAAATTGTTTAAAGTCAAGGGCATCAGAGAAAACAATTTTTTATTCTGGAAAACTTGTGATCTCAAACTAAAAACCATTCAATTTTTGTTGCTACTAGTCTAATTATTGTCAAAATTTTGTGAGACATAGCAATGACGCGTGACCCGGGCTATTTATCTGACTTTGTGTCTGAGCCAAAAGGGTTTTACGCGGCAAGGTTAAAGCTTCCTGCCCGGTTTTCCCTGGAACGGTTGGTTGACGAGTCTTCGACTCCAACCAACTTGGTCCGTCAGGAGGGTTGGGTGGTGGAGCCTCCGCTGCAATAGCAGCATGGGGGAGCCTCTCTAATGCCGCTGAAAATGTACTGTTACAATTGTAGCATGAGTGTAAGGTTGAAGTTTCGATATTCAGTCACTGCACTCTAAGG
The DNA here is from genome assembly GCA_009363875.1 of Mikania micrantha. Classification (NCBI taxonomy): domain Eukaryota; kingdom Viridiplantae; phylum Streptophyta; class Magnoliopsida; order Asterales; family Asteraceae; genus Mikania; species Mikania micrantha. The sequence goes on from CM018698.1 coordinate 67,859,632, forward strand.
CAACGGTCTTACCGTTGCATCAACCGTCGTTTTTTTTTAAAAATAACTAGTCTAATTAAATTCCATTTATCCGTTACACAACTAATTATCTAGTTATTGATAAAATGATTAAGGATCGTTTTTTGTTTATCTTATGCTTAATTACATTTTTTTTTTTTTTAAATGTGTGGATGACATGATACTCTCAATAACCTGTAGACATGTACAATTGACCTGTCCCTTCGGGAAACCAAGGATATAAATTCAACTGTGTTTGCGTATGTTTGGTTTGAAAATTCCTTTTATCTAATAAATAATTATATTATACTTTTCATGATTTTTTTAACTTCTAGATAGCCCACAAGTTTAAAGTACGATTATTTAGGGGCTGTTTGGTAGCATCTGAATCATTAAGTGCTGAATGGTTAAGATGTCTGAATGGTTAAGAGGGTCTGAACCATTAAGTGCTGAACCAGTTAAGACTGTTTGGTTGAACATCTGAATGAATATGCAGGATGACTATTTTACCCTTTTGAAGCTTCTTTTTTTTAGTAATAATATAAATAGTAAAAAATAATGTAAAATCCAAACATATAAATTACACAATAATCTTTTCAAAATCCATAAAAATTGTTAAAATTCAAACATAAATTAAAGGTTGACCAACATTGTCACCCAATTAAATCCAATCAACGAAATAATTCATGTATTATCTAAATAAAATGCTACTACAATCTCCTAATAATCTTCTGCTCAGGTTATTTTTGTTCAAAACCGTTGTATGTAAGTTTCCTTTTGATGCCAATGTGGAATGTTGGAAGAATTGCCCCAATGATTTCGCAATGAATTAAAAGAATTTGAATCTGGAGTTGTCTTCTTTTTAATCTCAAGCTCTTTCAAAAGATTGTAGCATTGATACATTCCTGCTTGTAAAGATGAACAACACATCAAATTAAACCAGGAGGGATTAATATTGGAAAATAAAAAGGTTAAAAAATAAAACAATTGTTGGAGAAAAAAATGGTGAAGATAAGCATCAACTCCATTCTAAAGTTGTACCCTTGTGCTTTGTAGTGAGACAATGATGGCACAATATGTTCCTCCATTTTTGCAGCCACAGATAGGCATGCAATGCACAACAATTGAATAGCCAATTCTATAAACATTATTCATTCACAATCTATTAATCATAACTAATCCCAAAATTAATGCATCCATAAACATAATGCATTCATAATCTGTTAAACATAATCATTTGAATCTTGTTCTAATAATACAGATACATAACACCTACATCGATAACTAGCTTCGTAAATCCCAAAACTTGAAATCCAAACACAGACAACTTATCATGTAAATCCCAAAACTTGAAACTTAAACAACTAATTGTAAGTGGCTGGAAAATTGAAACTTCAAACCTACATGAAAACTTCAAAGTAACTGGAAAATTGAAAAACAAATTGAAACATTTACATACAACTCATATGTATCTATATAGTTAGAGAGAGTACCAGTTGGTGAGGGGCTACAATCGGAGGTGGCTGGCGGCGGTAGAAGCCTTGTGGGGCGGCGATTGTAGATTGGTCGTGACAGGTGCGGCGACGGTAGAGGCAGGTGAGGGCTGGCGACAGGTGCAGCGACAGTAGAGGGAGACCGCCGGAAGGAGATACAGGAAGGTGGCGACGGCGGGAAGGTGGCGATGGCGGGAATAGGGGACGGCCGGAAGGAGCTGCGGGAGGGGGTGGTGTTGGTCGTGAGGCAGATGGGGTAACGAAGATTAGGACAAAAATGAGAGGGTAGAAAGGACCCCTTGGTTTAATTTTTCATTCAGACTTGTTATGAGATCTGAATGATTCAGACATCCATTCAGATGTGAACTCCCATTCAGACATGATTTTTTTGAGCGAAACAAACGGTCTGAATCTGAACCATTCAGATTCAGACCCATTCAGACCCATTCAGATGTTATCAAACAGCCCCTTAGTGTGTTTCTTTATCTTTATTCCGTTGTGGTTACAAAAAATATTTAACATTAAATATAAAAAAAATGTTACATAGTCGTTATGTAACATATTTTTTTTTATTTTTTTTTATATTAAATATGTTTAATTGTTATGTCTCTTGATTTTTTTTTTATTATGATTCATTTAATGTTAAAAAAAAGAAATCATATTTCTCGATTTATTTTTCATGAATTAATTCAAACTAAATGTTTGTGGGCGTCACGCCCTTAAAAAAGCTGGATCGTGGGCGTCACGCTCGTAAAAATATTAGATATGGGCGTCACACGTAAACAAGATCAAATATCGGTGCCTCACCCATAAACACAACATGTAAACATGCGTCACACTTGTAAAAATATTAGATATGGACGCCCGCCCTTAAACTTGGTTCTGATGCCCGGTACTTGACGTCCGTAAAAAATGGTTACGGGCGCGTGTGACACCTCGTTTTTTCCAGGTTAGTCCAAACACACACAGCAGATCGATAATTCAAGAAATTATCGCAAAACGATTGCACGTGTCTTGAATAACGAACGTTGGTGAAATAAACAAAACCACAATCCAATTTCACAACACTTAGGCTCTGTGAAACCTAAAACAAGTGAAACAATGATAATGAGTCGAGAAACGATGATCTTGATCGTAAACAATCGAAAAACCGTACGAAACCGTTTAGTTGGGCTTATTGGGCTCTTTCTGGATCCATCGTGGTACTCTAAGGGCCTCTGATTGGGCCTTGGCGGTACGCGAAGCACAGGCGGGAGAATTTGAATTCTCCGAAAGGCGTCGCGGTACGCGACGCCTGATCAACTTCCGTCTTAGCGATACGATGCGTGTTTCGGGAAACAAACGAATATTATATTCATTACGGTACGCCGAGGGGGACCCTTGCCAGCCTTGGCGGTATGCGACAACCCCAAACACGCAAAATCTTTATAAATCCAATGCTAATCATTTCTGCTACACCGTTATCCCTAATCCTCTCGACTGAAACTTATCAACTCGACCAGAACCAGCCTGTTACCTCCATTTTCATCAGTAAAAGCCATCAAGAACAACATTTGGGGGTCTATTGAAGATTTGAAGCTCAAAACTTGGAAGGAGAGGTCGAAGAAACGTCTAAATCTCTGGGATAGCTGCTGCATTCACCATCTCAGCCCCATCCAAAAGCATTCTAATCATCATCCTAGCCAAATCTCACCACCCAAGCTCTTTGTGAGGTAGATACGCATCCATTTTGCACGGATCTTGCACAATCACACACATGCAAGACTTGGATCTCACATGCATCATTATCACAACTTTAGTCATGAAATTTTGCTTGTATGAATATGTTATTCTTGAGTTATATTACTGATTTGATGCTATGAAAACGATTTATGATGATTATGACAAGATTTGATGGTTATTTGTTAATTTTACTAAGAAATAGTAACATTTGATCACATGCATGTATGATCTAGGTAGATTTACATGATTATTGATATTGAAACATTGTTATATATGATATTTATGAGGATTTGCAAGATCTAGGATAGTTATTTTTGACAAAAGTGAATATTTGGTGACAGTTACTATTTTTAATAACTTTATTATTACAAGATGATGATAGATGATGAAATAGGAGCATGCATGCTATTAAAATGATGATTTTGAACTAATAGGATGATTATTGATGTATTTTGAATATGAGAATTGTTAAAAGAAATGATTTACACCGATATTTCTAAAAATAGTAACTTTTTAGTTGCAAATGGTTAAATGGAGATGAACTTGATATTGTTGTATGTTTAACATGATTATTTAATATTAACATGATAATATTAGGTGTTTTGATTCATTAGAATGATGTAAATATGGGTATTTGTTACAAGTTTCCATAAATGGAAACTTTGGTTAAAAGACTTGTTCGTAAATCTTGATGTGGTCAAGTTTGAGTTATAATGATAATGTCAAGAATCCTAGAAACATGTTAGAAAGGATTATTGATGATTTGAATATTGAGAAATGTGAATTTTCTATAAATAGTAACTTTTAAACGAGAAACGTGACTAATTGATTAAGTATGACTATGTGCTAAGTGATAACGTGATCATATAGGTTAACTATGCATGTTATAATAAATGGAAAGTGATTTCTTGTATAACTTGCCTAATTAGGAAACTTTCCTAAAATGGAAACTTACTATAAATAGTAAGTTATCCCATGAATGTGATTTATGCACTTACACGAATCACACGACACTGTGAACACGTTAAACAATCACTTGAACTAAACACGTCACCAACAGGTCGTTAGGTCAAACACGGTCAACGCGACCCCCATAACAAGTTAGAGTTGTTTGAACACGAACACGGTGTTTGGACACGAACACGGTCATGTGAGACCAACACAAATGTGATCACAGACTCATGACACCTATGTGATATAGGTAACCGCTAGCAGGCACACTACTCCGTAGTGTCTAATGTTTGAGCAATGGCTATAGTCTAAGTTTACTACATGCAAACCTAGTTCTCTATAACCAAGGCTCTGATACCAGTCTGTCACACCCCCAAATTCTCACTCGTGATGTCAGTCCACGTGGGTGTGACGTGGCCAGAATCACAGCTCAAGGTCATATAGAACACCTCTATATGCGTTTACAAAACAATGTCTGACACACACACTTAACAAAAGTAGTTTACAGCGGAATAATAAATCATATTGCAGCGGAAATCATGTGTTTAACATTTGCAGCGGAAAAGTAATAAGTTTAATACAACACTGTTTAAAACAGAATAAAAGTCTAAATTGTTTCGAGAGACAAGAGTTAAAATGCATGCGGGATCCTATGCTCAAATCCCCTAAGTGCATTCCTGTTTCCGAGTGCCTGTCAGCTAGTTACCTGAGAATACAAGTTTAAGAAAAAGTGTCAACACAATGGTTGGTGAGTTCACAGGTTTTGATAAGCATAGGTAGTAATTCAGAAATCATGTGTCATACTGTTTACGTAATGTTAGTCCCGAGCCCTAGGCTCCAAGTGTCAGTGCGTCACTACCGAAACTAGACTTGTTAGTCCTTGCCTCCACTATGTCTCGTAATAACATAGCAAGATAGGTCGAGATTTCACGTGTTATGACCTCCAGTCAACATTTTCGCCACGCGGGGCTCGTCACACCCAAATAGATCTATTCAAACTCACCTCGTTGTTTATACATTAACGGTAAGACTTTGCGAGGGCTTATTACGATACAACACTTATGTTTGTCCAATAAACCAGTATACACAATTTGTTTGTACAAGTATAAATGTTTGACTCGATTTAACAAGTATTCTCCCCCTATTTGAAAAGCTTGTAAAAGAGTAAAGAGGGGTCGTAAACTCACCTTAGTGATAAAAGTAGTAAGTAAGCGTAAGCTCCTGAAGTAGTAGCACGTGTCGGTCACCGGCAACCTATATCGTATATCGTATGTGAGTTCGTGTAAGTGACCGTGCTAGTGTTTGTGTTAGTGCCCGTGTTTGTGTCCAACAACCCTTGGTTGTTCATGTTTGTCCTTGTCGGTCCACAATGACCGTGTTTGCTCGTGTTGGTCCACATTAACCGTGTTTGACCATGTTTGACCATGTTTGACTGTGTTTGACCGTGTTTGACCGTGTTTGACCAAAGTTGACCGTGTCAAGTCAACGACCCGTTGGTGAACCGTGTGACGGTTTGTGAATCGTGTAGCAATCGTGTAAGTGTTTTCGTGTGTAAAACGCATAGATCGCGTCTATGGACAACTTACTATTTATAGTAAGTTTCCATATATGGAAAGTTCACAAAGCATATCGATTTTGTAGTTCTAGCATGCTCATTAGTCCTACATGATCATGTTAACACTTAGCACATTATCATACAAGGTCACATAAACCGTTTTCATCATGTTTGAACATAAAAGTTTCCTAAAATGGAAAGTTTCCATTTCTAGCATATGTAACATCGGAAACCATCTAACTTAGCATCTAATAATTATGTTATAATATAATAAGTCATTTAGCATGCTCAAATCTTGCAACACGTTGACAAATCGGTTTTTGTAAAAATAAAGTTACTAAATATAGTAGCTTTCTAGTTTTGCATAGAAATAACCATTTTAACATTTCTAAACCAATTTTCATATCCTCAACATCATAATAACCAATCTAGCATCATTTAATCATGTATATATAACCAAATTTATCATCTAGCAATATATTGTCTCAAAAAGTTACTAAATATAGTAACTATGTTGTGAAATGACCAAAACATTATCAAAATCACATTTTAAACACTCAAATCATCATCTTATCATCCTAATAGCAATTTCATCTACATGCATGTTTATCATATCATTCATAACAATGTTTTGGCAATAAAAAGTTTCTAAAAATAGGAAGATTCATTAAAATCATAGTTTTAACCATTCTAAACTAAATCTAAACATGTAATCATCCTTCAATATCATCTATGAGCATTACAAGATACTGAAAATCATTCCACATGCCATGGATCATACATGCATGTGGGTTTTTCACCATTACAAGACTAAATCATGCATTCCACATTTACACAACAACATGGATCATCATAAATCACCATCTAAACATCATAGATCATCAAGAAACACATCTAAACTAATAAACCCAGAAGCAAATCTCGTGTATGTGCACTCTAGGTACATGCATGTGGGATTTACACATGCATGTGTGTGTAATAGTGTGAAAAACGAATTTTAGTCATGAGAACTACCTTCCAATGCTTCTAGATCGTGGAGATGATGACAAGAACACCTCCAAATGCTTCTGGAACAGCCCACGACAGGTGCAAGAAGGGGTTGGGTGCTTCTCTTGACTTCTTGGGTCTTAAATCCTTCAAGAGGAGCTTCAAGCCTTCAAGTTCTAAGCTTTTGCAGGTCTCTAATGGCTTCCAGGAAGGTTTCAGGTGAAGAAGACGAAGTTTAGGCGCATGGGAATCGAGTTTAAGTGAGTAGGGTGGCTTAGAATGATTAAAATCTTGGTTTTATAAAGATTTGTCGTCTGACACCCGTCGCGTACCGCGGAGAATGTTCAAAAAGGTGTTCCGCGTACCGCGGCGGATTTCGGGAGTCAAACCCCCGCTATGTATGTCGCGTATCGCGGATGGGCCTCTTGTTGGGCCACCGCGTACCGCGGTAGGCTCCCAGAGAGCCCAATAAGCCTCTTTCAATGAGTTTGATTCGTTCGTAGTCGTTTTCACGCTTCCGAACTACCGTTTGGCCTTGTTTGAACTTCCTAGTTCAATGTGTGAGTGTTTCATGAGGTTTCGAGTGTTGTGCTACACAATTGTGCTTGACGTTCACCAACGTTCGTGTGTTTTGACACGTGTGTGCTGTTTGACGATAATTCCACGAATTATCTAGTCATGTGTCAGTGTTCGTACTGTTGTGCCACGTGTCACACTAAATTAATCTAATTTTAGTGCCACGTGTACATAAATCATTTAAATAAACATTTTAAAAATAATAAGTTGACCTGGAAATTACGGGGTGTCACAGTATGAGAAGGGAGTATGAGTCGGGAGTATGAGAAGGGAGTATGAGTCGGGAGTATGAGAAGGGAGTATGAGTCGGGAGTATGAGAAGGGAGTATGAGTCGGGAGTATGAGAAGGGAGTATGAGAAGGGAGTATGAGTCGGGAGTATGAGAAGGGAGTATGAGTCGGGAGTATGAGAAGGGAGTATGAGTCGGGAGTATGAGACGGGAGTATGATCGGGAGTATGAGTCGCGAGTATGAGTCGGGAGAATGAGCCCGGAGAATGAGCCATTCGGGTGACTCATTCGGGAGACTCATTCGGCGACTGACTCATTCGGGACTCATTTGGGTGAATGACTCATTCGGGTGAACACTCATTAGCATGAGCCATTCTTATGAAAATCACAAAAATGAGTCATTTTCACTACACCAACTCAATTAACAACTCTGATTTCAAAAAGAACAATCAAATAAGGGATCGTAACTCAATTAACATTTAATCAAACACAGGACTGTGAATACAACATCAGTACGATAACAGCGAGCGCGTGCATTCTTGAGTCTTAGTCAACCACTACAACAACAAGGTGAGTTCATTGTCCATTTTTTAAACTATTTTGATTTGTAAACCGGGACTGAGAAGCATGTTATACATTTTAAAACAAATGTTTTTAAATTTAACAAAATGCTTTTATACGATTCTTATAGACAAATGTTAATGCTACATAATTATGCCAAGTGCTAAAGGCATAAGTTCACTATTAATACTAATGCTACATGATTATGCCAAGTGCTAAAGGCATAAGTTCACTATTAATACTAATGCTACATGATTATGCCAAGTGCTAAAGGCATAAGCTAATTTGCTAATACTAAAGTTATGTGTTAATACCAAGTGCTAAGGGTATTTACTATCTGATGATGCTATTGTGAATGCGAATGCTACGGGGTTATGCTACAAACTAATGCTTCGAGTTATGCTAAATGCTAATGCTACGGGTTATGCTAAATGCTAATGCTAAGGGTTATGCTAAATGCTAATGCTACAGGATTATGCTACATGCTAATGCTATGGGTTTATGCTAGATACTAATGTTAACACTAAATGCTAATAATGCTATGCTAATATTAATGCTATAAGCTAAAACAACGGGAAATGCTAAGGATTGATGCTACATGCTAATGATGCTATGATACTATGAGGATGCTAAATACATACATACATACATACACACATACATACATATTGAATACTTGAAGCTATGGATACTATAAACTCTTGAATGCTATATGATTGCCATGCTAAAACAACGGTTTGGCCTCTCAGTGCTTGCCTTACCGGTTGTGAAGCTAGTACTTGTGCACAAGTTACGTAAATGCTGGACTATTTGAATGCTATGCTAAAACTATTGGCTATGGAAGAACAATAGTTGGTCTCTCAGTGCTTGCCTTCATGTGTTCTTCACAGTCGGGACTAGAAGGCACCTACTATGGTCTCTCAGTGCTTGCCATAGGGTGTCCTTCATGGTCTGAAACGAGGAAACGGACTGATGGCCTCTCAGTGCTTGCCATGCAATGTTTCCCAAAACTATTTACACATGTGATCAGTAATTAGGACGATATTGGTGATCCTTAGTTGACTTTGTGTCATCATGGGAATCCTCTATCTCCCCCTACATTACTAATTACACTTAGTGCTGGATGGATTGAGACTGAATTCCTTCGGGCATTCAGTTGTCTATTCTGGTGACTCTCAAGCTAAACTTACGGATGTTATGGGTAAACTTACAAACAAAATGCTTAAACTATAATGGGGAAACGAGATTTAAGGGAAGGTAAAATGCTTAATTATTATTAATAACAGTGTCATATGCGGATTAGTATGTGGTGGGATGTCGTCTGGACGGGTTGTAGGCTCGACCCAGGGGTATGCCCTATATATAAACATACCGATTTGGATATCAAAGGTGGAGTTAATAAGATTAAGGTTTTACCGGAAAAGGTTTGCTAAAGCTATTTAAACTTATAAACTACATGAACTCACCAACCATTGTGTTGACCTTGTTTTCTTACATGCTTTCTCAGGTGATGCATAGGTATAAGCTAAAGCTCAGGATTGCATACTAGGCTGCCCAGATAGAGGACCTAGTTGACTTTTGGAAGCACACTTTTTGTTGTTTATACGAATCACTTTTGGATGTCTTGTACAGTTACAAGATAGAAAACAATTGATTCTTTTGTTAGGTTTACCGAGTTAAATTACTGAACATTGACATTGTAATTTAACTTTGTAATCCTAGTTAATGCTTGATTGTGTTTTAGTTATTCTTGACATTGATGCTATGTAAACAATCTGATCAACACGATTATCATTCACGATATCGCGCCCCGGGAACCTTCCGCCCGACGGGGACATCCGATCCTACCCCGTCGGCCCGGGGTGTGACACTCATATAGAGTCGTTCTATAGAGTTATGATCCTGACCACGTCACGCCCGCGCGGTCTGACACTGCACGTGGGAATTTGGGGTGTGACAGCGCGACGCACGTAACAAAAATATTGCCTATGACCGAAAAGTCAAATATACGGGTGTCTATCTTCATTCATGGGCGCCGCGCCCACGGAGGTCACGTGTTGTTATTTTATTGGGTTAGTTTATGGGCAGCGTCCGTATTTATATTGACGGTTGCACCCATAAACTTGATGGACATTTTAGAGGAGTGAATAGTCAAATGCACGATTTATGAAAGAAAAAAAAAACCGTTCAATTTGGACATTTTGGAATTTTTCCTTTAAAGCTCAAGTAAGCCTTCAACCTTATCTACAATCAATCAATCAACCTTATCTACCACTCAGTAAAAAATACATATATATGGAATGATAGAAGACATTGCAAATTGAGTATGTATTTACAATGTAATGTTTTTATCAATATATTCTCAACTTAAAAATGCACACACTTACTTTTTGTCAACTTGCAAGGAAGTGTATCTGTTTATATCTACCAGCAATTGCTCCTAGATTAGCATATAGTTTTTTAGTTGTGTGTTTTCTTATGAATTAATGAAATACAAATATTGTTGCTACGTATGAGTTTCTTTTTGAAAACATACCTTACTACCTTCTAATCGACTGTTGTTAGAAAAAATAACAAACAAAATAAGAAATTAATATACAATTATTTTTGTCTAAAATAAATAGAAACTAATAAAAGTAGGACATACAAGGTAGTTTTGATACAAAAATAATGTTAATTTTTTGTAATTACAAAGTAGTTTTCAATAATCTCAGTAAATAATTATATTTTTGAAATTGTTTAGCATTTAAATTTTATAGTTTTAAAAACCATTATAATATTTCTAACGCCTAAGAATCAACGTACTAATTTTTACAACGGTTCATCACCGCGAGATTAGAATTTAGTATTTTAATTTGTCGTTGCATATTTAAAAGGTAAAAACTTTACGTCTGTCATTTTTTTTTGACTGTAAGAACCTACTTACGTTGTAAACTTCTAGGTCCACCTAATACCCGACTAATCGGAATAAATAGGTAAAGTACAGCCGCAAACAACCAGGTCAGTAGCCTCCAAGAAAAATCGCTCTGAGTGGGAATTTCGTTTTCATATCTTTTTATAACTTTGCATAGGTCATTATACAAAAGGGAGGCTAGATTATTGATCATTAACATGAAGCTTGATACCAATATAACAACTTACACCTAAATATCTACAATATTTACATATGTATATCACCAACCCAAACACTACTGATCTTGTAGCTAAGTAACAAAAGATGAGCTAAACAAATTTAAACCTATCACCAAACAGAACCTTTTTCCTCTGATTTGTGTTAAACTTTATCTTTTGAACCCTTAACTTTTATCTAAATCAAACCATCAAAGATGGTGTTTTGTTACTGTTGATTCGTTACCATGTCGAAGAGCTCGGGTCAACTGATAGCATGGCAATCTTGATTCTTGGTAGAAAGCCTCTTAAGGAACTCATAGGTGGTGATCATTGTAGTTGCAGACATAGACATTGAAGCCCATCTTGGACCCAATCCTCTGTAACAAGCACTCAACCCACCTTCCTTCACCAAATTCCTAACCGTCTGCCGGACACTCGGCTTCCCTTTGCTACCTTCACCATCCAAAACTTGCAGTCTTGTCTTGATTGTATCCAGTGGCATTGTAACCACAGCAGAGAACCCACTAGCCATGATGGCACTCAGACCCTGCACTGCCACCACCATCTTTGAATCAGGCATAAATCCAACCCCACCACCACCATTGTGTCCCTCTTTTTTCAAACAGTGAGAACCAATCCCACCCCAAACCGCCCTAAAACCCATGGAGTAAGCCGCCCACCAAACAGCATTAGACGGTGCATACGTCAGGATTGAAATCCCAAGCCCCCTGTATAGCCCACGAACACCGTCAGTTTGAACAATTTTCCTAAACGCATCAAAACCATTATTGTATCTAACCACACTCAAACCACTCGTGTGTGCAGTCTTCCCACCTTGAACCATTAGCCTCTGACTCACAACATCAATAGGCGTCCAAACCAACTGTGCAGCCATGGCTGCACTCAACCCTGCTGCAGCATTCGCAATAGCAGCCGCTTTCACCTCAGAAACACCCATTTTAACCGTGGCACAACCAACATTACTCTTGGTCATCTCTAATGCCGCCATGTAAACTGATCGTGCTGGAATCGTACCCATTAATGAAGTACCAAACCCTCTATAAAACCCCCTACAACCCTCGTGTTGTAAAATTGAAACACCCAGTTTAAAGCAAGACATGTCTTTAGGAATCACTTGTTTTCTGGTTTTCAACACTACCATTGGATACATCATCCCGGAAACAACCGAGAACAATGCTGCACCTAAGAAGAAAAACCTCGATTTATCGAGCATCTCCCAATCAATGTCAGCCGGAAGATGAATTTCTGATCCTGATTCATCCTCGGCTGTTCCTAAACTCATCTTCGCCACTTTATCAGTATGATTATATGTTAAACGGACTGATATAATACAAACAAATGAAATCACACCACTATTCCTATTCCTATTCCTATTGAGGCATTTCCACAAACACCTTCCGTGATCTCAGGTCAATCAGCCAGCTACCACTACTAAAACACACCTAAACTTCACAAAACCACAATAAACAACCTCAAAAGAATCAAATCAAAAACCCTAATCCAGACATTCGTATCAAGCTACAGATTAATCGATTTGGGTATTAGCTAATCGAAGCTAAAAACAGTATTAGTAACAGTTTTTTTTTTGCGTTTGCGTAAGCAAATATCAGAACGAACGTGAGTTACCAAAAAGGGGTGAAACATGTCCGTTGATGGTCGCCGGCGGCGGGAGGTATTGTCGCCGGAGAGTAGTCGGAGATCATCTGATGAGTATGAAAAAGTAAGATCCGGTGAGTGATGGCAATCGATTTATATGATAAATCGAAAGGCAGAGAGGCGGCGTGATCGGTTTTGTTGGATATAATGGACACGTGTCTATTAATACTTCGAGGAGATTCGGAAAAGGAAGTTAATTTGGACCGGTTAACGGCTGCATCGGTAAGCATGTAAGACCACGAATTTAAATCTGATTTTTTTTAACGTCTAAGCGAACTCTTCACCTAAATTACACTATATTGTATTGAATTAAATACATGACCTTCATTCTAAGAGGAAAGACTCTATAAAGTGGGTTAATCTCACATTGACACGAGTTTAAATCTGATAGCAAAAAAGGTAATTTGATTTAAATTAATTTAAAAATAAAGTATGATATGTTAACTATAACAAAGGGTTTCTAGCCTAATTATAGCCACTTGACTTCTCTATGAGAGGTCTTGGTAACTAATCCGAACTAAAGCATATTTGTTGAAGCAAGACCAGAGGGATTACCCAGTTGTGGGGTTCCTCCTGGGGTGGGCTCGGACCGTCGGGCGTACGACCCAAAGCGTCAAATCCGACGAAACGGTTGAAATATCGTCTTGATTGTAGGTTTTGAACGATAAGATAAGTGCAAAACATATTAAAGTTTTGTCTTTTTTACTTTTATCTTGATTAATATAAATTTTTAAGATTAAAAGTAAATACCAATTAGGACGATCACGCATTTAACTTTACTTAATGTAAATAAATTGTTTCTCCATCTCTCACTGACCAAAGATGGAAATCTTGGAATATTCTAAACCAATCATCATTTTGTGAAAAAGGTCTTAAGTATGAATATGTTAGATACATATAACTCGATTGCTGAAATAGTGCATCTTCCCCAAAACGGTTGTCAAACCAATGAAAACATTCAAGACTAGAAGTTATTTGATGGATCATATATGGTAGCAAGTAGTTAAGTAAACAGTTATCACATATAGCTTAAAAAGAGTAGGGTCACTTGACTCCAATTCTTAGCAAGCGACCATGTATACAAATTTTAAAAATAAAATATACAAACTTACGAAAGGTATCACTTGCTGTTTAAAACCTGCAAATCAATATTTCTAGTTAAAAATATGACACCCAACAATATTTTAAATGATACGCAACATGTGCAACTTTGTAACAACACACGCCATAAAGTTTTTGAGGCCCAAAATTTTGGTTTTATTTATATATAAAGCCCATTTTTAATAGTCATGTGTCTTAGTGGTAAGTCCCAGGAGGTTTTTCAAAAATGGTTTCCTTATGAAGTGGGCTACCCTGGGTTCAGATGTTAGTATTAGGCCTGTAAACGAACCGAACGAATACGAACACGAACACCTTAACAAACAAGAATTTTGTGTTCGTTTATTAAGAAAATGAATATGTTCGTGTTCGTTTGTGTTCGTTCATTAATAAGTTAAACGAACTGTTCATGAACATAAACGAACTAAAATAAACGAACAAACATAAATGGACATTTTTTAACACCATTGAACAATTATAAACGAACATGAACACTATTGAACAAACATAAACAAACACAATTGAACAAGTATAAACGAGCACAAACGACAAGTCTCTTAAATGTAAATACATATCATTTGTAAATTAGTCAGTTAACCGAACAAAAACTAACATTACATAGTTAATGAACATAAACGAACATTAACGAATACAAATAAACGAACGTAAATAAACGAACATAACCGAACTGTTCATGAACATAAATAAACGAATACAGGGTGTGTTCATGATCGTTCATTTAATTAAACGAACACAAATTTTATGTTCGTGTTCGTTCATTTATTAAATAAACGAACATAAACGAACTTCTTACCGAACAGTTCATGAAATGTTCGATTCGTTTACAGGCCTAGATGTTACCATATGATATGGGTTTCGAGTCTTCGAGCTCAGTGATATCCTGGATCCAAGGTATTGCTGGTCAAAATAAAATGTAGCTGCATTTGAAATCTTCTTGATTGCCTGCAAAAAGACTTAAACATCTATATTCCTAGTTAAAAATTTTAATTAGTCACGTAATTGCATTCGAAATATACCTTGATTACCGCAATCGCCAAATTCATGAACCCAATCCAACCCTCAATTTGATCAACAACTTTGTTTAGAAAAAGATGAGTGTCGTGATTCATTTAGCTATGTAGGCCCTGGTTGGTATTCTATCTAAAAATGACTTATTGATTTATTGGCTTTTTCGAAAAGCTAATAAGTCAATAAATTGTTTCTCAAACCTAAAAGGACTTTTAAAAATGACTTTTTTTGTAAAAGAGTGATAAGTTGTTTTTCAAAAGCTAAAAATTTTAGCTTTTCAAAACAACTTATGACTTATTGACATAAAATTACAAATCTACCTTACTCTTTACCCTTTACTCAATAACATTAAATAGTGTCAATAAAAAAATGTCTTTTTTAGTCATTTTGAAAATTAATTTTGAAAAAGTTAATCCAAACACATTTTTAAAAAACTTCATTTCAAAAAGTCATAAGTTAATAGGCACTTTTGACAAAAAGTTTTTTTGAAGTTAAATAAAGCAATCCCAAACAGGACCGTAAAATACATCAATTTGCTATAACACTATTGTTTTTCATTGATTGTCTTATTATCAACGATCTATTAACTTTTTTATATACAGATCCCCATTTTTAATGCTCAATTACTAACAAAACACGTCCAAAATTTCAGAGACATCCCTGGCCACAAAAATTTAAAATCCTTCTACATATGAACTCTCAAAAAAAAATTTAAAAAAAAAAGAAAGATAACAACAAATCCCTACTTGAAGAATCAAAATGTTTATAGTTAAATGCTATTTGTGCATGTTATCCAACAGTTTCTACCCTCATGTTGGAATACTATCAACCATATATTTTGTTACAAAAACTCAATGAAGATATTTATCAGCAATTCTTGACGACAACATGCATCATGGCATGGTTTTCGCACCAAACTACCCTTGGTTGATAGAGGCTTGTGAAACTACCAAGGAAGGTAGATTGTCACGCGAAATGGTTCAAGCTGAAACAAATGCATAAGAATAGGATAAATATCCATAAACTGTGACAATGATAACCAAGTCTTGATGATCATATGTATTTTGTGTATGTGCCCTGCTTGATCCGACAACATCTAGGGTTCCTCGAACAATGTCATATATCATACCAGGTAAGTCCTTAACCCTCCCCTCTCTTACCAAGATGAGAGACCTTTACGGCTTTACCTAACTTCAACATATATAGTTATATACTAGACCTGACAAACAACCATACCTACCCTACCTAGTTTTGGCTCAATATTGATAAATTTGGGGGTTTTTTTTTATTTTTTTATTTTGTTGATAGTATTGATTGAATTTTCTTTTAAATGCATACAAAAATTGTTCATTTTGACTTCAAATAGTGATAATTGTATTAATTTCGACTTCACAAGTCCTTTTTTAGTTAATTGTTTTAAGTATATATACACATTAGCAGGAGATGCAAATTTAATCAAACAAAATAAACACCAAGGAAAGAAATTATACAAATCTTAAATCAAAGACAAACTACACCAAATTTGATACACATAAAATCCAAACTTCCATTATAACAAGAAAAAGTTCTACTTAAAAACTAAAATTAAGAACATGTCACTAACTTGAATGAAATGCACAATTAAACCCTACAAAGCATCTCTAGAACTGGTTTGAGTTCCATTTTTTATCCCATGAACTAACAATTAGCTAAATGAAACCCAATAAAAACAGCTTAAATGCTTCCTTGGCTTACAGCTTACCGGTGTTTGATACAATCAAGAGCGAGCTCGTTTGTTGGTACAATCCGGGCATTTATACTGCTTGATATGCTCGGCTCTTGCTGGTGTTATTTTGACACATGAACCATGGAACCACCTCTCACAAATATCACAGCAGATCCAGAACTCATCAGATGCATAGTTCTCACCACATGAACCACATAATGTGTCCCCATGTTCCTCTTCATCTTCTTCATCTAAACCCTCTTCGTCATCATCTTTTGGTGTTGAAGCTTTAGGAAATTTAGACTGTTGTTCAGAGCCTTTTGCCTACAAATAAAACAAAATTGAATAAAAAGTCAGCAACTTGCAACTGATGGCGAATTCTATAGGCGACAAAATTAACAGGTTGGATAGATTCAGGTCAAACACACATAATTTTCGGTAAATTTAAGACAGGTTGGTTGGGCAGACCCGGAAGCCCTAATGTCCAGTTATTTGACAATTTTGCAGGTAACTTGCGTGAATATAACCATAGAAAACATATTATTACAAAATGGTCCCACGTCCTAAAATCATTGTCTGCATAATTTACTAATTTCCCCCCTTTCCCCTTAGTTATTAATCTTGAAGTTCTCCAATTCAGTTGTTATCATTAATGCATTAAGGGTAAATGTGACATTCTGCAAACTAAAGTATGCATTACTTGTACATATGATATCTTAAAATTGAGATTTATTTTTTGGTGACAATGATTTCAGGATGGGAGAGTAATACTTGAAAATAAAGTGATTTTATACATAGTATAAATGAACAATACACTTCGGCTGACCTACGACTCCCTTTTAGCTAATTTGTTGGATATTACCCAATAGGCCCGTTAGAGATAAAACATAACCCAAACAGAAATGTTCATAAGTATGAAAGTGAAACTAACACCCTCTAATGACATCATACTAGCATGCATCAGGTGATTGAAAAGATGAAATTGGCACAAGAACCTTAGAGTTTGACTTTGACTTGCTGCTGCTGTGGTTTGACACGGATGACTTCTCTTTTGCTTGCTTCTTGGCCCCCCCTGACACAACTTCAAAAATTGTCGGGAGATCATTTATCATGTTAAACAGGCGTTTCCTGCATCGAAATTTCGCAAATTCATCCCAAAACAGCAGAGAATATGGTTAAATAATAGATTAATAATCTGAGATGTTAATTTCCATACTGCGAACAATAAAACGATCAGAAAAAATTATAAAAAAGTCACCTATCGGCTTTGTCAAATCCAAATCTAGCCCCAAAATAGAAGGCTACAGAAAGAAGCCATGCATCACCATGAACAGCAACTAAAGCTAGCCAGTCCTTTTCTGGCATGCCATCTCTAGCAAAGTTAATTCCTAGTGCAGGTTCCGGAAGCTCTGGGGGTACTTCTTCAGCAGGCAGATTGACTTCCCACTGCTCATTAGGAAATCCATAAAGACATAGGTTTTCCTTTTCTGCAATTCCAATATAAAAGTGTGAATAACTTGTCATGTAAAAGTGTAGTACTTGAGTGTTTAATTCCTAATATACCATACAATTGCACAAAATTTATGTATGTTAATGGTAATAGGTAAAGAGTATAGTAACTTGCATATGATGGACAAAAAATTTGAAAGTATGTTACTGTCTAAAGCAGTAAATTAATAAAAGAAGATAAAAATCAATTATAGATGTGAATATAACTTCATCTTTGTACACACAGATATAGACTTCGAGGAGAAAATAAACTCGCAGAAGCAAGAAGATATATGGATACAGACATAAAAATGAGTTACATGTGCTAAGATGGAGAATAAACACGAAAAACAATGAACACCATCAAAAATTAGCTGAAACAAAAAAAAAATGCTTCCAAATCTTTAACGAATTTTTCAAGTCAGCATGTTAAGTATTTTAAAGATGTGCTCTCAGATTGCTTTAATAGTGAAGTACTATAACTCATGCAGCTGAACCGCTGTAACATTATAGAGACTAGTAGCTGTATTTGACCAAAGAAAACTTAATATAGAAGGTATCATCAAGTAAGAACAACCTTAAAGCACTTAAATTATAGAAAACCACAATGTATAACACCAAAATAGAGAAAATCACTGTAGCAACTTCTATGTAATAAAGGAAGCTCATCACATATAAATGATGCCCTAAAGGCCTGAAACAAGTAAAAGAGAAACAAAAGATAAAACCTCTTATCATATTTAACATTTTGAGTTCAGATGTACTGCCTATGATGTTATAAATTGAATGTCTTCCTAAAAATCTTTAAAAAAATTACATAATAAGAGATTAAACACGAGGTATTCATTTAAAGCACTCGCAATTGTTATAACAATATGTACCTCCTCTCACTGCACTTGTATGCAAGCAGGTTTAACCTAGGATGCAAATTCTGCATCTGTGAATTGCACTTATATCATTTGAAAACCATATCTCCCATTTCAATTTAATTTAACAGCTCTACATTTTGGAATGCACCCAACACTCCAAATCTTATAAAACTTAATAACAATATAACCAACCAGCTGTATCATAATCACAGATTTCACATTGTTAGTCTGCTAGACATAGAAATAGTTATAAAAACAGGTAAACATCAAAGAATCTATCTTACATAAACAGAGCATATGATTGAAAACCATAATCGAAGAAATCACAACAGTTCCCATCTTTGGAATTATTACCAAAAAGACCTAATGAACAGTTATAGATGACAATTAGGCATGTTGACTTCTGTGTGTGTACGAATTTTTAACAAATAACTGATTTAACTGTTATTTTTCTTCGTTAAACCTTAATTAAACATAATTTACTTCAAGGATTTGCTAAAAACAACTAAAGAGAAGACTAACCAGGGTCACACTGCTGATAAAACTCTTCAACATCTGCAAAAAAACTCAAAACACAACAATATTAGATCAAAACTGTTGGTGAACTCAACAGATTACTTAGAACATAACAAAATTTAAACGAAACGAAGGGTATTTGGTACCGACCAGTAGTTAGGGCTTTAATGATACCAGCTCTTCGACTCTTGAAATCCCTAAAAACCTCTTCAACGGTTCGGGGGTTGTAGGGTTGACTTCCGTCCATCTTCGTTCAAGGATGTCGTATGCACGTATGCAGGAGTACGTGAAGGTGAGCTCGAAGATCGAAGAAGCAGCAAAAATTGGGGGAAAATACTCAAATAGAGGATGAAATTGAAGGATTTGGGGCAAATTGTGTGAGCTGGGCTGCAAGAAACTGAAATTGAATGATTTGGTGGTGGATTTGATTTGATCACAAGACGGAAGAATTTGACTCAGGTTTGTGATGAACGATTTGGCCCAATTTAAGGATGGTAAAAACTAAAAAGACCTATATTTGATACCCCAACTCCCCCGAGCATGTTTTGTCTTTTTCTTATCTTTTTTCTCTTCTTTTTTCAATTTTTTTAACAAACGTTCGATAACTCGTGATCATTCTGAAAAACAGATTACTTTTTTCGTCTCTAAAAACAAAGTGTGGTGACAGGACCACATGCCCAACATGAAACCCACAACTATAAAAATCCTCGGACTCAACTCTGATGAATATTTACCCTAAGACTATCCACAGCGGTCACCCCACTGAAATCCCTCCCTACCGAAATTTCCTATCACGTCATCACCCCACTAAAAACCTTAAACCCACACAGTGGTCACCCTACTGAAAACTCTTCCTCACTATTCCATTGGACCAATCAGAAAGCGAGAAAGAGATAAAGAAAGCAGGGAGCGAGGGCCATGGAGCCTCACCAGTGAGACTATAATCTATTACATCTCATAAGAAAAGTAATTAGCTACCGCTAGACTATATGACCTTTGGTAATGAATGTTAAATTACACTTTTTGTGTTTAAGGAACGAGTTAAGTATAAGTTGTGTCAGAAACTTTTAACTCTATATATTATATATTATTTTATTATTTATAT
The DNA here is from genome assembly GCA_009363875.1 of Mikania micrantha. NCBI lineage: Eukaryota > Viridiplantae > Streptophyta > Magnoliopsida > Asterales > Asteraceae > Mikania > Mikania micrantha. The sequence goes on from CM018698.1 coordinate 67,880,301, forward strand.
TAATATTAATTCCCAACCAATATAAATAATTACAATTTAACCCTAGTATTAGCATCTAATTATTATTTCTCAAATAATAACAATTACAATAACTATGAGATTAATTAATCATTCCTTGAATAATTAATATCATAAGGGAATATGTAGTGGGACTCGACCCTCACCAAGTGACGCCTCTCAACCCCTGTCATGCCTCTTACATCATTACACAAGCCTCGTGACCGGTCTTGTTGACCGTGGTCACGACGTGAGAGGAATAAGAAAGGGAAAAAGAGGAGGGGATAGAGTAAGAAAAATGTGATAGTTAAACATGTGTATGTGAAAAGGGGGTGATGTGAATAGTTGTTTATGTGAAGACGACGTAGTGCTTACTTGGAGTAATAGGGTGTAATGAATACACACAGCCTAACAATCCTTCATATGAATATGAATGTGTGTAACACATTTATTACAAAATGTTGAGAAATAATGTTATATTGTCATGCGTTGTTAGTTGAGTGTATAAGATCTAATCTATACTTCTATATTATAAAAGAATAACATATTTGCCATATGTCACTCCTATATTTATTTGTTATTAACTCTTGACACTTGTCATTATCACATTCATCTCTCATTCAATTATATTTTATTAACTCTCATTCATATTTAATGTTAATGATTTTAAATAATTAAATGTAAAAAATTTAAATATTTTTATTCTAATAATTTATTATAACTTAATAATCATAATTAGGTTTCGATTATATCTTATTTTAAAATATAATTTTATAATTTTTAAATATTTATATTTATAATTTTTAATTCTTAATAATTTCAATAATGATTGATATAATATCCAACATATAAATGTTCATAAAACCATTCATTTGCAACATGTTAAATTTATTAATTTCACGTAAAACCATTTGTATGTATTCGTTAGTCATTGAAAACTTTTTTAAAATTATGAATATATTATCTTACCTTCTTGAACTATTAAAGGTCGAATACGTATCATAATCATTTTATATAAAAACATTATTTTATAATCTCTATGTTATCAGTTTTACCTATTTAATATTTTAAATGTATTCCGTGTAATACACGGGGTAATAACCTAGTAGATACTATATTGCTAAAAGGGATTTCTCTTCTTTAATCTTTAGTCATTGCATATTTTAATAAAATTAAGTTTAAAATCGATAATTGCACATTTATTAAAGAGGTTTTGGGTAGCCTTCCATCGTATTATCTATATTTTTAAGACTACTAATGATGTAATAAAAACTTTGGAAGAATAACGCTCGGTTCCCGAGTTTATTATAAGAGAGAAAAGAAAGGAAAAGAAATGAGAGGAAATGAAAAGAAAATTAGAGAATTCTTTCTTTCCATTTCTTTCCAAATCGGAAGGAAAGAAAAACTAAATTTTTTTGCCTAGTTTTCCTTCCATTTCCCTCCCTTTCCCTCCTTAAATGAAACTTAGGAACACAACATTTGTTATTTTCATTTCCCTTCCTTCGTTAAATGAAACTCGGGAACACAAACAAGTGTATCCTTTACTTCTAATTTCCTTCTTTTCTCTCCTTAAATGAAATGCAGAACAGAGCGTAAGGGAGGAGTTATGCGGGTGGTTACGCAAACAATTTTGCACATATATTCGAAAGCATCCAAATATACTATTTGTGTACTTATAACATATCTTAATTTAAACTAAATTGATATTTTTTAAAAAACAATTCATTTAAAACTCAAATTGAATTTGCTTAAAACTCATTCTTCTGACCCCCACACATCCTAACTTGAACCCGTTATGACATGTTACCCAACCCGACCCGTTATTTTGCCAGACACAATTAATATGTATCTGCAAGAGTCGTCCTGATATCTATATAGAAACTTGTATGAAAGTTACCTGGTTAATGGTTATTTTGAAATGCATTAAAAGTTACCGGGAAAGACAAAATTATATTTTGAATTAAAAAAAAAAAGAAAATATATAGAATTTATACTCATGCCGGGTTCAAACCGTTGTTTTGACTTTTGAAGGTGCAAATAATTTCCCCCGAAAAAGAGCTTTTTTTTCGAACGGTGACTTTCTAAATGTTTGGAAGGTATCGCACCCTTCCCAACGGAGAGGCCCACACCTCACTCTAGCCAATGTGTTGTCTTAACCGGGCCCACTAGACATCAGAGTTTGGTTTGGCGTTCGACCGGGGAAAACCCCACAGGACCGACCCACTACTGGGTTTGCGGCTCACAGCCTTGATCCATGGGTAAAACCGGTTCGGGCTCAGATACCTTTATTGCCCTGATGTCCTTTGAAAACCACCCAATGGCAGATTCGAACATGTGACCCTTAGGTCAACAAGTGGGAAACTTACCACTGGTAGCTAACATAATTTGCCCCACAAAATTTAAAGGAAAGACCCACTGGATTTAAATCTTTTAAATTTTTAAAAAAAATTTAGATGCAAAAATTGGGTGGGAAAGCGTGTTTAAGAATTTTCTTTCTTTTTTATTTTTAAAATTTTTTTGCCATTATTTATTTCGTCAGCAGGTGATCAGGAAGGGCATGCTTTATGGTTTATATTATTTTTTCTTTTTTCTTTTTGTTGACGTGCTTTAATAAGTGTGGTATTTTCTTTGAAGTTTACAAATTTTGTTTTATTACAAAAGATAACTTACAAATTTTGTTATAAGGCCACAAGGAGTGGTCTAGGTTTTCCCCACTTTTCCCCGTTGCCACATCAGCGCCACATCAGCTTTCCCCACTTTTCCCCATTTTGCACGGTGTCGTCCCACTTTTCCCCATTTTCAAATCTTATTTTTAATTAATTATTTTAACAATAAATAATAATAATATTAATAAAATAAAAAAAGATTCATTAAATTTAAAATAAAAAAAAAAGAATACAAAAAAAAAATACAACCAAAAAAAAAGAGTAAAAAAAAGAGTACAACCTAAAAAATTAAATTAAAAACCTAGAAAGGGCAATGCCATCCCCAACGAGCAGCAATTTCTCGTTTACGATCGAGAATCAGTTGTAGCATTGGTTCTTGATAAATTGAGTGGTCTTTCATCATAAACTCTAAATCTACAGCCTTTTGCTGTTCGTCTAAAGCCTGTTGTTGTCGTCGCATTAATGCAACGCGTGCTTCTTTCTCCTCTTGCAAAACACGGAGATGGCATTTGTGGATGATACTCGGGTGTGTTGAACGGGTTCATTTGAGGCGTTTGAACATTTTTTTGTCGTGGTTTTCTAAATTTCTTGGTTGACGACCCACCACGTGATGAACCTCCTTCCATTTTAGTTGAAAATTTTATAAATTTTAGTGTATAAATTGTAGAAGATGAGAGAAAAAAGTGTGAGATTTTGGTTGGTTTTTGAGTTGTTTAAATAGAAAAAAATTGGTTTTTTTTTTTAAAATATAACCGTTGTCCAACGGTTATATTTTTTTCCCCTCACTTCGGCGAGAAACGGTGTGGCTTTCCCGAATCACCCCACCCCACTTCCGGGGGGGTGGTGTTCCCGATCGGCCCCGGGCGGCCCAGCTCTTCCCCGGCTCTCTCCCGTGCTCCACTCCGAGTGCTCTAAGAACTGATTTAGTAAAGATTTATTTAAGTAAGTTGCAACCAATTTTGTTTTAAGAGAAAAGTATAACAACATAAATTCAACTCGGTTGAGTTATTATGCCGGTTTATTAATAACACTATCTTTTTTATTTTTTAATGTTAAACAATGTTTAAAAAATATATATCGGTAAAAGTTATGAGATTTTGTCGGTTGATAATAAGATAGAATCGTACCATCACATATTCAAAAATTTATCAAAATACTATGCTTAGAAGTGGAGAGAACATCTAGGGTGTGCTTGGTTCGGCAGGGTTCGGTTTTTGCCTACAACCGAAACTGAAACCGACATGTTCGGTTTTTGTTTTTATGAACCGATCGGTTTTTGGTTTCGATTTTTCGGTTTTTTTATGCGGTTTCGGTTCGGTTTCGGTCCGGTTTCGTTTTTTTTGAACAATACGTTTAGATATGGATAATTCGTAAAATAACGGACCAGAGAACAACAAACAACATTAAAACTAAATCATCATAATGATGTCTTACATTAAAAAAAAACAAAGTTCAAAGCTAAACATTCAATAGTTCAAATCATCATCATCTTAAGAAATGGTAGAGTCTATCTAGTCCCAATCTTCATCATCAACGATCGATTCTTTGTGTGCTTTCTTCACGTTAAATAAATCTGAAAGTAAAACACAAATAATCATATATGTTAATAACTAAGTAAAAAGGTAAGGACGAATCATATACAAAAATAAATAAATAATAATATTACCATCTTCAATGTTCTCCAAATTTTCAATTAACTCTTCTAGTTGTTGACCATGCATCTCGTTATCTTGCAAATCCAACGATGTAGACCGTAGCCAATCTTGTACACAAATCAAAGCTTCCGCGGTCTTAGGAGTAAGAGAACTCCTATATTTATCAATTGTCCGACCACCGGTGCTAAAAGCCGACTCAGATGCAACGGTTGAGATTGGCATTGCTAAAACATGTTTTGCAATTTGAGAGAGAATTGGAAATTTCATCGAATTTATCTTCCACCAACCTAAAACATCAAACATGTCTTCCCTTTTCTCTATTCCGTCACTCAAATATATATCTACTTCATTATTATCAACCTCCTTTCCACCTTCTTCCTCTAAAAACTTTAGATAACCTTCTTTTAAGTCAACAAACGCATCATCATCATCAACCATATTACTTGTGGAAGATGTAGCATTTGGATCTTTTGTTTTATCTAATTTTGACTTATACTCATCAAACAACTCCATCAATGTTACCTTCACTAGGTGTCTAGGTCCTTGATTTCTTGGACTTTTTTGGAACCTTTACCATGCATCAAACTTAAACAAAATTCAAGGTATGACATCTTATTTCGAGGGTCTAGAACTAGAGCCACGTACAATAAACAATTAATGTTATATAAATTACTCAAATGTTTTTCAAACTTTGCTAACATAGACAAACCCATGGCTTTCTTCTTCTCGTCAACGCTTTTAGCCATACTTGTTATACTTGAATGCATTTTGCAAAGCTCCGAAAATAGCAAATTTGCAGTCACATATTTAGACCCCGAAATTTTATTTGTCACATTATAAAAATCTTCAAAAACTGCATAAATTGCCTATTAAGACAAGTCAAAACATAAAAGTCTCACATTTTTGTGGAAGCCTCCGCGATAGCCTCCGCGATCCTGTTGTTTATCAGCTCATTGAGCTCAGCAACTGTCATCTGTACGTTCTCGCCAGACATTATCTCCCTAGTCAAAAGAAATGTTAGAGTGTTATCAAATCCAATGTGAAACGTGTAAACAATAGAACAAACATCAAACATGCAATTGTAGGAATCAACACAACTGTTGGCAATAAGTAATAGTTTCCAATAGATAATAATCTGATTTGAGTACAATACTTTCAAAATCAAAACATAGGTTTTCAAACTTCTAATGTAGGGACACAACCCGTCCCTAATAAGTTTAAACAAAATAAAGAAAAATCATGCATCCTCAACAGTGGAATCATCACCAGAATCAAAATCATGTTCTGGTATCTCCTCCTCTTCCTCCTCTGCCTCGGATACAAACTGCTCTTCTAGTGCAATCAACCTCCCCTCAGCAATGTCGGCTCGATGTTCTTCCTCTTGCATTCGTGTAGTCAGATGGACAATATGAGACTCCATCCCCTGAACCACACTGCGAAGCTCTGCGTATCGGGCATTTACATCCCGAAGCTCCTGTGCCATGTGCTCAATCCGATCATTAGCCCACTTTGACTCCCATGTCAATCGGGCGACATCGTCTGACTCAAACCGTGGCCTCTTACAGGCACGAAACCTAGGTGGCATACGACATGAAGACTCCTCGGTGGAATCCTCCACAGGTGCTTTCCCTGGGTCTCTCTGTGGCTCCTCCTGTGGGTCATCCTCAGGATCCTCCTGTGGGTCATCCTCAGGATCCTCCTCCGGGTCCTTGTCCGGGTCCTCCACGGGATCCTCCACAGGATCCTCCTCTGGATCCTCCTCGTCATCAGATATGATCACGTACGGTGGTGGCGGTGCTGCCATATCTGTTACATAAAACCATATGTAAACACTAGGCAAAAGCAGTTGTGTAAACAAGTGTCTAATGTCTAACAGTTATAGTCTAAGTCTACTAATGCAAACCTAGTTCACTATAACCAATGTCTCTGATACCAATCTGTCACACCCCCAATTTTCAACTAACGAAATCATACCGTTTGGGACGTGACAAACCAGGATCTCAGATCATTAGACATAACGAAGACCTCTATATGATTTTCAAAACATACATTGGTCTAAAACTGTAATATCAAAGTTCTACGTTGCGGAAGCGTTTTTAAAACAAAAACAATCATAACAGTTTGAAAACTGAAAATTACAAAGCAAAGTTTCAAATGTTCACATCCAAATAACAGAAATGTAAAATATGCATGCGACTCGATCTTCTAGCCCATGCTTGCTTGCTTGTATACCTTAGCGTCCTGAGAAAACATGTAAATCAAGTCAACACAAAGGTTGGTGCATTACACAGGTTTAAGTATTCACAAATGTTTGAAACAACAGTTTGAATATAATGTTTGCAGATAACATAATCACACATGCATAGTCATGATAGCTAGTCATTTGTACTATTTACATAAGTGGTCGACACCGAAACTGACTGTTGCATGCTATCGCATGTTTTACCTTGCCACTATTGTCTAGCACAAACAATAGTAATGTGAATTGGCTAGTCAAACACTTGTGTAAATCCCATCTACCAAGTGAGGTTTGTCAAACCTAATAGATCTATTTCCAACTACCATGCTTTGCACTAGGGCAAACTAAACGGTTCGAAATGTAAGGACTTGTAATGCTATGTTTGCACTTAATGTTAACAGCTAACTCATGCAAGTGATATGTATCTAAAATGTTTGTTGCACATGTTTTCTCCCCCAAAACAGTTAAAATAAGAAAGGGGCCGTGTACGCACCTTTGATTGTAGCAGAATGATCAATCACACGTGAACTCGCGTAGAAAGTCCTCCTACGAAGAACCTGTGTTTTAACAATAACCTAGTGTTATTCGGAATGTCGTTTTGTGCTCGAAATCACATACGTGTCAACACACGTATGTTAGAGTGTTAGAAATGTACATACGTATGTATGCGTGACTTTGAAATCGTTTAATAAAATCATATCATCGCTTATGATTTTATTTAAACAAGCGTAATTATTCGCGATTTCGTTTTCGGGGTAAAATATAAATTTTATTACTCTAGTATGTTCGGAATTGGATTCTGGTTCTAACGCAATTCGAACGAGTCGAATCGGAGTTAAAACTTATAAATTATGATCAAAATACCAAAAATGGTTTTTAAAACCCAAAAACCGGTGGACCAAGGTTCGAACCCCCGACCTTTCAGTCATGCCCCTCACGCCCAGACCAACTGATCTACCTCACAATCGTTACTGGTTCTGTTTTTAAATAGTTTTAAATCAAGATCCAATTGAGTTCTCTTGTCCATATTTATTCGAATACAAACGAGTCCCAATTGTCTCGATTTCGAACCCGATCGATCCTATGACCATGGGGTTACTGTTCCATCATCCTAGACGACTTCAACCATGGTTCTAATTCGATGAAACACCGATTCAAGGTTATGAAATCAACTTATATAGTCTTCGAACTCGAGTTCCCCAAATCCCAACTCAACACCGTTCAATTCACTAATTTGAATTCACACATTCATGGGGTTTTCATTTGATAACAAATTTCAAAACCATCCATAGTGACTAATTTGATTAACAGGTTCGATTAATTCAAAAATCCCCAACTCGTTCACCATTAAGAACCCTAAAATCAAACTTATCAAATTCGTTATCATTTCAAACAATTGACACATGGTTTTCAATCTAGAATGAATTTCAAACCTGTCTGTGTCGCTTAATTTGATTCTAAAGTCCATTCTCATCAAGACCCCCAAATCGTTTTCTAAAAGGAACCCTAGAACTTGATCATATGCAATTCGTTATGGTTTCATGAAATTCGCATATGGATTTTATAAATCGGAAGTTTATGAAACTACTCATGCATATTAATTTGATTCTTAAACTTGTTTGATCAACAACCCCCAAAACCGTTTCTTATATGAACCCTAGATATTGAAATCGTGTAATTAGTTATAATCCTTAAAAATCATCATAGGGTCTTCATTTAGGATGGTGTTACGAAACTGTTGATCCAACTTAATTTGGTTTTTCAACCCAACTCGATTAAAACCCCCAAATCGATTATTGCAAGAACCCTAGAAATCAAAACTCAAAGAATTAGGTGTTCTCAGTCAAAATTGGCTTAGGTTTAACCCTAGTCGGCACTTTTAGGTGTTGTAGGATTGAAAACTTACTTGTTTTGATGATCAATTGAAAGAGATCGACTTCGGGTTGGAGTTCGGCTACACTCGAATCAAGTTCTTCTGCTCGAACACTTTGGAATCAAATTTTTAGTTGCTGTGATCTCTAAATGTGCCGACTCAGAGTTCTTAGACTTCAATTGTGCGAATTGAAATCGAATTACGTGAAATTGACAATGATGAGAGACGGTTTCGACTCTTGGTCTCATTAGGCCATTAGTTCGATCGATAACGATGTTAATAACACCTGGTAACTGTTATAAATCATTAAGGTGTTGATTATAACAGTTTTAATTCGGCCATAATTGTGTGACGATGCGAATTTCGAATTTTGTTGCATCCTTTGCTCGAATTTTGACTTTCTAAAGTCAAAATCTTTCTTTTGTTTGATCCCCCAATACACCTTATATATTACATGCTTATAACCATAATAAAGTAACCTAAGATAATTAAATTCACTATAGTTGATTATTGGAAGTGATTTAAATTCCTAATTGAATCCATAATTCGAATTTTGACTATGGAAGTCAAAATTAAATACTCTAAGTTAATCCCACTATAATCCTTATATAATAATCGATTTTTGATAGTTTTCAGTTAACTGAGTTACCTGAAAAGTCGGATAAAGTGTTTGTGCTTACAGTTTGAAATTTGAAATGTTGATGTGTGAAGCATCACGTCATCCCCTTGTTGAAGGAAATTTCGTCCCAAAATTTAACGTGCGCTCCCAGTGCTTGTAGTTGTTTTGAACAGATGAGGATACTTCTTCATCATTTGATCTTCTCTTTCCCATGTGAATTCAGGTCCACGTCTCGAATTCCAATGAACTTTGACTATCGGAATCTTGCTTTGTTTGAGTTGTTTGACCTCTCGGTCCATGATTTTAGCTGGTTCTTCAATGAATCTTAACTGTTCGTCTACTTGTATTTCTTCCAGTGGTACAATCAATGTCTCATCAGAAAGACATTTCTTTAAGTTCGATACGTGAAAGACATCATGAACTCCACTGATTTCATCCGGTAATTTGAGTTGATACGCAACCGGACCAATCCTTTTCAGTATCTCAAAAGGTCCTACGTAACGTGGACTAAGCTTCCCGCGCTTGCCAAAACGTATCACACCTTTCCAAGGTGATACCTTTAGAAGAACTCGGTCTCCTACTTGAAATTCCAATGGCTTTCGACGTTTGTCAGCGTAACTCTTTTGTCGATCCCGAGCCGCTGCCATACGGTTCCGAATTTGTACTATCTTCTCTGTCGTCTCGTGCACTAGTTCAGGACCTGTAATCTGACTGTCACCAATTTCATCCCAACAAACTGGTGAACGACATTTGCGACCATACAAAGCTTTAAACGGTGCTGCCTGAATACTTGTATGATAACTATTGTTGTAAGAGAATTCCACTAACGGTAAGTGGTTTTCCCAGCTATCACCAAAGTCAATTACACAAGCTCGTAACATATCCTCAAGCGTTTGAATCGTACGTCCACTTTGACCGTCGGTCTGTGGATGATATGCGGTACTCATATCCAAGCGAGTTCCCAATGACTTATGAAGTGATTTCCAAAAGTTGGAAGTAAATCGAGCATCCCGATCTGATATGATGGAAATTGGCACGCCATGTCGTGCTACCACTTCCTTGATGTAAATACGAGTCAGTTTCTCCATCTTGTCTGTTTCCTTGATTGCTAAGAAATGTGCAGATTTCGTTAATCGATCGACAATTACCCATATCGTATCACAACCACTCGGTGTACGGGGTAACTTAGTAATGAAGTCCACCTAAATCTGTTCCCATTTCCACATCGGTATTTCTGGTTGTTGCAGCAAACCAGATGGTTTCTGATATTCCACTTTGACTTTCGAACAAGTCAAACATGTGCTAACATACCTAGCAATGTCGGCTTTCATGTGAGGCCACCAATACAGTGTCTTTAAGTCATGATACATCTTGTCTGATCCCGGATGGACTGAATATCTAGACTTGTGCGCTTCATCCATCACGAGTTCCCTTAAACCCCCATACAAAGGTATCCACAGTCGATTAATGAAATAACGAATTCCATCAGGCTTGACATCCAATTGTGTTTCCATCCCCCGTAAGGATTCATGTACCAAATTATCCTTTTCTAAGGCTCCCAGCTGAGCACTGCGTACCTTGTCAGGTAAGTCAGTATGTATCGTCATCATAAGTGCGCGAACCCGTCTTGTTGATGTGTCTTTTCTGCTTAAAGCATCAGCTACCACATTAGCTTTTCCCGGGTGATACTTAATCGCGCATTCGTAGTCATTCAACAACTCGACCCACCGTCGCTGTCTCATATTAAGCTCCTTCTGATCAAAGATATGTTGCAAACTCTTATGATCAGTGTAAATGGTACACTTGGTTCCATATAAGTAATGACTCCAAATTTTCAAAGCAAAAACCACTGCTCCTAACTCCAAGTCGTGAGTAGTGTAATTCTTTTCGTGTGGTCTCAGTTGCCTTGAAGCATAAGCAATCACTTTATCACGTTGCATCAACACACATCCCAAACCCTGTGCAGATGCATCACAATACACCACAAAGTCTTCCGTCCCTTTCGGTAAGGACAGAATCGGTGCACTGCAGAGTTTCTGTTTCAATAACTGGAATGCAGCTTCCTGTTTATCCGTCCAGTTATACTTCGTGCCTTTGTGCGTAAGAGCTGTAAGTGGTTGAGCGATCTTTGAGAATCCCTCAATGAATCTTCGGTAGTAACCCGCCAAACCAAGGAATTGTCGTACCTCGGTAGGGGTCTTTGGTGCTTCCCAATTCTTAATCGCTTCAATCTTCGTTGGATCAACATGTATCCCCTTTTCATTAACTATATGACCCAGGAATTGAACTTCTCGCATCCAAAAGTCACATTTCGAGAATTTCGCGTACAGTTGTTATTGTTTCAATAATTCCAACAGCAATCGAAGATGTTCAGCGTGCTCCTCCTCAGTCTGAGAATAGATGAGAATGTCATCAATGAAAACAATGACAAACTTATCAAGATAAGGTTTACAAACACGATTCATGAGATCCATGAATACAGTTGGAGCGTTTGTCAACCCAAATGGCATGACCAAGAACTCATAATGGCCATAGCGCTTTCTGAATGCTGTCTTTGGAATATCTTCTTCTTGGACTCTGAGTTGATGATAACCCGATCTGAGATCAATCTTCGAGTAGTAACTCAAACCTTGCAACTGATCGAACAGATCGTCAATTCTAGGTAACGGATACCGGTTTTTGATGGTAACCTTGTTCAGTTCCCGGTAATCGATACACATACGGAAAGTCCTGTCCTTTTTCTTAAAAAATAAGACTGGAGCTCCCCACGGTGAAAAACTAGGTCGTATAAAGCCCTTATCCAACAACTCTTGCAGTTGCGTAGATAACTCTTGCATCTCAGATGGTGCAAGTCGATAAGGCGCCCTAGCTATCGGTGTTGCGTCTGGTGTAAGGTCGATTCGAAATTCCACCTGTCTGATAGGCGGTAATCCCGGTAGGTCTTCTTGAAATACTTCGAGAAATTCACAAATCACTGAGATGTCTTCAATTTTCTTCTCAGCTACCTGCTTCTCAGTTATGAGTGCTATGACTGCTGTATGACCTTTACGCAGACATTTGTGTGCTTTCATACAAGATATGAGACGCAGTGGCGTACTGTTCTTCTCGCCTTGTATATACAATGTCTCTCCATGCAAAAGAGGTATACGAACGATCTTTTCATGGCATACTATTTCAGCCTGGTGTTTGGACAACCAGTCCGTGCCAATGACTACATCAAAACTGCCTAAAGTGATAGGCATAAGATCAATTTCCAGTGTTTGACCCATTAAGTCAAGCATACATCCCTTAAGGATTTATTCAACTACAATTAGTTTACCATCAGCTAGTTCTACAGTGTATGGATTTTCTAAGGCAGTGGGACTAACATTTAGCAACTTAGAAAATGAACTAGATACGAAACTCCGGTCTGCACCAGTATCAAATAGCATAGAGGCATAGTGATTATTCAAGAGGAACGTACCCGTGACAATGTTGGGATCCTCCCGTGCTTGACGTCCTCCAATCACAAACGCACTGCCCCTAGCACCATTGTTGTTGTTATTGTTGTTGTTATTGGTGCCATTGTCGTTGCCATTTGCATCGTTAGTCCCGCCTTTCTTTAGTTGTGGGCAATCCTTTTTGAAGTGCCCCAGCTTACCACACTCGCAACAACCCTTCTGTGTGTTGTTCTGGTTGTTATTTTGATTGTTGGAACTGTTCTGCAGCTCTCCGCGGCAATCCTTAGCTGCATGCCCTCCTTTGCCACACCGTTGACACTTAAACTTATCACACTGATTCCCAGCATGATGGAATCCACACTTGTTGCACTTTGGATGTTTACCAATATATCCCCTTGATGATGATGACTGCTGACCACTGTTCGAATTATGATAAGACTTGTGTGAATCTTGTTTTCGGTTCTGCTGAAACGGCTGTTGGTTGAAATTCCTGGAGTTGTTGCTTTCCCACTTCCTCTTGTGGTCTCCTACCTTAGTAGCTGCTGTTCGCTTAGGCAAAGTTCCTTGTAAAACTGCCTGGTCAGTTAATTGGTGCGCCAGTCGCACAGCTTGCTGAATCGTTGTAGGATTTGCAGAAGAGACCAATCCCTGGATCTGAGGCACCAATCCTCCTATGTACCTCTCTATCCACTTGCTTGCTGGAGTAGCCTTGTGAGGTAGAAGTCTGGCTAGTTCATGAGATCGAGTAGTGTACTCCTCGATATTAGACCCCTCCATCTTAAGGTGCCAATACTCCTCCTCCAGTTTCTGCATTTCACTACGAGGACAGTACTCCTCTTGCAATAAGGTCTTGAAACCATTCCAAGTTAGGGCATTGGCCTCACCCAATCCCAATGTCTGAACATTTGAGTTCCACCAAGTCAATGCGGGACCCTCCAAAGTTCCCGTAGCGTACTTAACCTTGTTTTCTTCTGGACAGGTACACATTTCAAATACCGATTCCGCTTTCTCAATCCATCGAAGGAGTCCAATGGCCCCTCCGATCCTTTGAAATTATGCGGTTTGCAATCCAAGAACGTCTTGAATGTGCACACTTGTGGGTTCACAAATCCCCCTGCTGGACCATGTGGTCCTGTCATGTGAGTCTGGGTGTAGCTCGCGATAGCCTCCGCGATCCTGTTGTTTATCAGCTCATTGAGCTCAGCAACTGTCATCTGTACGTTCTCGCCAGACATTATCTCCCTAGTCAAAAGAAATGTTAGAGTGTTATCAAATCCAATGTGAAACGTGTAAACAATAGAACAAACATCAAACATGCAATTGTAGGAATCAACACAACTGTTGGCAATAAGTAATAGTTTCCAATAGATAATAATCTGATTTGAGTACAATACTTTCAAAATCAAAACATAGGTTTTCAAACTTCTAATGTAGGGACACAACCCGTCCCTAATAAGTTTAAACAAAATAAAGAAAAATCATGCATCCTCAACAGTGGAATCATCACCAGAATCAAAATCATGTTCTGGTATCTCCTTCTCTTCCTCCTCTGCCTCGGATACAAACTGCTCTTCTAGTGCAATCAACCTCCCCTCAGCAATGTCGGCTCGATGTTCTTCCTCTTGCATTCGTGTAGTCAGATGGACAATATGAGACTCCATCCCCTGAACCACACTGCGAAGCTCTGCGTATCGGGCATTTACATCCCGAAGCTCCTGTGCCATGTGCTCAATCCGATCATTAGCCCACTTGGACTCCCATGTCAATCGGGCGACATCGTCTGACTCAAACCGTGGCCTCTTACAGGCACGAAACCTAGGTGGCATACGACATGAAGACTCCTCGGTGGAATCCTCCACAGGTGCTTTCCCTGGGTCTCTCTGTGGCTCCTCCTGTGGGTCATCCTCAGGATCCTCCTGTGGGTCATCCTCAGGATCCTCCTCCGGGTCCTTGTCCGGGTCCTCCACGGGATCCTCCACAGGATCCTCCTCTGGATCCTCCTCGTCATCAGATATGATCACGTACGGTGGTGGCGGTGCTGCCATATCTGTTACATAAAACCATATGTAAACACTAGGCAAAAGCAGTTGTGTAAACAAGTGTCTAATGTCTAACAGTTATAGTCTAAGTCTACTAATGCAAACCTAGTTCACTATAACCAATGTCTCTGATACCAATCTGTCACACCCCCAATTTTCAACTAACGAAATCATACCGTTTGGGACGTGACAAACCAGGATCTCAGATCATTAGACATAACGAAGACCTCTATATGATTTTCAAAACATACATTGGTCTAAAACTGTAATATCAAAGTTCTACGTTGCGGAAGCGTTTTTAAAACAAAAACAATCATAACAGTTTGAAAACTGAAAATTACAAAGCAAAGTTTCAAATGTTCACATCCAAATAACAGAAATGTAAAATATGCATGCGACTCGATCTTCTAGCCCATGCTTGCTTGCTTGTATACCTTAGCGTCCTGAGAAAACATGTAAATCAAGTCAACACAAAGGTTGGTGCATTACACAGGTTTAAGTATTCACAAATGTTTGAAACAACAGTTTGAATATAATGTTTGCAGATAACATAATCACACATGCATAGTCATGATAGCTAGTCATTTGTACTATTTACATAAGTGGTCGACACCGAAACTGACTGTTGCATGCTATCGCATGTTTTACCTTGCCACTATTGTCTAGCACAAACAATAGTAATGTGAATTGGCTAGTCAAACACTTGTGTAAATCCCATCTACCAAGTGAGGTTTGTCAAACCTAATAGATCTATTTCCAACTACCATGCTTTGCACTAGGGCAAACTAAACGGTTCGAAATGTAAGGACTTGTAATGCTATGTTTGCACTTAATGTAAACAGCTAACTCATGCAAGTGATATGTATTTAAAATGTTTGTTGCACATGTTTTCTCCCCCAAAACAGTTAAAATAAGAAAGGGGCCGTGTACGCACCTTTGATTGTAGCAGAATGATCAATCACACGTGAACTCGCGTAGAAAGTCCTCCTACGAAGAACCTGTGTTTTAACAATAACCTAGTGTTATTCGGAATGTCGTTTTGTGCTCGAAATCACATACGTGTCAACACACGTATGTTAGAGTGTTAGAAATGTACATACGTATGTATGCGTGACTTTGAAATCATTTAATAAAATCATATCATCGCTTATGATTTTATTTAAACAAGCGTAATTATACGCGATTTCGTTTTCGGGGTAAAATATAAATTTTATTACTCTAGTATGTTCGGAATTGGATTCTGGTTCTAACGCAATTCGAACGAGTCGAATCGGAGTTAAAACGAATAAATTATGATCAAAATACCAAAAATGGTTTTTAAAACCCAAAAACCGGTGGACCAAGGTTCGAACCCCCGACCTTTCAGTCATGCCCCTCACGCCCAGACCAACTGATTTACCTCACAATCGTTACTGGTTCTGTTTTTAAATAGTTTTAAATCAAGATCCAATTGAGTTCTCTTGTCCATATTTATTCGAATACAAACGAGTCCCAATTGTCTCGATTTCGAACCCGATCGATCCTATGACCATGGGGTTACTGTTCCATCATCCTAGACGACTTCAACCATGGTTCTAATTCGATGAAACACCGATTCAAGGTTATGAAATCAACTTATATAGTCTTCGAACTCGAGTTCCCCAAATCCCAACTCAACACCGTTCAATTCACTAATTTGAATTCACACATTCATGGGGTTTTCATTTGATAACAAATTTCAAAACCATCCATAGTGACTAATTTGATTAACAGGTTCGATTAATTCAAAAATCCCCAACTCGTTCACCATTAAGAACCCTAAAATCAAACTTATCAAATTCGTTATCATTTCAAACAATTGACACATGGTTTTCAATCTAGAATGAATTTCAAACCTGTCTGTGTCGCTTAATTTGATTCTAAAGTCCATTCTCATCAAGACCCCCAAATCGTTTTCTAAAAGGAAGCCTAGAACTTGATCATATGCAATTCGTTATGGTTTCATGAAATTCGCATATGGATTTTATAAATCGGAAGTTTATGAAACTACTCATGCATATTAATTTGATTCTTAAACTTGTTTGATCAACAACCCCCAAAACCGTTTCTTATATGAACCCTAGATATTGAAATCGTGTAATTAGTTATAATCCTTAAAAATCATCATAGGGTCTTCATTTAGGATGGTGTTACGAAACTGTTGATCCAACTTAATTTGGTTTTTCAACCCAACTCGATTAAAACCCCCAAATCGATTATTGCAAGAACCCTAGAAATCAAAACTCAAAGAATTAGGTGTTCTCAGTCAAAATTGGCTTAGGTTTAACCCTAGTCGGCACTTTTAGGTGTTGTAGGATTGAAAACTTACTTGTTTTGATGATCAATTGAAAGAGATCGACTTCGGGTTGGAGTTCGGCTACACTCGAATCAAGTTCTTCTGCTCGAACACTTTGGAATCAAATTGTTAGTTGCTGTGATCTCTAAATGTGCCGACTCAGAGTTCTTAGACTTCAATTGTGCGAATTGAAATCGAATTACGTGAAATTGACAATGATGAGAGACGGTTTCGACTGTGGGTCTCATTAGGCCATTAGTTTGATCGATAACGTTGTTAATAACACCTGGTAACCGTTATAAATCATTAAGGTGTTGATTATAACAGTTTTAATTCGGCCATAATTGTGCGACGATGCGAATTTCGAATTTTGTTGCATCCTTTGCTCAAATTTTGACTTTCTAAAGTCAAAATCCTCCTTTTGTTTGATCCCCACAATACACCTTATATATTACATGCTTATAACCATAATAAAGTAACCTAAGATAATTAAATTCGCTATAGTTGATTATTGGAAGTGATTTAAATTCCTAATTGAATCTATAATTCGAATTTTGACTATGGAAGTCAAAATTAAATACTCTAAGTTAATTCCACTATAATCCTTATATAATAATCGATTTTTGATAGTTTTCAGTTAACTGAGTTACCTGAAAAGTAGGATTGTCACAAATTCCGACCGGCGACTTCACGAGTTCACGTCATCTTTGAGGTTTTAAAACCTATGATCTTTGATTGTTGATATATTTTTGATGAATGATGACCATGATTACATTCTTACAGAAAATAGAGATGAAGGGATTTTGAGGGTTAGAGATGAGATGGTTTAATAATCTTGTGAAACAAGAAAGGAGAAGATGAAGGGAAGCAAGATATTTGAGGGAATTTGAATCGTGACTATCATTTGGAAGAATAGAAGTTTTAAGAGTTTAAAATAAAAATATATATAAAATGATAAATGAGAAGGGCTCTAAATAGATTCGGTTTGTTCGGTTAGTTGGTTTTTCGGTTTGGTTCGGTTTCTTTCGGTTATTCATTCAGTTCGGTTTTTAAGGTTCGGTTTTTCCGGTTAATTCGGTTACGGTTCGGTTTTTTCGGTTTTTTGCTTGCCCATAAGAACATCTATTTATGGGGAAGTGTTATAAAATCTTTATAACCAATGTTTTTATAGCTACATCAAATCTGTTGTCTTATGGTTCATTGATCAGATCGGTCGAACTGTATTCACAAAACCAGACGTCATTATAAATATTACAAAATTTATATATGTAACTTAAAATTTAGATGATTAAAATCTAGTTCAACCAGTGTAATTCAATGATCCAAATGATCATTTTGTTGATAAACTTTAATAGGGGGTTCAACTAGGCTAACCAAATTGATTAAGTGCTCGGTTCTCTGTCTAAATGGTTCAATTTACTAGTTGTATCTAGTTCTAAAATCATTATTTATATCACAAAATTGGTTGAATTAGTTGTCACACCCCGGGCCGGCGGGAACGGATCGTGTTTTCCCGTCGAGCGGAAAGTTCCCGGGGCGCGATATCGTGAGTGATAATCGAATGATCAGATTGTTACATAGCACATGATAAATAAATGAGAAATGCTAACACATCCATGATATAGAATTATAAGATTAAATTACATTGTATCGTTCATAATTTAATCAAGTAAATCTACTAAAAAGAATCATTGTAACTGTATCTTGTATTTGTACAAGATATACAAAAAATGATTCATTGTTTAGTCCTCAAAAGCATGCAATACAAAATGAAGCTAGGTCTTCTAAAAGTCCACTAGCTTAATCCTTGCATGTAAGTAGCTACACCTGTTCATCACCTGAGAAAACATGTATTTAAACAAAGTCAACACTAGGTTGGTGAGTTCATAAATATGTTAATTGAAAACCTTGATTCATTCACATGCACATTCACAATGTTAATAATGTACTTGTATGTTGTGTGATTCACCCGTTCGCCCAATGACCTCTCCATAGTTATATGTACAAGTAGGGTCTCACCCGATCAAGCATGCTTATATATAGGGCATACGAAAGGGTCAAGCCCAGACGCCATCCCACCACATGCTCAATCAAGATCCACACTACTTGCAATACAACTATGGGTATCCATTACCATTCCACTTGTTCATCTCATCTGATCACTTGTGATATCATGTATAGAATAATATAGTAATAGAGTTATTGTCATCAAACCAAAGTATTGATAACTCTTATATGTATTAAGGATATTAAATTTATTAAATTTGTTCCTTGTATTATTCTATTGTTTGTGGGGTTAACTGTTGATTCACTTTTAAATATTAAGAGTGTTAGTTAACCAATTGTCACTTGTTCTCAACTTGTAGTGCATAGAGCCTAAATGGGAGTCCATTGTGATCCTCACATAATCAGATCACAATGCATTCCAATTTACCTCTACCACCTTGTATTCCCAAAGACCTCAACGAGAGCTATTACCAGTAGTGAAACATGAGAGAAGATCAATTTCTCAACCAACTAGTCAATAGGACCTCGCTGGATTAATTACAATATTCCTGTAGATTAACATCACCATATGACGCTTTCCAGAACCTGACTTGAAGTCACCCTGTTACCGGTCATACGTTACCTGCCAATGAATCAATACGATCAACATACTAGCCCTACAAGCTAGAGGTTTGTCAAACCTATGGTATCACTATGCTATCGTCGGTTTAGTCACGTCCAACTAACTGGTTCAGCGATTTATGAGAGGGTCTTACTGTGATCTTTTGAATACATGGCACATGATTGAAATGATATAATACAACAGTTCAATAGTAATCAATTGTATTGCGTGTTCATCAGTATTATGATTCTCAATGTTATATGTTCTCAATGTTATTAACAAAGTTGAATAAGAACTTGTCTTATTAAGTTATGTTAATGCTTGTATGAATGGTATTGTTATCATGAAATTACGTTATCATGATTACCATTCCTTGTTTCCCATGAAGTCACCCTGTTGTCACTAAGCTGTGTTAAGATCTAGTCTTAACCCCACTTAGTTGACTCAGGTGTTGTATGATAATTGTTCCATGTTGCCTTGTAATGTATATCGAGTTGTAAGTTAAGTATTATAAGCACCTGTCTTATTACACTTAGTTAACTCTTGTATTGAATGATGTAATGGAGATGAGTTATCTTCACATCATCCCTTATGTTTTGTTCTTGTCATCATGTTCTTTGTAATTGTTTCTATGTTATTTCTTGTAAGAATAACTAAGTGTTGTAGGAGATAATCTTACAACTATGTTATTCTATTGTATTGATGGGTTATGATATGATAATATCATAATCATCTTATTTTCCCTGTCATAATATGATCATACAAGCATGCATACATACAATGATATATGATAATAAGCAATTTAATGTCATTTAAATCAAAGTATAAACATATGTAAGCAAAACTTTTAAGTAAATAAAAGTAAAACATGTTTCTTAGCCCCGAGAGTTTAAAATCAGTAAAGATTAGAAAATGAGGCATATGAACTCACCTTGTAGTGGTTGGGGTTGACTAAGTCTAAACAAGAAATGCCCGCACTCTTGATTGTACTTGATGTTGTTTTTACGATCCTGTATTGATTTCACGATATTTGTAACTAGTAAGTATAAGTTGTATGTGTTCGAATGTGTGTAGGTGTTAGTCCTAGAGTTGACTAACACACTTAAGTCTCGGTCATGATTCGGCCCCGATCCTATTGTGATTGATCATTATTATCATAACGTCCTGTGTTGTGCGTTTGATTTTAACTCATTCTTGGATGTTTACTACTTGGTCCTAACATGTTAGTTAGAAATATGGGTTATAAACTTTGTAAGATTAACCTAAGTATACACTTAGGTTTATAGTTCAAACATTTCTTGTAATCATAGTTAGCCTTTAAGTAGTTATTTTATAGTTAATAACTAAGTAGATAACGTTCTTTGCAAACATGATAGACTCGAGTTAATAAAGTTTATTAAACAAACCCATCACCTTTGTAGTATTTTAATTAACTCCCATGCATGTTATTATTTAGTTTAGGTTTAAAACATGTTTACATTTTCATGTAGCCCAAATCCCATCACATGGGCCGAACCAACTATGATTTGAGCCGAGTAGGTGGGCCGAGTCAATTGAATTGTTATTGGGCCTAAGGAAATCTGTTGGGCCAAGTTTGTGAACTGTGGGCCGAAATAATGAGCCTAAACTCATTGTCTTGGGCCGTTGGAGGTGGCTGACCCAAATCAGTGGGCCGTGACATTCCTAAAGGGGCCGATTACTTTGCTGGGCTGACAGATGGGCTGGACTAGCCTTATGGCCGCATGAACTGGTTTGTCCAAATGAGGTCGGTCGACCAGGGGGGGCACCGGCGACAAGTCTTTACCGAATGGAGTATGACCGAAGGTGTAAGGGCCGAAGCAAGGTGGTGGCCGAATGGCTTCTGGTGGTCGACTGTGGTTGTTGCCGAATGGACATGGCCGAACCAAGAGGTGGCCGATCGAAGGTGTCTTGGGCTAATGGGGTATTAGCCGGCGAATGGCCAGCGAATGGGAGTCATTCGAGAAATCGTCAATCGGCCGAATGGCCCTTTCGGCCTTGGGCCCATTCGATCGTGTGTTTCATCCGGCCGACGTGTAGGTGGTCGTGCCTTTGAGTTGTTTCCAAGTTGTAAACCCAGATTCATGAGAGTTCTAGTGATGAGTTAAGAGAAAACAGGTTTCCAAGACCAAAGATTCGAAAAGAAGGGTTCTAAACGGTTGTGTCCATGGCTCACACAAAAGGTTTGAAAACCCTAAAATCGCACACTTTGACCTCAGATTTACCTCGTTTCCAGTGGTTTATGGTTCCGGTCCTTTGTACGTTCGCGTAGAGGACGATGAGAGCTTTGATTTGGCTCAAGAATGGAGTGATTTGGTTGAGAGATGAGGGAGATATGGTAGAGAGAAGGTTAGGGTTTCTAGTGAGAGAGGGAGCCGAAAATTGATATTTAGAGAGAGAGTGGGGAGGTGAAAATGAAGAAGATGACTCATTTAAGGGTATTTATTGTCACACCCCGAGCCGGCGGGGTTGGATCGGAGTCCCCGTCGGACGGAAGGTTCTCCGGGCGTGATATCTTGAGTGATAATCGTGATGATCAGATTGTTTACATAGCATCAATGTTAAGAATAAGTAAAGCACAATCAAGCATTCATCTAGGATTACAAAGTTAAATTACAACATCGATGTTCAGCAATTTAACTGAGTAAACCTAACAAAAGAATAAATGTTTATATCTTGTAACTGTACAAGATATCAAAAGTGTTTAGTATCCATAGCAAAATATGTGCTTCTTCAAAAGTCTACTAGGTCTGCTAACTGGCACCCTAGTATGCAATCCCAAAAGCTTAAGCCTATTCCTGTGCGTTGCCTGAGAAAGCATGTAAAAAGATCAAGTCAACACAACGGTTGGTGAGTTCATAAAGTTTATAAGTTGAAAATAGTTTTAGCAAACCTCTTTCGGTAAAACCTTAACCTCATTAACAACACCTGTATCATCCAACTCGGTATGCTTATATATAGGGCATACCCCTGAGTCGAGCCTACGACCCGCCCAGACGCCGTCCCACCACATACTGAATCGCATAGGACATTGTTATTAATGATAATTAAGCATTTTACCTACCATTCGATTCATTCTTCATCATAGCTTTAGTTTACTGTTTCAAAGTTTACAAGTCTATAGCATTCGTATGCATTAGCTTCAGTATAAGTTTATCAAGCATCGTATTTAAAAGTTTATGATATTGACTCAAAACTATTTATGCATCCCCTCGGTAACAACCTTAATCTCATTAACACCACCTACTGTCACACGCCGAGCCGGCGGGGTTGGTTCGAAGTCCCCGTCGGGCGGAAGGTTCTCGGGGCGCGATATCGTGAATGATAATCGTGATGATCAAATTGTTTACATAGCATCAATGTTAAGAATAATTAAGCACAATAAAATGTTAACTAGGATTTCAAAGTTAAATTACAATTATCAAGGTTTGGTAATTTAACTATGTAAACCTATTCAAAAGAATCAAATGTATCTATCCTGTAGCTGTACAAGATATCCAAAAGAGATTCGTATTGATCTCAAAAGATGCGCTTCTTCAAAAGTCAACTAGGATCTATGTCTGGGCATCCTAGTATGCAAATCCTGAGTCTTAGCTTAATCCTGTGCGTCACCTGAGAAAGCATGTAAGAAAACAAAGTCAACACAATGGTTGGTGAGTTCATATAGTTTTTATGTAAAAATAGTTTGAAAACTCCTTTGAATGACAACCTTAACCTCACCATTAACCACCTATACCATCTGTTTCAGTATGCTTATATATAGGGCATATGTAGGGGACAAGCCCCAGCCAACATCCCACCACATACCAAACCACATGATATATTGTTCCTGATGATAATTAAACGTTTCACTCTACATGTTTGATTCTCAAAACGTTTGATTCTTTGAATTTGATTACCCTGTAATTGTTTACCGTGAATTTCCCCAAATGACAACCTTAACCTCACTAACAACCACCTATGCTATCCAACCAAGTATGCTTATATATAGGGCATATGTAGGGGACAAGCCCCAGCCAACATCCCACCACATACTGGGCTGCTTAACATATTGTTGTTAATGATAATTAAGCATTTCATTCCACTACTTTGATTCCATGACATATGATTCTTAGCATTTGTTTTCCCTTTCTCATATTTACTTTGTTTCCCCCGAAATGACAACCTTAACCTCACTAACAACCACCTATGCTATCCAACCAAGTATGCTTATATATAGGGCATATGTAGGGGACAAGCCCCAGCCAACATCCCACCACATACCGGGCTGCTTAACATATTGTTGTTAATGATAATTAAGCGTTTCACTCCACGCTAATGATTCCACAACGTATGAGTATTAAGTTTAAGAGTCACCATTATGGGCAGTTGAAACCTTAAGGAATTCAACATCCATCCATAATGATCCTAAATATGATTTGTGACATGTTCTGATAGAGGAACCTTCAAGTTAACACAAAGTCAACTAGAAGAACCCAATCATTCTAGTCACTTGTCATAACCATGGATGAATCAAGAAGAACATTGAATGACTAGTAAGGGTTGACACACAGGTCAACACGCGGCGGCCAATCAGTCTGTCTTACATGACTCTGACAAAGAAGAACACTGATGACTAGTAGGGGTTGACACACAGGCCAACACGCGGCGGCCAACAGTCTGTCTTATAATGTCCAAAAGTTTATGCATACAAGTCTCAAGCATTCACATAGCTTCACCGATGACTAGTGGGGGTTGACACGTAGGTCAACACGCGGCGGTCAATCAGTCTTTAGTTTAAGCAACCCAATGTTTCAAGTATCCAAATGTTCCTAGCATTCCAAGTATTCATGTATCCCAAGTATACTGATCATTCAAGTATTCAAGTAACTCAAATGTATCAAGCATTCATGTATTTTCAAGTATCTCAAAGTATAACAAGTATTCACGTGTTTTCAAATATTTCAAGTGTAATAGCATCCAAGTGTTTCAAGCATCTCACGTATATAAGTATTTCTAAGCATATATGTTTCAGTTAAGTTTAAGTCAGTCATTGTAAGTGTAAAGTAATTTAATACTTTACTAACGGCGTAGAATATTAACTTTCTGAAATGATTTTTTTTAAAGCCTTAGTGGTTAGTTTAAGTATTCTCAAAGCATTAGGATTTTGTATATAATTAAACATAAAGTTTATAAGTTAAACGTCCATTGTATAGTTTAAGCACATAGCTTATAACATAATTGTTTAACTTTGCAATTAAACATAGAGTTTATAATTTTGCAAGCGTTGGTATAAACTTTGCAATTATGTGTAAAAGCATTTAATAAACTTTTCAATAATTGTTTAACATGCTCCTCAGTCCCGAACTAAAACAAAAGGTTTGAAAAAGGACAAATGAACTCACCTGTGTTTGAAGTGGTTGACTATGTAAATACAATGATGCACGCACTCTTTGTTTGTACTTGTTGGGATATTCACGATCCTGTATTGATTTCATAGTGTTTGTAGCTTATGAGTATAAGTTCTTAGGTGCGTGTTCGTGCGGGTATTTGTGCTAGCCTTAACTTGACCATCACCCATCAATCTTGTTCATTATCCGGCCCGGAATTCATAATATTATGTAAGAAAATAAGAATTTCTTTTTATTCTGTTGTAACTTCTCAACTTAAAGTTTAGGTCAAAAGTTATAACATCCAATTAGAATTTTAAGTATTCATTCACTTTGCCTAACTAGCTTCTCACCACAACTGTTTAAGTGATAACCGATGCATACGATTATCATTGTTTTTATCATTTCTAGCGTTATACACATGTTTGTCATTTAAATAAAATTCGTTGGTCCGGATAAGATATGAGCTTCACTAAAGAGTTTAGGCAAATTGTTTTGGGCCTTGGGTTGGGTAAGTGATTGGGCCGAATAAGTGAGGCCAATGTTGTGCCGGTTATTATTTTGCATGGGCAGAAGGGTTTACAATTGGGCCAAGTGGGCTACAACCTTCACATGGATCATGCAAATCATCATTGTGTCGAGTTTTACTTGTGGATCGAACCAAATTAAATGGCCAATGCCTTGGGCCAGGTCAACCATAGTGGGCCGAATATTACATGAGCCGTAAGTGAATCTCATGGGCCAAACTAGTTGAGTGGTCCGACCCAATGATATTGGGCTAATTAAATTAACAAGGCCCAAGCAATTTCGACTAAAACCGTTCAAATGGGAGTGTACACCCATTTCCAGCGAACCTTTTTGGGTTCTAGAACTAAAGTTTCGGTGGTTAGGATTTGTAGGGTTCGGTAATGATTCAAAGCTCTCCGCTCCCTGGTTCTTGGTCATGAAGGTTTCGGCTCTATGCATTGGGTTCGGTCAAGGGATCAGGGTTCACCTCTTGGTCCGTTGCCAAAGGGAGAGTTCGCTAAGGATGCTAGGTTCGCAGCTGATTCTCTCTGGGAGGGTTCGGCCGTGGTGTTTCACGAACCTGTAAGGGCTCGTCTCCCTCAGCTCAGTCACGCACCTACTGTTCTAGGGTTAGTCGTTCATGGTGGAAGGTGGTTAGAGGTGCGAAACCACGTGTGGATGTGCCTAGGACCGATTTTGAAGGTGATGTCGAACACACACACAACAAGTGACGAAAACCCTATTTTTCAGCAAGTTCTAAGCTTCATACCTGAGATTTGGCCGGGTAAAACTCCAGATCGGTTGTACTTTCGTGTAGAGGGAGTCGAGGGCTTCGCGTGGACACCAAGAACACAAGAATCGGCCAAAGAACGAAGGAGATAGATGGATTTGAAGCTTGTAATTGGTGGTGAAGATGGAATCCGAAAATTTCAAGAAGAAGAAGAAAGATGGTGGTGAAAAATGAAAATAATAGGCTCATTTGGCCTTTAAATACCCCGAGGGTATTCGGGCTCGTTTCGGGTGCTCGGTTTTCGTCTCCGTTGCGTTTCCGGATCGCAGCGCGCAAAATTACATAATTAAATAAAAAGGACTTTATTTTAAATATTTGGTGGGTGATTATTTATAAAAATATTTTAAATATTATTAATCTTGAATGATTTGTCGAAATTTATAATTTTTACGCGTTTCGTTATTTATTCGCGTATTTTTAAGCTTTACACGTTTTAACTTAAAATAGTTTTCGTTTTAAATTTATTTATGATGAGTTTCAAAATTGTAAAACAGGAAATGTTTTATTTCCTTAAATTTATTATCGTTAGAATCGTCGTTCGTTTCGTTTCGTCAAAAAACGTCACTTACGCGCGTTTTCGTACAGAGCGCTAACTGTACGAACACGATCGTACGTTTCACTTTCTGATTTTGTTTTCTACTTTTCAGTCATCATTTCAGATTGTTAAACCTCAGATTTATTCGTACAGATCGTCACCTATACGAATGACTCGTCGGTTTAGCATTCCGTAACAACAACTGTTATGGCTTTGTTCTGTTTATCCTCACATACATTTAAACCTAATAATACAAAATCAAGCATGTTTGCATTTGTTCTTGATTGTCCGAGGTGTTTCTGACAGTTTAAACCATGAGGTTTAAACCAGAATTTTAGAAACATCGTGTAATAGTTTATGTTTATCATCGAATGTTAATAGCTTCTAAGTATTCCTCCTTGATTGTATCTGAGTTACTGTACAAGTTACTGTACAGATCATTGTTCCGGTAATGATTCCGGCACAGATGTTACACCTACCATCCCTTTCGTTTATAGCTTTGGCATTATGTTTAAGTTTATGGCATGAGTGATCATTGAGGAATCACTGTATGGCAAGCACTGAGAGGCCATCAGTCTGCTCCTCAAGTCATGACTATGAAGGTCACCCTATGGCAAGCACTGAGAGACCAACGGTCTGTTCCTTCAAGTCCCAACTATGTAGAACATCCCATGGCAAGCACTGAGAGACCAATTTAGTATGTTCTAGCATAGTTAATAGTTTATAGCATTTAAAGTTTAACAACCGGTGAGGCAAGCACTGAGAGGCCAAACCGTTGTTTTAGCATAATAAGTTTAACAACCGGTGAGGCAAGCACTGAGAGGCCAAACCGTTGTTTTAGCATGACAAGTTTATAGCATTCAAAGTTTAACAACCGGTGAGGCAAGCACTGAGAGGCCAAACCGTTGCTTTTGCATAACAAGTTTATAGCATTCAAAGTTTAACAACCGGTAAGGCGAGCACTGAGAGGCCAAACCGTTGCTTTTGCATGACAAGTTTATAGCATTTAAGTTTAACAACCAGTAAGGCAAGCACTGAGAGGCCAAACCGTTGCTTTTGCATGACAAGTTTATAGCATTTAAGTTTAACAACCAGTAAGGCAAGCACTGAGAGGCCAAACCGTTGCTTTTGCATGACAAGTTTATAGCATTTAATTTTAACAACTAGTAAGGCAAGCACTGAGAAGCCAAACCGTTGCTTTTGCATAACAAGTTTATAGCATTTATGAGCACTTCAAGCATTTCGAGCATTTAAGCATGATAAGCATATAGTATTTGCATTGTAGCATTAGCACGTGGCATTAGCATATAGCATTAGTGTTAAGCCTTAGCATGTAACATTAGTATTTAGCATTAGCATTTAGTATTAGCATATAGATTTAGTAGTTAATTCACAACATAGGTATCAAGTCTATATAGTTTAAGAGTATAGATTATAGCATAAGCATTAAGAATATAGTTTAAGAATATGGTTTATAGCATAAGCATTACGCATTTAGTTTAAGCATCAAGTATGTAGTTTAAGCTTCTAGTTTACACCATAAGCATAAATCACCAAGTTTAAGCATATTGTTGTAGCATAAGCATCAAGTCTCATAAGCATCCAACATCTGTTTTCAAGCCTCAAGTTTAAAGTATAAGTTTCAAGTTTATCACTTTTCAAAGAATACTAAGTTTCAAGTATGAGCATCAATATAAGTATCATGTTTATGTTTAAAGCATTAAGTAACATTTCAACAGTTTATGAAAATGTTTAACATGCTTCTTAGTCCCGAAGTAAAACAAATAAGTTTGAAAATGGACAAATGAACTCACCTTGTGTCCTTGGTAGTTGACTATGTAAAACAAGAATACGCTCGCTCTTTGTTTGCCCTTGTTATGATGTTCAAGCTCCTGTATTGATTTCATAGTATGTGTAGTTTATAAGCATGTGTTGTATTGATTTGAGTGCGTGTAAGTGTTAGTCCTAAAGTTGACTAATACTCATGAGTCTCGAAAATGATTCGGCCCTTGCTTGTTGTTTATAGATTTTTACAACATTTGTTTTCATTAACTTAGATTATTAATTGATTAGAATTGTATGTTATACCAAATCTAAGTCACAACTGTGACCTAAATACATAGGTTAAAGGCTTGTCTTTTGTCCCTTTCACCCTAAGTTTTCAAAATTCCCCACTAATTATATTTTTAATGTGGTAGATTGCATTGTCGTAAGAACCATAGGCCTAGTGGGCCAACATGGGCCGAATCATGTCGCGTGACCGATTGTACTATTAGGTCGAACTAATGGTATTGGGCCAAATGGGATATCATAGGCTTAATGTTCATTGTGTTTGGGCTGGTTATGTGTTTTGGACCGATATAGTGATTCCATGATCCAATTATAAGTGGGCCTTGCGCCAAATGTTATGTTTGTGAGCCCAATAGAACAAAGCGATTTAAATTATTGGTCCGCATAGGAAATGGGCCGAACATCGCTTAATTTGGATCAAGTGTGGGCCGATTAGGGAGTCTTGGGCCGTAAGGGTTTTTATGGGCCGAGTAAAATCTAATGGGCCGCAGAAGAATGGTTATTGGGCTAACTAGTTTAATGGGGCGAAAGATGTTTTGACTTTTGTTTCTGCTGGGCCGAACAAGAGTTATAAGGGCCATATAATCAATTCACCCTAGAGTTAATTGATTGGGCTAAATGGATTTCCAAATCTTGGTATGGGCCTGCACCTAGTGGTCCACGTTTGCTGTTAAGTTTCCAGACCAGCGAACCCTTAGGAGATCAATGGTTCGGCTAAGTGAAGGCCATGAAGGTTCGGTTATCTTGGCACCAATAGTAATAGGTTCGGCCAGCTTTAGTCACATAAAGGTTCGCGGGTTCAACTTCCATGGTTCGTGTCACCTTAGGTCCAGCAGTTAATCGAGGGTTCGTCTACAACATCGAGTTCGACCTAAGGATCGTAGTTCCTTGGTCCCATGATGGTTCGGCTTTAAGCAAGATTCATCCGAAGAAGCTTCGCAGCATGGTAGGTTCGTCTGCCATGGGTTAAGAGGTGACTAAGGGTTCGTGAGGTGAAGACAGGTTCGTGGTTAAGGCTTTGGTTGCAAGGTTCGGCTCTAACCCACGTTCAGCAGGGTTCGGCCCTTAGGGTAAGGGTTCGGCCATGATGTAGCTCATGGGTTCGTCTACCTTAAAGGTTCGTGAGCAGCTTGATAGGTTCGTGAGTAGCTCCCCAAGTTCAGCGCATGTGAGGGTTCGGCTAATGCTCCCTTTTCACGAACTTGTTAACATTCATCTTCATCAGCTAGCTTAGGGACTGTTAGTGCTATACCACGACTAATCTCATGCAAGATCAACCCTCAACATGCGGAGTTAGTGCGTGCATGTGTGAGCATGGGTTCGGTTTAGAGTTTCAAGTGTCAACATATAGAAAACCCTAATTTCAGAAACTTCGTGGCTTCATACCTCAAAATGGGCTGGTTGAACCTCCGAAATGGCTGTACTTTTAGGTAGATCTCGTTGTTAGCTACGCGTGGACACCAAAAATGCACGTTTTCGTTGAGAGCTTTGATTTGGCTCAAGAATG
This sequence comes from Mikania micrantha, assembly GCA_009363875.1. Classification (NCBI taxonomy): domain Eukaryota; kingdom Viridiplantae; phylum Streptophyta; class Magnoliopsida; order Asterales; family Asteraceae; genus Mikania; species Mikania micrantha. The sequence continues at coordinate 67,910,547 of CM018698.1, forward strand.
GAGTGATTTGGTTGAGAGATGAGGAAGATATGGTAGAGAGAAGGTTAGGGTTTCTAGTGAGAGAGGGAGCCGGAAATTGATTTTTAGAGAGAGTGGGGAGTTGAAAATGAAGAAAATGACTCATTTAAGGGTGTTTATACTCTGAGTGAGTTCGGGTTCGTTTTTGTTGCTCGGTTCGCGTTTTCTTTGCGTTTCCGGAACGTGGCGCGCGCGTTTACGTGTTCTAATTAAAAGGATTTATTTTAATTATTTTGATGAGTTTCAAAATTGTAAAATATTAAATATCTATTTTTCCTTAATTTATTTTCGTTCATTTCGTATTTCGTTGCCGTTTCGTCAGATCGCGTCACCATCGCGCGTATTCGTTCGAATCGTCACCTGAACGAACACGACGACGGTTTTGCTTTCCGACTTTTGTTTTCTACTTTTCAGTCATTATTTCAGAACGCTAAACTCACAGATATGTTTGTGTGAATCGTCACCTACGCAAACACACTGTCAGTTCGTTATTCTGAAATAACACTGTAATTGTGTTTGAATTGTGTTTCCTCATTGACGGACTCAACTAAACTTCCTGTTTTCACATTGTTTTCATACTCAATCATCGGCCATCTGATTCCTGTCATTTATGGATATCAAATCGCAACCGACATGTTCTTGTTATTTACGTGTACACTGTTGTTTCTCTTGATTTGTTGTATTAATTGTACTTAGATTTTCACCTAAATACATACAACTTATTGTTTATCTTGAGTTGTTGTACTTACCGTATTTCAGTTTTCACTTAAATACGTACAACTATTTACTGTATATTGATTTCTGTTGTCACAAACACTGTTCACATACTTGTATTTACACATAGTAAATAGTGAAAGTACACGTACCGTACGGACTTTCCGGACGATCTAGTACTTGATGTTACAGTCTCTCCTTGTTAAAGAAATTTTGTCCCGAAATTTAATCATCAAAGTCGGGCTTTAATTCTCGAACAGATGGGGATACTTTGCCTTCATGTTGTCCTCACGCTCCCAGGTAAATTCTGGTCCACGCTTGGAGTTCCATCGAACCTTTACAATAGGGATACGGCTTCGTTTCAGTTTCTTAACTTCACGTTCCATAATCTCTACAGGTTCTTCAATAAAGTGTAACTGCTCATCGATTTGTATCTCTTCCAATAGTATGATCAATGTTTCGTCTGCGAAGCACCTTTTGATATTTGATACATGAAACACATCGTGTACTCCGCTGAGCTCATTAGGGAGTCTGAGTCTGTATGCCACAGGACCTATGCGTTGAGTAATCTCCAACGGTCCGACATACCTAGGTGCTAGTTTGCCTTTAGCCCCAAATCGAACTACGCCTTTCCATGGGGACACTTTCAACATAACTCGGTCACCCACATTGAATTCCAAAGGCTTGCGTTGTTTGTCTGCGTAACTCTTTTGGCGGCTACGTGTTGCTTGTAGTCTATGTTGTATCTGGGCTATCTTATCAGTAGTCTCATGAATAAGCTCAGGCCCAGTAATTCTGTTGTCTCCCACTTCGGTCCAACAAATTGGAGACCGACATTTTCTACCCTGTAGTGCTTCGAACGGAGCACATCCGATGCTGCTGTGGTAGCTATTGTTGTAGGAGAACTCAATGCGTGGTAAGTGTATATCCCAACTTCCACCGAAATCTAGGATGCATGTCCTCAACATATCCTCTAGGGTTTGAATGGTTCGCTCGCTTTGTCCATCCGTTTGTGGATGATAAGCGGTGCTCAAGTTAACACTTGTCCCTAAGGATTGTTGCAATGATTTCCAGAACCTCGATGTAAATCGACTGTCCCAGTCTGAAATAATAGACAATGGCATACCGTGCCTCACTACTATTTCATCAACGTAGAGTCTTGCTAGTTTTTCCATCTTTTACGTTTCTCTGATCGGCAAAAAGTGTGCGGACTTGGTCAATCTATCAATGATGACCAAAATCAAATCATGTTCGCTGGAAGTGCGGGGTAGTTTGGTAATGAAATCCATAGCTATTTGCTCCCACTTCCATTGTGGTATCTCCGGTTGTTCCAGCAAACCCGAAGGTTTCTGATGTTCAGCTTTGACCTTGGCACATGTGATGCATTTGCCAACATAAATGGCAACATCTTTCTTCATACACGGTCACCAATAAAATGACCTAAGATCTTGGTACATCTTATCGGCACCAGGATGAACATAATAACGTGTCTTGTATGCCTCGTCAAGTATGAGTGTGTGAAGTTCATCTACTGCTGGAATCCAAACACGACCCATAACTCCATCTTGTCTTGTCTCTAAGTGTTTCTCGGCTCCACAATTGAGTTCGTGTTTCAAGTTGTCTCTTGCCACTGCTTCTTGTTGTGCTCGAATGATTTGATCTTTCAAACTTGTTTGCACAGTCATTCCCATTGCTCGTACGCGCAAAGGTTTGACTCTTTCCTTCCGAATCAAAGCATCTGCAACAACATTTGCTTTGCCTGGATGGTATTTGATCACACAATCGTAATCGTTCAGGAGCTCAACCCAACGTCTCTGTCTCATGTTAAGCTCCTTCTGATCAAATATGTGCTGTAAACTCTTGTGATCTGTGAAGATAGTGCATTTGGTACCATACAGGTAATGTCTCCAAATCTTTAAAGCAAATACAACAGCTCCCAGTTTTAAGTCATGTGTTGTGTAATTCTTCTCATGTATCTTCAGCTGTCTTGAGGCATAAGCAATGACTTTGTCTCGTTGCATCAAAACACATCCGAGTCCCTGATGGGAAGCATCACAGTATACTACAAAGTCATCATTGCCTTTTGGGAGTGTTAGAATTGGAGCATTGCACAATCTTTGTTTCAGTGTCTGGAATGCCTCTTCCTGTTTCTGTGTCCACACAAAAGGTTCACTCTTCTGTGTGAGTTTGGTGAGAGGCAAGGCTATTTTAGAGAAATTCGAAATGAATCTCATGTAATAACCTGCCAATCCCAAAAATGATCTGATATCTGTCGGTGTTGTAGGCACATCCAGTTCTTGATTGCTTCGATCTTGGCAGGATCCACGTGAATACCATTACTGTTAATCACGTGACCCAAAAACTAACTTCTCTTAACCAGAATTCACACATAGAGAACTTGGCATAGAGTCTTTCTTCTTTCAGGAGTTCCAAGACTGTTCTGAGGTGTTGTTTGTGTTCCTTCTCGTTCTTTGAATAAATCAGTATATCATCAATAAAGACGATAACGAACTGATATAACTACGGCTTGCACACCCGGTTCATCAAGTCCATGAACACTGCCGGTGCGTTCGTCAGTCCGAATGGCATCACCATGAATTCGTAGTGACCGTATCGGGTACGAAATGCCGTCTTTGGTATGTCTTCCTCTTGAATCCTGAGCTGATGATAACCTGATCTCAGGTCTATCTTTGAAAAGTACTGAGCTCCTTGTAACTGATCAAACAAATCATCAATCCTCGGTAACGGGTACCGATTCTTGATGATAAGTTTGTTGAGCTCTATGTAATCAATACACATCCTGAACGATCCATCCTTCTTCTTAACAAAAAGAACCGGAGCTCCCCACGGGGAAAAGCTCGGTCGGATGAATCCTTTGTCGAGTAGCTCTTGTAATTGATTGGACAACTCCTGCATTTCTGATGGTGCAAGTCTGTAAGGAATCAAATCGATTCGGAACTGCACTGATCTCTCGGTTGGCAGTCCCGGCAAGTCATCCGGAAACACGTCCGCCTAGTCTTTCACAATAGGTACGTCTTGAATCTTGAGTGCTTTCTTGTCTTTCTCTATCACATGAGCTAGAAATGCGATGCATTGTTTTCTGAGGTACTTGCGAGCCTTCATGCACGATATTATCTTGACACTGCGTTTCGCTTGATCTCCATTAATTTCCTCAATTCTATTATTCTCCATTCAAGCATAGGTATTAGTTATATTAGTTTCTATTATCTAATTGGCACCTAATTAATCTATAGTTTCCCCTAATCATGTTACTAACTACACATAATATATATAATTTTAACATTATGCATAATTCAACTACACGAGGTTAAAATGACATACCCTCGAAGTCATCCGACTCCGCGTGTACATCTGGTGCTGGTAGAGCGATCAATTCCTCGGTGGTGGTTGATGCGGTTGGAACTGTTGGAGACTTCCTCCTAGGGCAGCCTCTTGCGAAATGTCCAAGTATTCCGCAGGTGTAGCAGTGGTGGTTGTGTTGAGAGGAAGTATACGTACTTGTTCTCTGATTCTGATTCTGTGTTGGGAGGCTTCGGCACTTCTGAATCGAGTGTCCCTTCTTTCCACAGTTCAGACAATGGTTGTATGGGTTGTTCCTAGCATGGTGCAATCCGCACTTGTGACAATGAGGATGCTTACCAGTGTATTGACGAAGATTGGGTCTCATTGAGGTTTTGCAGTAGGCGGCCCAGTGTCCTGTCCTCCCACAACTGGTGCACTGACGACACTGGGTTCTGTCAAAGTGATGATATTGACAGTGTTGACAAAGAGGGGCCGTCCCACTATAAGGTTTGTTACCCTTTTTAGTCAAGTCCGGCATGACTTGGCTGATCGGGGTGGCTTCAGTGTAATTTACAGATCTCTTCTGCTTTTTAGCAGAACAGTGTTTGTGTTCCTTGTTGGTGTCACCCTCCGCAGGCTCTTTTCCCTTGGTCGTGACAGGTGGAAAACCCCTAGCATACTCTTCGCTGCTCCTGATCCTATTGATGATCTCAGGTATGATTGCAACCAATTGCTTAGTGATCACGGTTGCCAGTGCAGCAGTCGCTGGTTCCACCTCGGGAGGAGGAGGATGAGGTGGTGATGGTGGTTGTCCCTGTGACATGTCAATCCTAACCGAAAAATCATCGGTTAGTATTGTCACACCCCGAGCCGGCGGGATAGGATCGGTTGTCCCGTCGGGCGGAAGGTTCCCGGAGTGCGATATCGTGAGTGATAATCGGGTTGATCAGATTGTTTACATAGCATCAATGTTAAGAATATCTAAAGCACAATAAAGCATTAAGATAGGATTACAAAGTTAAATTACAATGTTGATGTTTGATAATTTAACCAAGTAAACCTATTCAAAAGAATCAAATGTTTCTATCTTGTATCTGTACAAGATATCAAAATGGATTCGTATTAGCTACAAAAGATGTGCTCTTCAAAAGTCTGCTGGGTCCTCTAGTTGGGCTACCTAGCATGCAAAGTTCTGAGTCTTAGCTTATACCTGTGCGTCACCTGAGAAAGCATGTAAGAAAAACAAGGTCAACACAATGGTTGGTGAGTTCATGTAGTTTTAGTCTTATGAAAAATAGCTTTTGTTTATTGATTTAAAGTTTCCAAGTCTATGTTATCAGCCTGTGTTAGTTTCAACACGAGTTTAACAAACATTGCATTTAGAAGTTTATGATGATTCCCCAAAAGCATTCTAGTATCCCCTAGGTAACCACCCTAACCTCATTAACACCACCTGTATCATCCAGCTCGGTATGCTTATATATAGGGAATCACGCAAGGGTCAAGCCCAAACGCTATCCCACCACATACTAAGTCGCATAGGACATTGCTGTTAATGATAATTAGGCGTCTTACCTAACATTCCACCTGCACAAAGTAGTATATGAGCATCAAGTTTGAGAGGCACCATTATGGACAGCTTAATACCCTAGGTAATTTAGCATCCATCCATAACGGTCCTAATGATTAAATCAAGAAGATCACTGAATGACTAGGAGGGCTTGACCACTGTCAAGGCGCGGCGGTCAATCAGTATATCTTACATGATTTTAACACCGAAGAGCACTGATGACTAAAAGGGGTTGACACCTAGGTCAACACGCGGCGGTCAACAGTCTGTCTTACGATGTACGACAAGGAGGAACACTGATGACTAGTAGGGGTTGACAACTAGGTCAACACGCGGCGGTCAACAGTCTGTCCTACAATGTCTGACAAAGAGGAACACTGATGACTAGTAGGGGTTGACAACTAGGTCAACACGCGGCGGTCAGCAGTCTGTCCTACAATGTCCCATAGTTTTAGCATGCAAGTTTAACACATCCACATAGTTTTACTGATGACTAGAAGGGCTTGACCAATGTCAAGACGCGGCGGTCAATCAGTCTGTTGTCTGAGTTTTCCTAAGTATATCAAGCATTCACACTAGTATCATCAAATAGCATATACCCTTAGCACTTGGTATTAACACATAGCTTTAGTATTAACAAGTAGCTTATGCCTTTAGCACTTGGCATAATCAAATAGTATTGAGTTTGAATTGTGTCTTATGCCTTCAGCACTTGGCATAACCTATAGCATTTAGTCTTGGTTGTGTCTTATGCCTTTAGCACTTGGCATAATCTATAGCATTTAGTTTTAGTTGTGTCTTATGCCTTTAGCACTTGGCATAATCAAATAGCATGTTGTTAGGTTTAAAACATGTGTTTCAAACATTCCTAGTATAGTAAGTATTTATGAGTATCAAGCCTTCAACTGTTCGAGCCTTCTAGTGTTACAAGCATTTAAGTGCTTTAAGAATTCTAAGCCTACAAGTCTTCGTGAGTTAAGTTCCCAAGTTTAAGTTTAAGCAAGTAAGTATAAGTGACAAACTGATTTGACACTTAGATTAAGAGAGTAAGAAATTAATCTTTAAAATATTGATATACAATATTAGGGTTTAGAATATATGTTCATAGTATGAGTTCTCGAAACGAATGTAACAAGTGTTAGCATTTAGCATGAATGTTACAAAGCCTTAGCATTGAGTATGTTGTCTAAATCTCACGTGTTTAGCATAACTTCAAGAGTATAGATTAAGGATCCAGCCTCTAACATGTGCATTTAGTCTAAAGTTTGAGGATACAGTGTATAGCATAATCGTCAAGCGTATAGTTCAAGCACGTAGCCTCTGGCATAGTCAATTAGACTTTAGCTTATAGTTTAGGAATAAAGTTCACAGTACACTCATCAAGTGTAAAGTTTAAGCCTAAAGCTTCATAGCATAAATATCAACCATGGAGTTTAAGTATACACAATAAAACATAAGTGTCAAGCATACAGTATAAGTACCAAGAATAAGTGTGAAAGCATTCCTTTAAAACATTTCATTGTTTATTTAGAATGTTTAACATGCTTCTCAGTCCCGAGGTAAAAACAAATATGTTTGAAAAGGGACAATGAACTCACCTTGTAGTTGTTGAGGTTTGACTTAGCCTAAACAAAATGTACGCGCTCTTGATTGTGCTTGAGTGTATTTTCACGACCCTGTATTGATTTCACGATGTTTATAACCCATTAGTATGAATTATAGGGATTATGTGTGTTTGTATGTGTTAGCCATAAGCTTTGGCCAACACTCAAAGTCTTCGGTCTTTATTGGCCCATCTTTATTTGTTATTGGTTCTTGTAATCCATAGACTTTCTTTGATTTATTCTTGTCTTATCTAGCTTGTGTTTAAAGTCCATTTGTAGTTTCATGAAGTCATGTTATAAATTACAAGACTTTGTTGCAAAAGTTGCCGTTTTGGTAGTAATCCCTTGTTTATCATACTTATTAGTGTTGAATTAAGAGTTATAATAGTTCTTTAGTCATGTGGGCCAACAATTTAAGTTGGGCCAATGATATTAGGTGTTGAATCATGAAGGCCTTGCCAAAAGTTACAAAAGCTAATGTTCAAGTGGCCTTTTGGGCCTTGTTTTGGGCCTCCAAGGAATCTATTGGGCCCAAGGTGGGCCTTGGCAATATTTGTTGGGCCTAGAGTCATACAAGGCTGTTGGAATTGAAATTGGGCCAGAAATGGATTGTTGACCAAGTAAATGACAAAGTGGTTCCAAAAGGGAGGACAAGGGCCTCAAAATGGCCTTAAATCAATTTCTGTGGGCCTCGGGTAGATTTTGATGGGCCCCATGGATTTTGTCTCGGGCCTTTGCCAAAAGAACTCATGGGCCAAGTTGGGCGTGGGTTAGAATGGCTGAAACAGTGATGGGCCTTGAATTTGGGCTTTTGGCCAAAATGGTGGCCTTGGACCAAAGGTAGTGGGCCTTGAGCCATAAGTAGTGGGCCTTGGGCCATTCACTTCATGTTGGGCCTTCCAAGAGTAAATGAATCAAGTTTAGAAGTATTGGGCCTGAAAGGTTGAGGTGGGCCCACTGGTATTCATTTGGGCCTACTGTTGGGCCTTAATGAAATGAGTTGGCCAAATAGGGATCCTTGGTTAAGTCTCTTGGGCCAAAGAAGTAAATTGAATATGTTCCAAGCTATCAAGTTAATTAGAAACCACTGTGGCATGTTTGTTGTAAATGGGCCTGGACAAACAAATGTAGTTGGTCTTGAAACCTAAATGGGCCATCACAATGGGCCTGTTCAGTTGAACCGAGAACAACCCAAAAAAGGGTGGGCCAAATCATTAAACTGGGCCAAAATGGTTAGTGGGCCTAAACAGTAGAGGTGGGCCCAAATCAGTGACTTAAGCAGTGAGTTAGTCTTTAGGCCACACTCTTTGGGCCTAAACTACAGTGGGCCAGAAGAACTGATGTTGGGCCAAGGAAACTTCTGTCGAGTCTGGGTTGGTATGGGTCGAATCAAAGGGTTTCTGGGCCTGATGATGGGCCTGAAGAAACTGGCTAACATGGTGAAGGTGTTGGCTGAGTGAAACAGGTGGTCGAATGGGGTGTTAGTCGAATGAAGCTGCATGGCTGAATGACTCTTGCTCTGGTCGAATGAATGGCTCCTCATTTCTGCCGAATGTGGAAGGCCGAAGGGGGTCGAAGGTTGGGGAGCATGGCTGGCGAATGGTGGCAACAGTGGCCAGCGAATGAGGCCATTCGACATGGCCTTTCGGCCGGCTGTGGAGTCTCATTCGACTAGCTGTTGAGCGAGGTCAACTAGGGTGATTTTAACCGAGTAGTTGGCCAAGATCCATGTTAGTCTAGTTGTTGGTGAACTTTAGGACTAAGTTTAGAGTGTGGGGAAGCTCGAAGATGGAGACCTAGAACCGGTTTAGAGGGGGGGCGACTAAGGGTTACAAAAACCCTAATTTTCACAAACTTCTCAGCTCTATACCTCGATTTTGAGTGGGTAACTCCTTAGATCCGTTGTACTTTCAGGTAGAGGAGATCAAGGGCTACGCGTGGACACCAAGAACGCCCATTTTCGTTGAGAAATGACCAAGATATGGAGGAGAGAAGGTGGTTTTTGGTGGTGGTGTGGTGGTGGCCGGGAATGGTTGAAAGAGAGAGGTTGAAGATGAGGGAAATGAGAGAAAACTCTCATTTGTGGGTTTTTATATCCCGGGTAATGTCCGGGTTCGTTTCGTTTGCTCGGTTCGCGGTTTCGTTACGTTTCCGGAACGTAAATCGCGTATAATTACGTAATTAAATAAAAGAATTCATTTTAATTATTTGGTAAGTAATTATTTTTATAAATATGTTAAATATTATTATTCTTAAATGTTTTAACGAAATTTATTATTTTAAATGCGTTTCCTTGATTTTTCGCGTATTTGGTTTTACGCGCTCGAAATTAAAATAGTTTTGTTTTGGTTTATTTATGATGAGTTTCAAAATTGTAAAACAGGAATTACTTTATTTCCTTAACTTTATTATCGTTCGAATCGTTCTTCATTTTCGTTTCGTCAGAAAACGTCACTTACGCGCGTCTTCGTGCAGAGCGCTAACTGCACGAACACGATCGTACGTTTCACTTTCTGATCTTGTTTTCTACTTTCAAGTTATCATTCCAGATCATTAAACCTTCAGATCTATTCGTACAGATCGTCACCTATACGAATAGTTCGTCTGTTTAACATTCTGTAACAACAACTGTTATGGTTTTGTTCTGTTTATCCTCGCATACGTTTATACAATCTGGCATCAAATCACACATTTGTTTACTTGTTCATTGTTGTCTGATGTGTTTCTGACTATTAAACCCTAAGGTTTTAAATCAGATTTCAGACAATCGCGTATTAGTTTAGTGTTAATCCTCCAGTGTACATAGGATTAACATAGCCTCGCGTAGCGTGTACCTGAGTTACTGTGCACTTCACTGTGCCAATTATTGTTCCGGTGACGGTTCCGGCATAGATGTTACAAGTATTTATGCTCAAATGATGTAACGTATGCAAGTAAATCCAATATTCTGTGTTTTCTACATGAAGGTCCCTAGGTTATAGTCTAGGCCAAACCGTTTGAAACAAGATGACCTATATTTCTCTATAACCATGGCTCTGATACCAATCTGTCACACCCCGGGCCGGCGGGAACGGATCGTGTTTTCCCGTCTGGCGGAAGGTTCCCGGGGCGCGATATCGTGAGTGATAATCGAATGATCAGATTGTTACATAGCACATGAGAAATAAATGAGAAATGCTAACACATCCATGATATAGAATTACAAGATTAAATTACATTGTATCGTTCATAATTTAATCAAGTAAATCTACCAAAAAGAATCATTGTAACTGTATCTTGTATTTGTACAAGATATACAAAAAATGATTCATTGTTTAGTCCTTCAAAGCATGCAATACAAAATGAAGCTAGGTCTTCTAAAAGTCCACTAGCTTAATCCTTGCATGTAAGTAGCTACACCTGTTCATCACCTGAGAAAACATGTATTTAAACAAAGTCAACTCTAGGTTGGTGAGTTCATAAATGTCACACCCCAGGCCGGCGGGAACGGATCGTGTTTTCCCGTCGGGAGGAAGGTTCCCGGGGCGCAATATCTTTGAGTGATAATCAAATGATCAAATTGTTTACATAGCACATGAGATATAAATGAGAAATGCTAACATGACATGAAATAGAATTACAAAGTTAAATTACATTGTACATCATAATTTAACTAAGTAAATCTAATCAAAAAGAATCAATGAGTTTATATCTTGATCTGTACAAGATATACAAAAGTGATTCACTGTTTTGTCATTCCAAAAGTATGCAATCAAAAGTAAGCTAGGTCTTCTAAAAGTCCACTAGCTTAGTACTTGCATATATGTATCTACTCCTATTTATCACCTGAGAAAACATGCATTTAAACAAAGTCAACACTAGGTTGGTGAGTTCATAAGTAAGTAAATTGAAAACCTTGATTCATTCACATGCACAATCACAATGAACATCATGTTACTTGTATGTTGTTTGTTCACTTGTTCACCCAATGGCTTCTCAATAGTTATATTTACAAGTAATATATCATCCTAGTAGTAATGCTTATATATAGGGCATATGTAAGGGAACTAAGCCCTAGCCAACATCCCACCACATCACTACTAGAAGTCCATACCACTTGCAATACCACTATTGATTTCCATTCCCAATCCAATGTTCATGTCATTCTTGAATCACCTATGATAACTTGTATAGAATAATATAATGAAATAATTGCAGTTATCGAACCAAAGTTTAGATAACCTTTATATGTTAAGGATATTGGACTTATCAAATCTGTTCCTTGTATTATTCTATCTTGGGGAGGGTTAACTGTTGTTACACTTTTAATTATTAAAAGTGTTAGTTAACCACTTGTAATTTGTTCTTGAACTACAGTTCATAGAGCCTAAAAGGAATCCATTGAAATCCTCACGTAATCAGATTTCAATGTATCCGATTTACCTCTACCACTTTGTATGTCTAGTGTCCTCAACGAAATCTATTACTAGTAGTGTAACATGAGAGAAGATCACTTTCTCAATCTACTAGTCAATAGGGTTTCCGTTGGATTAATTACTTATCACTGTAGATTAATATCACCATGTGTCGCTTACCAGAACCTGACTTGGGGTAGCCCTGTCACCGGTCATACGTTACCGGCCAAATGAATCAATACGATCAACATACTAGCCCTACAAGCTAGAGGTTTGTCAAACCTATGGTACCACTATGCTATCGTCGGTTTAGTCACGTCAAACTAACTGGTCAGCAAATTAAAGGGGCTTACATGATCAACTTGTACAATTTGGCACATGATTGAAGTGATATAATGTAACAGGTCAATAGTAACTAATTGTAATTGTATTCACTTGTATTCTTGTTCTCTTTGTCATGTGTTCTCCGTGATATTAACAAAGTTAAATAAGAACTTGTCTTATTACATTATGTTAATTAATTGAGTGAATGATGTTGTTATCATGAAGTTACGTTATCATGATTATCATTCTATGTTCCTTGTTCTCTTGTAATAAGTGTTTAGTTGTAAAGTTAAGTGTTATAAGAACTAGTCTTATTACACTTAACTCTTGTATCGAATGATGTAATGAAGATGTGTTATCTTCATATCATTCTTATGTTTTGTTCTTGTCATCATGTCATCGTGTTCCTTGTAATTGTTTCTATGTTATTTTCTTGTAAGAATAACTAAGTGTTGTAAGAGTTAATCCTACAACTATGTTATTCTATTGTATTGATGAGTTATGATATTATAATATCATCATCATCTTATTTTCCTGTCATAATATGATCATACAAGCATGCATACAATGATATATGATAATAATCAATTTAATATCATTTAATAAAAGTAAAGCAAAACTTTTAAGTAAATAAAAGTAAAGCAAGTTTCTCAGCCCCGAAAGTTTAAAATCAGTAAAGATTTAAGTAAAAGGGGCATATGAACTCACCTTGTTTTTGTAGGGTTGACTTAGCTTAAAAGAAAGAATGCACGCGCTCTTTGATTGATCTTGTGGTAGTTTTCACGCTCCTGTATTGAATTCACATTGTATTTAATTTATAAGTGTTGAATGTAATTGTTTATTGTGCGCGTATGCGTGTTAGCCTCAAATTGGCTAGTACTAGTGAGTCGCGGTCTTTATTCGGCCCAATATACTTACAATTAGTTTTACATACCCCTTCCCTCGTTTGTCTTATTTCTTGACTTCACTTATTGTAACATACAATTGTATTGATTTAGCTTTATGGTTTTCAAATCCATGACCCCATCATCCCAATTAAGTATGATGTTAGGTTTATATCTCATTATTTCCCTTGTTGATTTTGTTAGATCCCAAAACAAGTTATTACATAGCCCATTAATAACCATTTGTCTTGACTTAGTTTACGTTTAAAACTATTGGGCTGAATATTAGTCCCGAGAGCCTCGTGTTTAACCATGGGCCACCATGTATAAAGGTGGGCCGATTGTGGACCTTGGGCCGTGTAATTCCAATGGGCCGATTAGTAGGAACTTGGGTCACCGGATAAGCTTTGGGCCAATGGTATTCTATTTGGGCCGTGGTGTTGGGCTGACAAAAATTAGATTGGGCCGAACTAGTGTGGCTGCACAAAATTGTTGTTGGGCCTAGAAGACTTCACGGTTAGATCAAAAGAAATTGGGCCAAGTGATTAGGTGGGCTTCACGTTATGGCATGGGTTGGCTGAGTGGTGGCTGCTAATAAGTCTCGGCCGAAAGAAAAGGGAGGGTAGGATCGACCAAGTTCCAGCCTCAAGGTTCGTGGTTCATGAAATATTAGCAGGGTTCGGCTAGGGTGGAACAACATGTTCGGTCCTGTGTTTATCATGAAGGTTCGTGTGAGCATGGAGGTTCGTTGGCCATCTCAAAGGTTCGAGTACCCACTGGTTCGGCATGCCTTGGGTTCGCAGAAGGTTCGGTCGTTATGCAGGAAGGGTTCGGCTATCTGATCTCAACAAGGTTCGTCTGCTGAGCTGGAAGGTTCGGGACCTTTGTGGGTTCGTGAATCACATCATGGTTCGCTGGATCTACACATGGTTCGTGGGACATGAAGATGGTTCGCTGCCCTCAAGAGGGCTCGGTACACCCTCTTCACGAACCTGTACTTGTGCACCATCTTTCCGACCTAACATCTTGGTTTGTCAAGCTGTTTATGTGGTGCTGCTGTGCCATCTCCGATGCTCATGGTGGTGTTGGTCGTGGGAAAGGTTTTAGACCCGGTTAGAACACATGGTTGTACAAACACATATGAAACCCTATTTTTCGTGATCTTTAACGCATCATACCTCGATTTCTAGTGGCTAACTTTGTAGATCAGTTGTACTTTCTTGAAGAGGACATCAAGAGCTTCGCGTGGGCGCAAGAATCACTCAAATCGGATAAGAAATGAGAAAGTTATGGTGTTTTGAAGGTGGTTTGGTGGTGATGAGAGTGGTGGCCGGAAATTAGAGCTAGAGAGAGAATGGTGAAGTGTAAAATGAGAAAACACTCTCATTTTAGGGTTTTTATACTACAGGTGGTGTTCGGGTTCATTTCGATTGCTCGGCTCGCGTTTTCGTCGCGTATCCGGAAAATTACGCGTAATTTAAATTTAATAAATAAAAGAGAATTATTTAAATTAATTTGATGAGTTTCAAAATTGTAAAATGTTAAATATTTATTTTATTAACTTTATTATCATTTCGTGTCGTGTTTTCGTTTTCGTTTCGTCGAATCGCGTCACCATCGCGCGTATACGTTCGAATCGTCATTCGAACGAACACGACGATAGTTTTACTTTCCGATTTTTGTTTTCTACTTTCCAGTCATCATTTCAGAACGTTAAACTCACAGATATGTTTGTGTAAATCGTCACCCACGCAAACACACTGTCAGTTTGTTATTCTGAAACGACACTATGCTCTATGTTTGAATTGTGTTTCCTCACTGTCGGACTCAACTAAACACCATGTTATCACATTGTTTTCACATTGAATTGTCGGCCATCTGATTCCTGTCATCTATGGGTATCAGATCACAACCGATTTGTTTTTGTTTCTCATGATTAGTTGTGTTAACTGTACTTAGGTTTTCACTTAAATACACACAACTACTGTTTCAAATGTACGTTGCACTTACTGTATTTAAGTTTACACAAAAATACGTACAACGATTTCTTGTATTTCTGAATTCTGTTAGTACAAATACTATGTATACACATGAAATCACACGTAGTTACTGTTGAAAGTACACGCACCGTACGGACTTGCTGGCCGGTCTGGTACTAGTTGTCACAATAAATATGTTAATTGAAAACCTTGATTCATTCACATGCACATTCACAATGTTAATAATGTACTTGTATGTTGTGTGATTCACCCGTTCGCCCAATGGCCTCTCCATAGTTATATGTACAAGTAGGGTCTCGCCCGATCAAGCATGCTTATATATAGGGCATACGAAAGGGTCAAGCCCAGACGCCATCCCACCACATGCTCAATCAAGATCCACACTACTTGCAATACAACTATGGATATCCATTACCATTCCACTTGTTCATCTCATTTGATCACTTGTGATATCATGTATAGAATAATATAGTAATAGAGTTATTGTCATCAAACCAAAGTATTGATAACTCTTATACGTATTAAGGATATTAAATTTATTAAACATGTTCCTTGTATTATTCTATTGTTTGTGGGGTTAACTGTTGATTCACTTTTAAATATTAAGAGTGTTAGTTAACCAATTGTCACTTGTTCTCAACTTATAGTGCATAGAGCCTAAATGGGAGTCCATTGTGATCCTCACATAATCAGATCACAATGCATTCCAATTTACCTCTACCACCTTGTATTCCCAAAGACCTCAACGAGAGCTATTACCAGTAGTGAAACATGAGAGAAGATCAATTTCTCAACCTACTAGTCAATAGGACCTCGCTGGATTAATTACGATATTCCTGTAGATTAACATCACCATGTGACGCTTTCCCAGAACCTGACTTGAAGTCGCCCTGTTACCAGTCATACGTTACCTGCCAATGAATCAATACGATCAACATACTAGCCCTACAAGCTAAAGGTTTGTCAAACCTATGGTTCCACTATGCTATCTTCGGTTTAGTCACGTCCAACTAACTGGTTCAGCGATTTATGAGAGGGTCTTACCGTGATCTTTTGAATACATGGCACATGATTGAAATGATATAATACAACAGTTCAATAGTAATCAATTGTATTGCGTGTTCATCAGTATTATGATTCTCAATGTTATATGTTCTCAATGTTATTAACAAAGTTGAATAAGAACTTGTCTTATTAAGTTATTTTAATGCTTGTATGAATGGTATTGTTATCATGAAATTACGTTATCATGATTACCATTTCTTGTTTCCCATGAAGTCACCCTATTGTCACTAAGCTGTGTTAAGATCTAGTCTTAACCCCACTTAGTTGACTCAGGTGTTGTATGATAATTGTTCCATGTTGCCTTGTAATGTATATCGAGTTGTAAGTTAAGTATTATAAGCACTTGTCTTATTACACTTAGTTAACTCTTGTATTGAATGATGTAATGAAGATGAGTTATCTTCACATCATCCCTTATGTTTTGTTCTTGTCATCATGTTCTTTGTAATTGTTTCTATGTTATTTCTTGTAAGAATAACTAAGTGTTGTAGGAGATAATCTTACAACTATGTTATTCTATTGTATTGATGGGTTATGATATGATAATATCATAATCATCTTATTTTCCCTGTCATAATATGATCATACAAGCATGCATACAATGATATATGATAATAAGCAATTTAATATCATTTAAATCAAAGTATAAACAATATGTAAGCAAATCTTTTAAGTAAATAAAAGTAAAGCATGTGCCTCAGCCCCCAGAGTTTAAAATCAGTAAAGATTAGAAAATGGGGCATATGAACTCACCTTGTAGTGGTTGGGGTTGACTAAGTCTAAACAAGAAATGCCCGCACTCTTGATTGTACTTGATGTTGTTTTTATGATCCTGTATTGATTTCACGATTTTTGTAACTAGTCAGTATAAGTTGTATGTGTTCGAATGTGTGTAGGTGTTAGTCCTAGAGTTGACTAACACACTTAGGTCTCGGTCATGATTCGGCCCCGATCCTATTGTGATTGATCATTATTATCATAACGTCCTGTGTTGTGCGTTTGATTTTAACTCATTCTTGGATGTTTACTACTTGGTCCTAACATGTTAGTTAGAAATATGGGTTATAAACTTTGTAAGATTAACCTAAGTATACACTTAGGTTTATAGTTCAAACATTTCTTGTAATCATAGTTAGCCTTTAAGTAGTTATTTTATAGTTAATAACTAAGTAGATAACGTTCTTTGCAAACATGATAGACTCGAGCTAATAAAGTTTATTAAACAAACCCATCACCTTTGTAGTATTTTAATTAACTCCCATGCATGTTATTATTTAGTTTAGGTTTAAAACATGTTTACATTTTCATGTGGCCCAAATCCCATCACATGGGCCGAACCAACTATGATTTGGGCCGAGTAGGTGGGCCGAATCAATTGAATTGTTACTGGGCCTAAGGAAATCTGTTGGGCCTAGTTTGTGAACTGTGGGCCGAAATAATGAGCCTAAACTCATTGTCTTGGGTCGTTGGAGGTGGCTGACCCAAATCAAGTGGCCTAAACTGCTCTTGGGCCGGATCTGTGGTGTGGGCCCAAATCAGTGGGCCGTGACATTCCTAAAGGGGCCGATTACTTTGCTAGGCCGACAGATGGGCTGGACTAGCCTTATGGCCGCATGAACTGGTTTGTCCAAATGAGGTCGGTCGACCAAGGGGGGGGGCACCGGCGACAAGTCTTTGCCGAATGGAGTATGACCGAAGGTGTAAGGGCCGAAGCAAGGTGGTGGCTGAATGGCTTCTGGTGGTCGACTGTGGTTGTTGCCGAATGGACATGGCCGAACCAAGAGGTGGTCGATCGAAGGTGTCTTGGGCGAATGGGGTATTACCCGACGAATGGCCAGCGAATGGGATTCATTCGAGAAATCCTCAATCGGCCAAATGGCCCTTTCGGCCTTGGGCCCATTCGATCGTGTGTTTCATTCGGCCGACCTGTAGGTGGTCATGCCTGTGAGTTGTTTCCAAGTTCTAAACCCAGATTCATGAGAGTTCTAGTGATGAGGTAAGAGAGAACAGGTTTCCAAGACCAAAGATTCGAAAAGAGGGGTTCTAAACGGTTGTGTCCATGGCTCACACAAAAGGGTTGAAAACCCTAAAATCGCACACTTTGACCTCAGATTTACCTCGTTTCCAGTGGTTTATGGTTCCGATCCTTTGTAAGTTCGTGTAGAGGACGATGAGAGCTTTGATTTGGCTCAAGAATGGAGTGATTTGGTTGAGAGATGAGGAAGATATGGTAGAGAGAAGGTTAGGGTTTCTAGTGAGAGAGGGAGCCGGAAATTGATTTTTAGAGAGAGTGGGGAGGTGAAAATGAAGAAAATGACTCATTTAAGGGTATTTATACTCTGAGTGAGTTCGGGTTCGTTTTTGTTGCTCGGTTCGCGTTTTCTTTGCGTTTCCGGAACGTGGCGCGCGCGTTTACGTGTTCTAATTAAAAGGATTTATTTTAATTATTTTGATGAGTTTCAAAATTGTAAAATATTAAATATCTATTTTTCCTTAATTTATTTTCGTTCATTTCGTATTTCGTTGTCGTTTCGTCAGATCGCGTCACCATCGCGCGTATTCGTTCGAATCGTCACCCGAACGAACACGACGACGGTTTTGCTTTCCGACTTTTGTTTTCTACTTTTCATTCATTATTTCAGAATGCTAAACTCACAGATATGTTTGTGTGAATCGTCACCCACGCAAACACACTGTCAGTTCGTTATTCTGAAATAACACTGTAATTGTGTTTGAATTGTGTTTCCTCATTGACGGACTCAACTAAACTTCCTGTTTTCACATTGTTTTCATACTGAATCATCGGCCATCTGATTCCTGTCATTTATGGATATCAAATCGCAACCGACATGTTCTTGTTGTTTACGTGTACACTGTTGTTTCTCTTGATTTCTTGTATTAATTGTATTTAGATTTTCACCTAAATACAACTTATTGTTTATCTTGAGTTGTTGTACTTCCGTATTTCAGTTTTCACTTAAATACGTACAACTGTTTACTGTATACTGATTCATGTTGTCACAAACACTGTTCACATACTTGTATTTACACATAGTAAATAGTGAAAGTACACGTACCGTACAGAGTTGCCGGACGATCTGGTACTTGATGTTACATTAGTACTTTATAAATATTATATCAATAACGAGCATTTCCAGATATATTACTCAAAAGAACCGGCATAATACGCCTAATCGATTGGAGTTACTAAAATTCTGTCCGTATTGTTACTAACATACGATTCACGGGGAGATAAAGAAATAGATTGAAGCGAGCACTTGCGCCCTTATCTTACATCTTACAAGGAAAGGGAAAAATGACATTATATATATAACATATTTAACATAGTTAAAGATAATTATAAACAAACCAAATCCTATTTATTTATTCTAATTAGAGATCCGGATGAAATAGGATTTTAGGGATAAGAAATAAACTAACCAAACCATGGATAAATCCAAGCAAACTTTTCTTAAATCCAAGCGATCTTTTCGTAAGCGTTTGCCCCCGATCCAATCGGGGGATCGAATTGATTATAAAAACATGAGTTTAATTAGTCGATTTATTAGTGAACAGGGAAAAATATTATCTAGACGAGTAAATAGATTGACCTTGAAACAACAACGATTAATTACTATTGCTATAAAACAAGCTCGTATTTTATCTTTGTTACCTTTTCTTAATAATGAGAAACAATTTGAAAGAACCGAGTTGACTACTAGAACTCCTAGTCTTAGAGCCAGAAAAAGATAGGTTTACTCTTTATTCACTTGAATTCAAATCCCCACCGAACTCAAACGCGGATTGAGATTTTGTTGGAAAAATCCAAGAATCCGGATTGAATTCTCGTGTCGTAAGAAAAAAAAAGAATAATCTGGGAAGAATAAATTTTTTTATTGAACGTGTTGATTCATATTTATTTTGACTACTTTCTCATATTTTATCATATTCTATTCATTTTTATTCGACCTTCCCGGAGTTCATTCTCCGGGCAACTCCGTTTAACCGGTGGATTCCTTCCAACTTACTTCTTTTATGATCTCATTGGAAATCATATAAAGACAATTCCTATTTGATATAGCTATTTGTGCAAGTATTTTACGATTAAGACGCAACTGGCTCTTGTACAGATCATTTATTAATCTACTATAACTATAGCATACCCCCCTTTCGCGAATTGCTGCATTTATTCGAGTGATCCACAAACGACGAAAATTTATTTTTTGCCTATCCCTATCCCGATGAGCCGAAACCAAAGCTCTTATTTTGTGTTGAGTAATAGTTCGAGTAAGTCTTGAATGAGCCCCCCGAAAGCTTGATGCAAATAAACGAATTTTTGTTCTACGTCTCCGAGCGATATATTCCCGTGCGAAAAGAAGGCCCGGCCCCAAGTTGTTCAAGAATAGTGTCGTTGAGTTTCTCGACCCTTTGTCTTAGGATTAGTCAGTTCTATTTCTCGATGGGGGCAGGGAAGGGATATAACTCAGCGGTAGAGTGTCACCTTGACGTGGTGGAAGTCATCAGTTTTATAATTATCAAACACCTATTATTACTTTTATAAAATTAAATAGACAAATATAAAAAATAGTTATTTTAAACTTTTTTCTAATATATATGTTGTCTCCCGACGAAATTCAAGCGTTAAATCGAATTTTTCAACTTGTATGATGTATACTTGTTACCTTTAACCATACCAAATCAACTGATTCATCTTAGTTAGAACAAATTTTGTTTTTAAATATATGTTAGTTGAATTCTCTTTACTCTATGTGTAATAGATATCTTGACAGGGGTTTGAAGCATGTCACATATGCGTCATGTATGTGATATACAAGCGAAATGTTAATTAGCGAGTGATTAAAAATATATGTAGTAGTAAGTTGCAGTGGATGAAAAAGTTAAAGGTAATGTGAGTTATTTTATTGCTTTAAAAATGAAAAAAAAAACAAGAAATGTTGATTGGTGAGAGTAAATTGTTCAACCAGTGACCCGATAACATAAAAACCGTCAAGCCATCAACGCACCTCATGTGTAACACAACAAGAGCATGAGTGTGACATGATTAGGACGTATAATAACTTAGTAAAGTCTCATTGCACATAGCCGCCTTAGTTTCACTCTTGTTATAAATATATTTCATAATGAGAACTTTTATTATGACTAATTGTTCATTGTAGTTTAGTAACTTTTCTTATTAGAGATTATCAATTGCAGTCTCATTTAAATCATAATTTGTTTATGACGTATCATAGCTCTTCTTATGACTTAAGTGTTGCTCATACAATTTGTTTTTGGTATATCACGAGACATTTACATATTCTCTTAAATTATACTATAAGAGCATTTTAATTATATATTGAAAATTTGTACCTTAGAAATATATGTAATTTTTCAGGAAACAAAAATATATAATTATCTTTTAACATTTTATATTTTTTGTGTTATTATTAAAAAAATGGTTCAATTGACTAGTTGTATCCAGTTCTAAAATCATTATTTATAACACAAAATTGGTTGAATTAGTACTTTATAAATATTATATCAAAATAGTTATAATTATCAAAAACCTATTATTACTTTTATAAAATTAAATAGACAAATATAAAAAAATAGTTATTTTAAACTTTTTTCTAATATATATGTTGTCTCCCGACGAATTTCGAGCGTTAAATCGAATTTTTCAACACGTATACTGTATACTTATTACCTTTAACCATACCAAATCAACCGATTCATCTTAGTTAGAACAAATTTTGTTTTTAAATATATGTTAGTTGAATTCTCTTTACGCTATGTGTAATAGATATCTTGATTGGGGTTTGAAGCATCTCACATATGCGTCATGTATGTGCTACACAAGCGAAATGTTAATTAGCGAGTGATTAAAAAATATATGTAGTAGTAAGATGTAGTGGATGAAAAAGTTAAAGGTAATGTGAGTTATTTTATTGCTTTAAAAAAACAAGAAATTTTGATTGGTGAGAGTAATTGTTCAACCCGTGACCCGATAACATAAAAACCGTCAAGCCTTCAACGCACCTCATGTGTAACACGACAAGAGCATGAGTGTGACATGATTAGGACCTATAATAACTTAGTAAAGTTTCATTGCACATAGCCTTAGTTTCACTCTTGTTATAAATATATTTTATAATGAGAACTTCTATTACGACTTATTGTTCATTGTAGTTTAGTAACTTTTCTTATTATAGATTATCACTTGCAGTCTCATTTAAATCATAATTTGTTTATGACGTATCATAGCTCTTCTTATGACTTAAGTGTTGCTCATACAATTTGTGTTTGGTATATCTATTGAGGCATTTACATATTCTCTTAAATTATACTATAAGAACATTTTAATTATATATTGAAAATTTGTACCTTAGAAATATATTTAATTTTTCATGAAACAGAAATATATAATTATCTTTTAACATTTTATATTTTTTGTGTTATTATTAAAAAAGGGTTGTGTTAATCTCACACCCAATTCTATATTTTCACACCCTGAAGACGTGTCGTACAGTACCCTACGTGGCGTACAGGTTTCTGTACGTGGCGTAGCGTACTCTACGCTACGTACAACAACATTCTCCTATGACATTGTGTCAGTTATTAGATGTTGTACGTCACGTACAGTACTGTACGCCACGTAGATAACAGCGGACAAAAAGTACTGACACCTCTGCACAATGATGTGATGTTGTACGCCACGTAGAGTTCTGTACGTGGCGTATAAAGGACAATAATTTGAGAAGAACAGTCTGGTACCTGAAATGATGTGAATGCTATACTCCACGTACAGCACTGTACGTGGAGTATAGAGGACAAATAATTGATTTTGAACTCTCGTGAATGTACTGACATTGGCTTATACGCCACGTACAGTACTATACGACACGTATAAAAATTTTCAATTGAAATGTTGTACAAACAACGAAATGACGTAAGATTCCATTTCTTATATATATAACGAACGAACGTTTATATTTCGTCATTCGCGTTTTTCTTTCTTCGAATTCGTATTTGAATTTGATCAGTTGTTTATTGTATTCATATAATGTCATTTTGGGACGTGAATTTCTTCTTTGGAGACGACAAGATAGAACAAGATTCTATCGGTCGATCTTATTATGGTGACAGTAGACCTCAGGAGCTGCCTGATTTAAACGAAGAACCCAACTTTCAAGCATACAACGCTAATAGGATTCCTGATTTAAATGAGGATCCTTGGATGGGAAAGTCAGCCTTCTTACAAACATGAAGCTAATGAAGTATATTC
Organism: Mikania micrantha; assembly: GCA_009363875.1. Taxonomy (NCBI): domain Eukaryota; kingdom Viridiplantae; phylum Streptophyta; class Magnoliopsida; order Asterales; family Asteraceae; genus Mikania; species Mikania micrantha. The sequence goes on from CM018698.1 coordinate 67,933,708, forward strand.
AGAAACACAAAATAGCGGGCATGATTATTATGATGGTGGCCATCATGGTAAAGTGGTTTGGAATACCGATCAGGAATTTATGTCTTATGATGAGCTGGTTGCCTGGGTAAAAAGTAGAGCGGTTGACAACGGTTATATTGTAGTCACCGCTCGATCTAAAAAGAAAGGAGACGTTGTAAAGAAGGTATGACTAGTTTGTGATCGTGGTGGCGAACACAAGGCCGTTGCGATGCGTAGACGATCCGGCAGCAAGAAAATTGGCTGTCCATTTAAACTGGTTGGGGTTTACAACGAAAAGCGTCTTGTTTGGCAGTTAGAGGTCCGAAATGACGAGCATAACCATGAGGCCGCTCAACATCTAGAAGGGCATCCATTTGTAAGAAGGTTGTCTCAAGACGAACAAAAGATGGTGGCACAGCTGACAGAACAACATATGGACCCGCGCAATATTTTGTCAACTATCAAGAAGCAAAATCCTGATAATGTCTCTGTAATCAGGGACATATACAACGCCCAACAGAAAATAAAAAATGAAAAGAAAGTAGGTACCACTCCAATGCAGGTTCTGGAAAACCTACTGCATTCCAAGGACTATGTGTATTATACCAGAGAAGATCCTGCAACAAATGCCGTCGAGGAAGTGTTCTTCTGTCATCCAAAGTCGTACACATATTGGAACAGATTCCGTCATATGTGGACGACATTGTGTGAGTCTTCATCTGAGGACATTTATCAATACAATTATAACAAGTTATACGAACAGCTAACCAAAGACAACCGACAGCGTAAGTTTTTGTACATACATACATATATACATATAATATATATCTATATATACACACTACTTAAATGGTTAAATTTTGTTTCAGGTGTTTTAAATTATTTAACGCAAACATTGTTGAACAGTTACAAAGAAATGTTTGTATCTGCTTGGACCAACAAAAACCGAAATTTTGGTCAACATACAACCAACAGAGTCGAAAGTCAGCACGCAAACTTAAAACGATATTTAAAAACACCAAATAGTTCGCTTGCCACACTCGTGGGGTTTGTTGACGAAGTTGTAAATTCACAGGAGGTGAACATAAATCACGGTTTTGAAACAAGCAAGGTGAAAACTATGAGTCATCACAAAAAAACGTTGTTTGATAACCTTCGAGGTAAGGTGTCACACAAGGCTCTTGATCTGCTTGTTGTTGAAAAAAACAAGATACAGGCATTGCGAACCGGAAATCATACATGTAACTGTCAACTTTTTACTAGTTGTGGCTTACCGTGTGCTTGTCGTCTGTCAAAATATGAAAACACAGGTAACATTATAAACATCACGTACATTATTATTATAGTAAACGTCTTTCATTTGTTACAGATTTTGATAATCAAAATTGTTCCAGATACCAAATTCCACTTTCTGCCGTAGATATGTTCTGGACCAAACTTGATACTCGTCCGTTATTTTTAGACGAAGAAGAAATTAATGTCGAAGAACAGTTACAAGCCGTGAAACAACAAATAATGACACAACCGACAGAAGTGAAAAAAAGTATGATGAAAAAAATACTGGCTACAGCTTTTCCTTGGAAAAGTGATAAGAAACCGCCTGTTGTTCAAAAAGACGTTCGTGGACGCCCTAGTTCTAAATTGCAGCAACAAAAGAAACAGGACTCACAACACAGCGTCTTTGAACCACCCAGACATAGTTCTTACACACATTCCAAGGTTAAAGATCAGACTGCTACACTACAGCGTAGTCGATCAACATCTTCAAAGGGGAAAGCTAAAGCAAAAAACGACCCTATCCAACTATCACAAGAGTCTCATTCATTTCAATCGGTCATTGAAAACGAGAGTATCTGGAATTTTAACAGGTTTAAAAGCTTAATACCATATTTGTTTCACAGTCACGTTTCACGCATACAGGACGTAATGCCCGACGGAAACTATGGTTTCCGAGCTGTTGCCGTGGGTTTAGGTTTTGATGAAAACATGTGGCTCTATGTCCGACAGCAACTGTTAGACGAGATGGAAACACACAGGGATGCATATCGGATGATATTTGAAAATATACAAAAGGGAATGTATAATTTCATTTATAATAGCATTAACTGGCAGCAAGTTCAAGCTGCACCATTTAAACATTGGATGCAAATGCCTTACACCGGAATTCTCATCGCTCAAAGATTTGGTGTGATTGTTCACCTACTAAATATAAAAAGTTCTCAGACATATTTTCCACTATGGATAAGCGCAGAGAGTGAAGCTGTCATCCCTCATCAGGTCGTGTCGTTCTTATATGTACACAACAATCATTTCGTCAACATCAAGTTGGAAGGAGATTATCCGATGCCAACAATAGGTGCAGTTTGGAATTAGTATCACACAGCAAACGCGTCTTCTTGGGAAGAAATATATCGACAACGCATACAACAATTCGTAGAAATATGTCGTGAAAAAGGACAAGTCAATTATATTGATTTATTTTAAATGTAACTTTGTTTAACACGAATAAAAAGTTATTTTATAAAAAAACAAAAGAATTTATGAATTTTTTGGTCCTGTACGCCACGTAGAGTACCCTACGTGGCGTACAGGGTGGAGTATGGCCTGTAGTACAGGCCATACTCCACCCTGTATGCCACGTAGGGTACTCTACGTGGCGTACATGACCATAATGTCATTGAACAGACTCCACATGTGTACGCCACGTAGGGTACCCTACGACACGTACAAATGCCTATATAAGCGTGGGATGCGTTCATATGCCTCCCAAACCGCCCCATATACGCCACGTACAGCACTGTACGTGGCGTACTGTTCCTCACAAATTCAAAAAATAAAGAACTGTACGCCACGTAGAGTGTTATACGCTGCGTAGTGTTCATCCCTAATTTCTTATGAATTGATTTGTGCCTGTACGCCACGTACAGTGGTCTACGTGGCGTACAGGGTGGAGTATGGCCTGTAGTAACTCCACCCTGTACGCCACGTAGACCACTGTACGTGGCATACTGGCACAAATTTTTTTTTTAAAAATTAACTTTTTATTCGTTCGTTTTTACGTGTAGTTATGTCGTCGGGATCAGATGCCGAGGGCGATTTGGCGGAGCACCCAATTCTACAGTTCCCGGAGGGATCTACTGCATTTGGCCGGTGCGCCAAGTTTCGCACCATGAGGATCGGCCGGCAGAAGGCCATTGACTGGGATGTGCTCACGGAGATAGGTGAGCGAGAGCGCGCCGAGCGCTGGATCGGGGAGGAGACGCCGTGGAGACGGCTGTTCGAGCTGGCATTCCAGCCCTCTTACAGGGAGGTCGTCGTGGAGTTCCTCTCCACATTTACTTTCCGCCCACGCGGTGTTCCGGAGGTTGTATTCTCCATGCTTCGCCAGCGACATGAGATGTCGCTGGCGGAGTTCGCAGTCATTACTGGCCTATACTGGGAGCCAGAGACTGTTACCCCGCTGTACACAGCGGGGATTACTGAGATTGATGACGCCACCTTGCGTGCATGGTGGCCTCATATTGCCGATGATCCCTTCAGAGGGACTAAGGCGAGAGTGAGTCGCATTCGCGACCCTCTGATTAGATATATGCACCGGCTGATTGCCACGTCGATTTCTGGACGTGGCAGAAGCCGCGAGTGGTGCACGCTACAGGATTTATTTTATTTGTACTGCCTTATTACCGGTCGTACATGTCAGCTCGCGCGCTGCCTTGCCGAGTACTTCGCGACTTATTACCAACGGCAGCAGCGCGGAGCCATATATGGCGGTGCCTATATCACCATTATAGGCCGAGCACTGGGGCATCTTCACCAGGACACGATCGAGGAGCTGTCTGATCCTGTGGATCCAGTCAGACTCGATCGCCGGACGCTCTTCGGTATGAAGATCGTCCAGGATTTTCCTGGTGTAGGTCTCCGGTTCTCACTTGTACGGGGAGTGATGTGGGTCCCTCCCCCTACAGGTGATGGACGCAGCCGGGGGCGTGGGAGTTGGACAGGGAGGTGAGGGTGCTGGTGGAGAGGGGGACGACGGTGGTTTGGCTGGTGATGGTGAGGGTGGCGGGGGTGATGATGAGGGCGGGGGTGGGGGTGAGGCCGGAGGCGCTCATTACGTTCCGCAGCATCCGCAGCGGAGATACCATACGGTGAGGCTTCCGGCACGCCTGGAGACGATACTGCAGGATCTTTCTGCACGATCCAGGGTGCACGATCAGATACTCCAGGATCTTTCTACACGATCTAGGGAGCACGATCGGATCCTGTCTCGGCAGAGCGATATGCTGCGCTGGATGATCGATCGCGAGATCGAGAGGTCCAGGCAGGCAGGTATCGAGCCTCCTCCCCTTCCGCCATCACCTCCCCGACAAGATCCGTAGTTTATTTGGTTTCCTTGTACTGTACAAACACTGTTTATGTATATATTGTGATTTGTTTTGGTTGTTTGTTCATTTATCGTTTTAATTTGTATATAAACTGTATCTGTGCTGTTTGATGTTAATTTTTGGCAAAACGACAATATTAATGACACAAATTTATTAGAAATTAAAAACGTTAATAATAATGTATAAAAGGTGCTTAAATCATTAAACGTTAAAAAAGTTATAACATTACAAATTTATTTCAATTTTAAGAAAAAAAAATTTCTACTTAGACGTGTCGTATAGTACCCTACTACACGTATAATAGTTCAATTGTTATGTAAAAAGACAAGGTATTTTATTTAACAAACATATACGTCACGTAGAGTGCTCTACGTGGCGTACAACATGGAATTTAACCCATCACATCCGAGAATTTAAGGTTTTCATTCTGTCAGATGTTGTATTCCACGTACAGTACTGTACGTGGCGTCCGACTGGTGCTGTACGCGACGTAAAGACCTATACGTGGCGTCTCAAAAAAGGTTGGGATGTTGAATTAAAAAAGTGGGGTGTGTGAATAACCACTCCCTTAAAAAAACATATTAGAGACTATTAAAATTGATTGATAGCTTTTGGGTGGAATAACCACTCTTTCTGAGTTCTGACACTATTTAACACCTCCATACCTCTGCAGCTCTGCTCCCTCCGACACGTATTTCGATTTCTCCGGTATATATATATATATATATTTTTAATTTTATAATGCTTACCATTTTTCCTGCTTATTTGTTATGATCGATCTATGATTTTAGTGAAATGAACACAGATTCAACGATGATTCTTCTTACTATGTTTGATCCAACTGTTTTTTATCCTTTTTGGGAAATGGTCGCTTTCAAAACCCTGATTAGGGTTTTCGTTCATGACGATGATCTGAGAGTAATTCTTGGTTCAAAAATTTAAGTTGCTTCTCTCTTTTTTTCTTTGTTTTCTGCGTCGTTGATATTTGTGTTTGATCAGAATTAAGTTCATGGGAAGAGTAATGCGACCTGTAAAATTTTCATTTCTTATAATCTTTGACGAATTATACTCATGTTTGGCTAGTCATCAAGGGTTATTGCTGTTTCTTTTCAGTTAAGTTTTGTGTCTTTTTTGAGAAATGCTTGCGTTTAAAACCCTGATTAGGGTTTTAGTTTCTCAATTTATGTTGTATAAACCTAGAATTCATTAATGAAGATGATCTGACGGTCAATCTTGGTTTAATATTTTGAGATGCTTCTTTGTTTCTTGGTTTTGTGGTTAATCTTTCTGTCTAGTCAGAATCAAGTCCATGGGAAGACTTATGTGACCTATAAGATGTCCGTGTACCCCTGTTTGGTTAATCAACTCGGGTTCTTTCGTTTTCGTTTGCAGATGAGTTCTAACAGAGGAGCTAACAAGGGCAAAAACATAGCTGGGGTTTCTAACTTTGATGCCAATCAATTGAACCAAGAAGTCCAAGATGTGAAATTGGGTTCCAGCCAAGATGGTGGTTGGGAGGTCATCTCCAAAAAGAACAAAAACAGACCTGGAAACGTTGCTGCTGCTACTACGTCTCAGAATCCTAAACCGAACCAACCTGATGCCCAGAGAGGAGGTGCATGGGTCAACGCACCAGTCCGGGCTCCAACCAATGTATGGGGAACCCAAACAGGTGGCAGAGGTGGTGCTAACTCAGCTGTAATCCCTCCACCACTGCAGAGTGGATGGAACTGGAACTCAAGGCCAAGGCAGACTGGAAATAATGTTCCAAATCCTCAGCCTGTTGTGGAAGAACATGCTGAAGATGACAATGAGGATGAGGAAGTTGATGATTCTGATGATGATCTTCTGAGTGATGAGTATGATTCAGATGAAATCCCTAAAACCCATGAGGAACGGAAGAAGAACAAATTGTATGCTGACTTTTTTGGGAGATTAGATACTTTGACCATTGACCAAATCAATGAACCAACAAAGCAGTGGCATTGCCCTGCTTGTCAGAAAGGTCGTGGTGCCATTGCTTGGTACAAGGGTTTACTGTCATTGGTGGCACATGCCAAAACCAAAGGCTCCAAAAGAGTCAAGATTCATAGAGATCTTGCGATAATTTTGGAGGAAGAATTGCGTATACGGGGTGCTACAATTAATCCAGCTGGCGAATCATCTGGCCAATGGAAGGGACTAGATGAAGTAGTCAAAGACAAGGAGATAATTTGGCCACCAATGGTTGTTATCATGAATACACAGCTTGAACAGGATGAAAGTGATAAGGTATTGAATCATTATTATTGTTAAATGTATGTTTGTTTCATTTTATAAATGACTTTACTAAAATGAAACTGTACTTTCAGTGGCTTGGTATGGGCAACCAAGAGCTTCTTGACTACTTCGGGCCATATGAAGCAGTGAGGGCCCGTCATTCATATGGACCGAAAGGCCACAGGGGTATGAGTGTGCTCATATTTGAAGCGTCAGCCGTTGGATACACTGAGGCTGAACGTCTGAGCAAACATTTTGAAGATGAAGGCATGGACCGAGAGGCATGCGATCGCCGTCCTACATTGTTTTATCCCGGGGGTAAACGGAGGCTATATGGCTACATGGCAACAAAAGGAGATATGGATAACTTTAATCAGCATTCTCCAGGTCTACATTGTTCTTTCTTTTTATGTTGATCCTTTGAAATGCATCTGACTTGCCTTTTATGTTCATCCAGGGAAATCAAAGTTGAAATTTGAGTTGGTTTCTTACCAAGAAAAAGTTGTCAACCAGTTAAAGCTAATGCATGAGGACAACCAACAGTTGCACTGGTATAAGGATAAAGTTGTGAAGGAAAAGATGCATTCAAAAGCACTTGAAGAGTCATATGGACTCTTGTCTCAAAAACTGAGGAAAACTGAAGAAGAAAACCGCATTGTGAGGGAGAGAACACAACTTCATCATGAACAGAACAAGGAAGAGGTACTTTTCTTGAATTTTTGCTACTTTTTCTATGCTTTTGTTTAATCTGAATTAAATATTTCATGATGTGATTGTATTAGATGGACTACCAAGAACAATTCATTAAAGACCAGCTGAAGGTAATCCAAGATGCCAGGAATGCAAGAGAAGGTCATTTTGATAAGCTCCTGCAGGAAAACGCCATGACTTTAGATCCTAACTTAAGGTATCGGCAAATGACCTTTTTTAAAAAAAAAAAATGTCATTATTATTGTTCATCTATGGCTTTTGTAAGCAAAATAGGCTTGTGCATAGAAGATATTTGAACCATTTAATATATATGGGTAGTTGGGTGCCTATTTTGATGATATAGAGCGTGTTTGGGTCACATGGGTTAGTTAAGAACTTAAGATTATCTAAAAATTATACTTCAGGCAACTTTTGACCCATTTTAATTTAGACTATCCATCAGGTATAAAACATATCCCAAATCATCCTATTCATAAGTAAATAGATTGAAATGGCCAACGAAAAATGTTCGTTATCATTAATACATAACACTTAACATTAAGAGGTTCGTATTAGGGGTCAATATATACTTGCTACATACTTTTTTTATATATACTACTACAGGGATTTGAAGCTTGAAGAAATGAAAAAATTTGAGGAAGAAAGGGAGAAACTGATGCAAAAGTATGAAGAGAAGATAGCTGAAATGAAGAACAGGCATCGGAAGGAACAGCTGGAAATTGAAGAGGGTTTTAATGGGGAGTTGAATCAGTTGATGAACAGGTACACTCAACCATGAATTGATGCAAAGGCTACTGAACATGTTTGGCAAAATGGGCGGGTTAGTTAACGGATCGGAACATGTTTGGGTCAAGATGGGTGTAGGTTATATATGATGTGTTTTAAAAAACGTAAATTTAGTTCAAGATAAAATGTGTTGTAATTTAAAAATAATCTATTTGGATAATCTTAATTTATTGTTTTTTTTTGTCAAATATGGTAATCTTTAAATCTATTTTGTTCATAATTTTTAGTTTATTTATATTGACTCATATTGTGTTAAGTTGTTGACTATTTTATATTATGATGTTATTCATTTCAACTTGAAATACTGTAATTGTTCATTTAAATCAACTTATTTATCTTATTTTGAGTCAAGATTGTTGCGTTTAAGCTTTTCCTACACATTTGTGGTTGATTTAAAGTTTGATTGTTGTCACTAAACCACATATGATGGTTGAAGTCGTGTAGATTTTGATTCTCGATGGAGCAACCGTGATTGGCACTTTGATGGGCCATTGATGTTTTTTGTGTAAAATGGCTACATTTAAAACTTTATGATGACAAACAAATTATCTTGCTAGATGTAGCCTATGTAGGCATCAGACGTGTAACAAATTAATGTTGCATGCATATCAAGGGATGCTATGAATTTTTGCATACATTCACGTGACAGGATTATAACTTACGTAACATTATATCATTCTAAAACATTTTATCTAACAAGAAGATCCGACAACAAGGCATGTGACACGCTAAAAGAAACAAGACTGAAAAAATATGTAATGTATGATTGTATGCATGTGTATTTTGTAATGAATTGAAATATCAGTTTAAAGTAATCTTAATTAACATTATTATTTTTAATTTTTGCGCTCTTTAAATAAATTTAATTTTGATTTTTATATTAAGTCTTTAACTTTAAGATTATTATGTTTAATATTTGAAATTGAAAATGCTATTTTATTTTTAAATAATTTGTGTTCGTTTATAATCTGTTACATGTCATAAGAAAAGTAAGTAGCTACCACTAGATTAGATGACCTTTGGTAATGAATGTTAAATTACACCTTTTGTGTTTAAGAAACGAGTTAAGTATTAGTTGTGTCAGAAACTTTTAACTCTATATATTATATATTATTTTATTATTAATTTTAATTCCCAACCAATATAAATAATTACAATTTAACCCTAGTATTAGCATCTAATTATTATTTCTCAAATAATAACAACTACAATAACTATGAGATTAATTAATCATTCCTTGAATAATTAATATCATAAGACTATCCACAGCGGTCACCCCACTGAAAACCTTAATCACCCACAATGGTCACCCCACTGAAAACACTTCCCCACTATTCCACGTCATCAACATTTTTTAAATTTAATTGATTTATTTAATTTTTTTTTTGCAAACAAAAAATAATAAACTTAGAATTTAATTAAACAATTCAAATAAAGATACAAATAAAATAAAAATTACATTGCAAATTTAAATAAAAAAAACCATACAAAAAAAACTAACAATTCAAATAAAATTTAACGATATTTGTCCAAGAGTTTCTTTTTCATTTTTTGCATTATTTCACGATCTTCGTCGTCGAGCATGTCGGGAGGCAAAGACTCAAGTGCTCTGAGGTCGGATCGGAGAGTTTTCTCTTCGTGCATTTTTTTCCTTTCTTCGTGTTTTAGTTTTTGAAAAGTTGTGAAAGCTTGGAGTTGATCAGCGAGTTCGGTTGTTGACGTGTTAGAGGAGACGGTTTGACGACTCGAAGAGGACGCCCGTTTTGTTGTATCTCGACCCGTCGGTCTAACCGGTTACGGTGGGGTGTCGAACTCGGCTTCTTCTTCGTCATCCTCTAGGTTAACCGCGTAATTTGTATGTGCGGTCGAACCCCCCGGCGAATACTCGTTCGATTCGGAATTTTTGGTTCTTTTTGAAGAACCTTGGACCTCGTTACTTTCTTGGCAAAGAACACGGAATTTTGGCGAGTCTTTTATCGCCACCCAAACGTGGTAGTGGTTAAACGTTTGGCCGTTACTCTTTAGTTGGTATTCCTTTTCGGCCCATTTCAAAACGTTCTCGTCGCTCATCCCGCTTTTTCGGTTGTTTGCGCAGTTGCTATAGATCCCACTAAACTTTGTTAACTTGGTGCAGATATCCTTCCACTTTGAATTTAGTTGATGATATGTGCGGTATTCGGCATCGAATCCCATCACATTGTGCCAACTAACGGTTACTTTTTTCCAAAAATTTTCCCCTTTTTGCGAGTTACCTACAAAAAAAATTCTCAAAAATAAGTTAAAAAATTAAACCCTTTAAAATAATATATAACAAAACTAAGTAATAAACTTTTTACCTTTGGTTTTGTTCTCGGATTCGTCCATGTAACATCTTCCGAGAGCGATTTCTTCATCGTGAGTCCATTGCTTCGGTGCCATTGGACCACTACTCGGCCCTGTTCCAGCCGACTGTTTGTTTTTCTTACCTTTTTTGCGTTTCTGAGTGTCTTGTGTCTCCGGCACGACCTCGTTATCATGTTGGCTCGGTGACACAAAATCAGATTCGAACCTAGGTTGAGAGAAGGGAGCAAAACCGGGTTGAAAGTTTGAAGGAGATTGGAAGTTTGGTGGATGTTGTTGAAAGTGTTGGATGTTTGGGTTTTGTTGTAGTTGAACCAATAAATTTCTAAGCGATTCGGGATCGTATGAGAACGGGTTGAATTCGGGATTGGGATTGTTAGGCCTTGGATTCATGTTTGTGATTTTTTTTAAAAAAATATAGAGAGAAAGATGAAAGATGAAGAGATTTGGGTGGTTTTTTGGGTAAAAAAGGTTGGGTATTTATTTAGTTTAAAAAAGTTGTTGTTTTTTTTTTTTTTTTTGTTTTATTACCGTTCAATAACGGTCAAAAAGGTTGGACCAATCACAAGCCACTAAACTCGACGGGGAGCGGGAGCCGTTGGGGCGATTTGAGCGGGGGCCGCTGGCTAGGGGGGCGGTGTTCCTGCTGGACCCCGCGGCGGGGGAGGGCACCGCTGGCCGGGCGGGGAACCCATTGTGGGTGGTCTAAGGGAATATGTAGTGGGACTCGACCCTCACCAAGTGACGCCTCTCAACCACTGTCATGCCTCCTCCATCATTACACAATCCTCGTGACCGGTCTTGATGACCGTGGTCATGGCGTGAAAGGAATAAGAAAGGGAAAAAGAGGAGGGGATAGAGTAAGAAAAATGTGATGGTTACATATGTGTATGTGAAGAGGGGGTGATGTGAATAGTTGTTTATGTGACGACAACGTGGTGCTTACTTGGAGTAATAGGGTGTAATAAATACACATAGCATAACAATCCTTCATATGATTATGAATGTGTGTAACACATTTATTACAAAATGTTGAGAAATAACGATACATTGTCCTATGTTTTTAGTTGAGTGTATAAGATCTAATAGATCCTATATTGCCAAAAAGGGATTTCTCTTCTTTAATCTTTAGTCATAGCATATTTTTAATAAAATTAAGTTTTAAAATAAAATAAAGTTTAAAATCGATAATTGCACATTTATTAAAGAGGTTTTGGGTAGCCTTCCGTCGTATTATCTATATTTTTAAGACCACGAATGATGTAATAAAAACTTTGGAAGAATAAGGGAGGAGTTATGCGGGTGGTTACGCAAACAACTTTGCACAAAAGTCCAGAAGCATTCCAGGGTTATACATTACTATACCTAATAAAAACTAACGTCCCGCAAATCTAGCCTACTGGTTAGGGCTTTACCTTGTGACCGAGAGGTCATGGGTTCGAGTCCTGCCAGAGGCAATTTAAAGGACAGCCAGGTGAGGGAAGGAATCTTGAGCTTAATCTCGGGTTCTGGACCAATGGGGGGCGAGGGTTTACCTATTCCACGGGGTTCCCGCGCATCTGGTGTGGCCGCGTCTTATCTCTGCCCGGTGGGCCCTGTTAAGACAACATACGTGGTATGTAGGATCGTCGCAGTTCAAAAAAAAAATAAAAACTAACGTCTTTTAGCTACGAGGTAAAACAAAAGAGAGGGAGTTCTAATATATATATATTTGTTTTCTGCCTGTTGACTTAATTGTTATGTAGACGAGAATGTAAGTTCCTTCATTTTTTTGTCATGGTCACGAGATCCAATCATTTCTAAAGCAACTTTTGTTTTTTTTTGTTTTCTTTCTTTTTTTCCCTTAAAAAAATCTTCTTGTATAACTTACACTATTGTTGTACCATTATTTCTATAACCACTTTTCCATATAACTATTATTTTGAAACACTTTTTTCCCTTTTTTTTCCTTAAAATATAATGTTTTGTTACAATTTACGTTAATGTCGTAACACTGTTTTATAACTACTTTTTTATATAAATATTATTGAAGATGAGTATGTCTATGTTTTCGGTCAGAGTGACTCTGAGATAGTTTTACGTTTATTTGTTTCGTCATAAATATTAGTCAAACTAATTCCGTTTATGTTTCCGTCAGGTTACATACGATGTATTTTTAGCTTTTTTTATCCTTTTGTCTCTTTTTTTCTTAAAATATAATCTTTTGGTACAATTTAAGTTAGTGTTGTAATGATTTTTCCTAATTACTATTCAATATAAATATTATTCAAATCGATTATGTCTATGTTTTCAGTCGTCGTAACTTTAACATATTTTTACTTTTATATATTTCGTCATAAATATTAATCAAAATCAATTCCGTGATTGTTTATGGCCGGGTTACATAGGATATATTTTTACCTTTTTTTAAATACATTTCGGATTTCGTAATTCTAATTATTACGACATAATATTTTAGCTGCATTGCGATTGTTTTCACTTTTTATTAACAGTTTTTTAAAAATAACTTAACTCATTTATACTTATAAAATTCGAATTAATAGACGTTTTAGCACCGCCGCAGCATGCGGCGGGTGAATTACTAGTTTTTTACTAAAATATAATATATTTACTTGATTAATATTAGAGTTGACAATTTTTACTCATATCAAAGAAAACAGGTTGGTTTGCATAAACAATTGTAGTATAAGAGTTGAAATGGGTAAACATCATAATATTGAATGGGTTGAGATGTGTAGCACTTAAACACAATGTGGGTCAAGATGGTAACAAAAAAACCATGTAAATACAATAGATTGAAACATTTAAGAAATGATTAATAACATATTTGACGAGAAGATCACTAAAAAATATCCAAATAGGCTATTTGTTTACTTATAACACATATTAAGTTAAACTAAATTGATGTTTTTTAAAGACCAATTCATTTAGACCCAAATTGATTTTGCTTAAAACTCATTTTGACCCCCACCCATCCTGACCTGAACCCGTTCTGACCTGTTACCCAACCCGACCCAACCTGCATTTTGCCAGGCATAATTAATATTTAATATGTATGTGCGAGAGTCGTCCTGGTATATATATATATATAGGGGATGGTTCAAATGTTAACCCTCCCTTATATCGTTAACTCATGTTAACCCGGCATTTTTTGCCCGAATCTTTGTTTTTTTCATGGTTTTTATTATACATAAATAGGGGTTTTTTTTTGTGTTTTTGCTAATTCATCACCGTTTAGAAATTATTACAAATGTAAATAGATGTAATTTACTAACATTTACTAAATGTAAGAAAATTACATCAACTTACATTTGTAAATAATTTCTAAACGGTGATGAATTAGCAAAAACACAAAAAGAAACCCCCCATATTTATGTATAATAAAAACCATGAAAAAAAACAAAGATTCGGACAAAAAATGTCTGGTTAACACGGGTTAACGATATAAGGGAGGGTTAACATTTGAACCTCTCCCTCTATATATATATATATAGAAACTTGTAGGAAGTTGCCTGCAGGAGCGGCCCGGGGGAGGGGCAATCCCGACCCCCGTCCTGGGCCCATTTTTTTAGGGGGCACAATTATTTTGACGTATACGTATATACAGATATTTTTTAAACAAGAACCAACAAGTTATAGATAACGAAAATGAAACTATTTATAAAAACATGGTTTAATACTCACAAAAAGTAATTTCAAAGCATATGAAGTTAACTTTATGTCATTTAAATTAGTGGTGTTTATTGGTTTGATTTAACTGGTTTCCATTCTATCCGAAAACCGAACCAAAGTCGGGAAGTGGTATGGTTCAGTTTTAGTTAATACCAAACCAAATAAACTGATTAAAAACCAAATAAACCGGTTACAAACCGAATTCAACCAAATAAACCGGTTACAAACCGAATTCAATCAAATAAACCTGTTAAAAACCGAATAAATCGAATTTTATTTTATATAGTGTTTATAAAATAATAAATTTAAATCTGAATTAGGTTTAATCGGTTAACTGAATAAACCAAACAAACCAAATTCAAACTAAAATGGAACCGGAAACCGAAATTCATAATTCGGATACGATTAGGAGCCTAATTTGGAACTTGGATATGGTTGGAAACCGAACCGAAAACCAAATTCAAAATTTGTTTTTTTATCTACAAATACGATTCGGTTTTCGATTTTTTTGAACCCCCGCTTTAGTATTTGTATTCACTAGGGGCTTTTTTTCCTGGCCCGTCTCGGACACCTCAATTCTTAGGGACGCCCCTAGTTACCTGGTTATTTTGAAATGCATTAAAAGTTACCAGGAAAGACAAATTTATATTTTGAATAAAAAAATTGTTTTTTTTTTTTTAAAAAGAAGAAAATATATATAATTTATAGTCATGCCGGTTCAAACCGTTGTTTTGAAGGTGCAAATAATTTCCCCGAAAAAGAGCTAACATAATTTGTCCCACAAAATTTAAAGTAAAGACCCACTGGATTTAAATAACTTTTAAATTTTAAAAAAGTTTTAGACGCAAATATTGGGTGGGAAAGTATGTTTTAGACTATTGGGTGTGTCACATGACCCACTCACACCACGTATGCGCCACGTAGGCGCCACATAAGCACTCACCACAACCACTCACCCCACCATTTTGGTAGAAATGCCCCACTACCCACTCACTCCACGTCATCATCTATTTTTTTTAACTTTTATATATATATATATACATATATGTGTGAGTGTGTGTGTAAGAGAGAGAGAGAAACTGAGAGAAATAAAGAGAGAAGCCATCACGCCGTTGCCTCAATCACGCCCATCCTCTCACGCCCCTAGGGGGCGGTGTGCCACGCCCTTCCACGCCCCTCTCACGCCCATTCAAGGAGCATACCCGCCGGTCTTAGAATTTTCTTTTATTTTTTTTCTTCATTTTTTTGCCATTATTTATTTCGTCAGCAGGTGATCAGGAAGGGCATGCTTTATGGTTTTTATTCTTTTTCCTTTTTTCTTTTTGTTGACGTGCTTATTAAGTATTTAAGTGTGGTAGTTTCTTTGAAGTTTACAAATTTTGTTTTATTACAAAAGATAACTTACAAATTTTGTTACAAGGGGACTAGGAGTCGTCCCTATTTTCCCCACTTTTCCCCGTTGTTCATCAGCTTTCCCCACTTTTTTCCACTTTTCCCCATTTTGCACGGTGTCGTCCCACTTTTCCTCATTTTCAAATCTTATTTTTATTTAATTATTTTAACAATAAATAAATAATAATTAAATAGATTCATTAAAAATAAAATATAAAATTACATTAAAATTTAAAAAGATATTACATTAAATTAAAAAGATATTACATTAAATGAAAATACTAATTATTCGGGTTATTGGCGTGATATTGTTGCGATAAATGCTCCAAATGCTCGATAAGGCCGGCTAGAAGATTTTCGTGCGTTGTTCTTGATCGTAGCTGATAAAGAATGTCTTCTTCAGGCTGTTCATCGCTAGGAGGGTCCTCTATGTGTTCTGGTGATATTACTGACCCATTCCATTTTAAAATCATATTGTGTAGACTCGTTTAAACTCGTGGCGACGATGGTTGACAAAAACTGAAAGTTTCGTTGTTTGATATTGATCTCCTCTTCTTTTGAACTTGACGATTTACTTTAAAATGTGGGAAGCTCCAATGTAAACGGATCCATTCTTTTAAACTTTATAAAATTTGAGTGTAGAATGAAAGAATAAAATGATAAAGAGTGTGAGTTGTGATTGTTTTGGAGTTGTTTAAATAGAAAAAAAAATTAGATTTTTTTTAAACCCACAACGGTCCTCCCCCAACGGTCATTTTAACACACCCACTTTCCCATTTCGGCTTGAAACGGTGCCATCTCCCCGATTCACCCCACCCTACTTTCGGGGGGTGGTGTTCCCGGTCGGCCTCGCCTCTCCCCGCCTCTCTCCTGGCTCCCACTCCGACCCCCTAAGAACTGATTTAGTGAAGATTTATTTAAGTAAGTTGCAACCAATTTTGTTTTAAGAGAAAAGTATAACAATATAAATTCAATTGGGTTGAGTTATCATTATGGTTTATTAATAACACTATTTTTTTGTTTTTTATAAATGTTAAACAATGTTTAAAAAATATGTATGAGTAAAAGTTATGAGATTTTGTCGGTTGATAACTGTGATTTTCTAAAGTGAAAACCAAGTTTACTGAATTACATCATTTGGTTGCATGAGCCAAAATTAACTAGTTTTAATTGTTGGACCAGTAATAAGATAAAATCGTGCCATCAGATATTTAAAAATTTATCAAAATACTATGCTTAGAAGTAGAGAGAACGTCTATTTTTTGGGGTAGTGTTATAAAATCTTTATAACCAATGTTTTTATAGCTACATCAAACATAAAATATGTTGTCTTATGGTTTATTGATCAGATTGGTCGAACTCTATTCATAAAACCAGATGTTGTTTTAAATATTTCAAATTTTATATACGTAACTTAAAACCAAATGATTAAAATCTTGTTCAACCAGTGTAATTCAGTGATCCAAATGATCATTTTGTTGATAAACTTTAATAGGGGGTTCAACTAGGCTAACCAAATTGATTAAGTGCTCGGTTCTCTGTCTAAATGGTTCAATTGACTAGTTATATCCAGTTCTAAAATCATTTTTTATAACACAAAATTGGTTGAATTAGTACTTTATAAATATTATATCAAAATAGTTATAATTATCTAACACCTATTATTACTTTTATAAAATTAAATAGACAAATATACAAAAAAAAATAGTTATTTTTGCATCCTTTTTCTAACACATATGTTGTCTCCCGATGAATTTCAATCGTTTAATCAGATTTTTCAACATGTATACTGTATAATTATTACTTTTAACCATACCAAATCAACTAATTCAGCTTAATTAGAACAATTTTTGTTTTTAAATATATGTTAGTTGAATTCTCTTTCCGCTATGTGTAATAGATATATTGATTGGGGTTTGAAGCATGCCACTTATGCGTCATGTATGTGCTACACAAGGGAAATGTTAATTAGTGAGTGATTAAAAAAAATATATGTAATGTAATAACACGATGTAGTGGATGAAAAAGTTGAAGGTAATGTGAGTTTTTTTATTGCTTTAAAAAAGAAAAAAACAACAAATGTTGATTAGTAAGAGTGAATTGTTCAACCCGTGACCCGATAACGTAAAAATCGTCAAGCCTTCAGCGCACCTCATGTGTAACACGTCAAGAGCATGAGTGTCACATGATCAGGACGTATAATAACTTAGTAAAGCCTCATTGCACATAGCCTTAGTTTCACTCTTGTTAAATATATTATTTATAATGAGAACTTTTATTAGACTATCCACAGCGGTCACTCCACTGAAAACCCTTCCCCACTGAAATTTCATGCCACGTCATCACCCCACAGAAAACCTTTAACACTCACAATGGTCACCCCACTAAAAACATTTCCCCACTATTCCACATCGTCAACAATTAAAAATAAATAAAAAACATTACTCTAATTTAAAATAATTCAATATTTTACAAAAAAAACACATTACATTAAAAAAACAAAAACATATTAAAAATCTACTACTCGCCTTAGATGCTACGAACAACAATATCGGTGAGAACCCTTTCGATATGTTCGACCAAATCGGCTTTTAACGACTCGTGAATGCTTTTGTTTCGCAATACCAAAATTTTGTTATCTCTGCGCGGGTCATCAATGTCAAAAGGAGATGGGTGTTCATCTTCATCCGATACAAACGGGCTAATCGACTTGCCCTCACATTCAAGTATCATATTGTGTATTATGATACAGGCATACATAACGGATCTAATTTTTTTGGATGCCATGCTCTAGCCGGATTTTTTATAATATGAAATCTTTTTTTAAGAACACCAAAAGCCCGCTCAATATCCTTCCTTGCACCCTCTTGAGCTACTTGAAACCTTTTCCGTTTAAAGGTTGTTGGACGTGTTATTGTTTGCATAAAAACCGGCCATTCTGGGTAAATCCTGTCAACAAGATAGTAACCGTGAGCATACTCGTTATCGTTACAAAAAAACGGTGATTGTGGAAACACGCCGTTTTCCATATCATTGAGTAACGACGACGAGTTTAGCACGTTTAGGTCGTTATTCGCACTAGGCATGCCAAAATATGCATGTCAAATCCATAAATCCTGTAAAACAACTGCTTCAAGAATAATCGAGGGGCATCCGTGATCACCTCTCATAAATTGTTCTCTCCATGCAACCGGACAAGTTTCCCAATCCCAGTGCATACAATCAATACTACCAAGCATACCGGGAAACCCATGATAATTTTCATGGTGTTCATACAAATTCATAACATCATTATAATTTGGTTTGCGTAAATATTTAGGACCATAGAGTCGACGGATATTCTTACAGAAAATATAAAGGCATTTTCTGGAAGTGATGTCTGACATCTGTAAATAGTCGTCCATTATGTCTGCCGTACTCCCGTATGCCAATTGTCGAATAGCCGACGTACACTTTGGTAAAGGTGTAAATCATCGCTTGCCGCGAGCATCCCATCTCAATTGAAAATAAGTATCCGCAACCTCCAGGTCGTTGCATCCGGAAACACCTCTTGAACGTCTCATTATACAACGGCTCGTTTTCAAAATAATGACACATCAAAAGATCATGCCCCGTATGACAACTAGTACCTGACCGCCCGAGTCCGTACGGTACGTGTACTTTCTACAGTAACTATGTGTACATATACGATTGTAAACAGTACTTGTATTAACAGAATCCTAAATACAAGAAATCTTTGCACGTATTTTCGTGTAAACTTAAATACATTAAGTACAACGTACATTTGAAACATTAGTTGTGTTTATTAAGTGAAAACTTAATTACAGTTAACACAACAAATCAGGAAAACAACAGTTTACAAGTGAACAACGAAAACATATCGGTTGCGATCTGATGTCCACAGATGACAGGAATCAGATGGCCGACAAGTCAGTACAAGAACAATGTGAAAACATGATGTTTAGTTGAGTCCGACAGTGAGGAAACACAATTTAAACACAAATGCAGTGCTATTTCAGAATAACGAACTGACAGTGTATTTGCGAGAGTGACGATTCACACAAACATATATGTGAGTTTAGAGTTCTGAAATAATGACTGAAAAGTAGAAAACAAAAGTCAGAAAGCAAAACCATCGTCGTATTTGTTCGGGTGACGATTCGAACGAATTACGCGCGATGGTGACGCGATTCGACGAAACGAAAACGAAATACGACGCGAAACGAATTTAAATTTAATTAAATAAAATAATAAACATTTTTACAATTTTGAAACTCATCAAATTAATTAAAATAACATTTTTATTTATTTATTATTAATTACGCGTAATTTTCCGGAAACGTAACGAAAACGCGAACCGAGCAACGCAAACGAACCCGAACACCCTCGGGGTATAAATACCCTTAAATGAGCCTAAATTTCTCATTTCTCACTTCATCTTCTCCATCACAACTAAAATCCCGGTTTTGAAAACCCTTCCCATTTCCAACTTTCTCTCTTCCATAACTTCTTCATTTCTTAGCCAAATCACTCCATCTTTGGACCAAATCGAAGCTCTCATCACCCTCTACACGAAAGTACAACCGATCGGGAGGGAAACTCACTGAGAAACAAGGTATTGAGCTTCAAAGTTTGCGAAAATTAGGGTTTTTAGTACCATCTTTCTTGAACTAACCCTAAAACCGGTTGAAGGCCTTTCTCCTCGAACCCACAGCCTCGAAAACCACCTCATTAGCATGAGCTATGTCCGAAACCCTTGGGAGAAGCTGGGCTGCAACCTATCGAATGGCCCATTCGGCCGAAGAAGGGGGGGAGTATGAGCCACAGCGACCGAAGCACTTAGGCCGACTGACTCCTTTCGGCCAACTCTCATTCGACCGAACCAACATTCTCATTCGGACCACCTTGGTTCGGCCGACTACGCCTCTTGTAGCCTGAACATCATCGGCAGCCAAGCTCCAAGTGGGCCTCCTCATTCGAAACCTTTCATACAAGCACCCTTCATTTGTTGGGCCATGTCAATCGACAGGCCACTGATTAGGCCCACTACCCTGGTTCTGCCCAGAAGACTACTTCGGGCCCAACAGCAATCCCCTGGCCCAACAGCATTTGTGGCCCAGTTCATACGGCCCACTTCTGGCCCAAAGCTTTAGCCAACACACTGCCTTGACCCAATTATTCGGCCCAGCAGCACTTTTTAGGCCCAGTAACATTTCATTTGTTCTAGCCCACTTAGTCGGCCCAATATAGTTGGCCAGGCCCAATGTAGTTACTGTTGAGCCCAATATAAATTGAACCAGCCCAAGCACCTACAAGGGGCCCATGTTACTTGGCCCAGTCATGAGGCCTAACACCCTACTGTCTTGGCCCAGAAGCATTTCGGCCCAGGCCTTCTGTTACAGCCCTACTTTTGGCCCACACTTGCTTTCGGCCCAAACGAATGAGGCCCAGTTTGGCCCAAGGGCTATTTTCATGTCGGCCCATGATGAAATCTGTTAGGCCCAACAAAATGAGCCCAAGGCCCATATAATTCGGTCCAAGGCCCACCGGATTTGGCCAAGGTCTACTACTTCGGCTCATGGTGGCCCAAATTCGTTGTTGAAGCCCAAGCCTTGATTAATTCGGCCCGATACATAGTACATTAGTAGGCCCATTTAGTTTTGGGTCCATGGCCTAAGAAATTGGTTCATAAAATCATTCGGCCCATATGGTTCTAATTGAAACAAACACTTGAAATAATTGGGAATAACACAACATCATGACATGCATGGAAAAGGATTAATGGATATGAATGTACTACAAAGGTGGTACAAGTCTAGACTAATACTGTCACAAGAGTCAAACATCAAGAATTACAAGGATTTTGGGCAAATTGTTTAGTTACAAGTTACTAGTGAATTTAAAAGTAACAAGGACATCATGAATAAGTTAAAACTAAACACACAATTCAATGAACTATGATAACAAAGAACCATAACAATAGAATTGGGACGGATGACGACCGAGAATACGAGTGTTAGCCAACTCTAAGGCTAACACCTACACACGCACACGAATAGTTACAACTCATACTTACAAGTTATAAATATCGTGAAATCAATACAGGATCGTGAAAACACACCCAAGTACAATCAAGAGCGCGTGCCTTCTCGTTTAAGCTAAGTCAAACACAATTACTACAAGGTGAGTTCACTGCCCCTTTTTCTAAACATTTTCGTTTTAAAACGCGGGCCTGAGAAGCATGCGTAAACTGTTTTATTGCAAATTGTTTACTTGAATGCTTTTGTATGTGTTACATGTATAACTGTTATCCTAGACTCCTGTTTAGGTAAACTGTTACGAATCAAAGAATTATTCTCAAAGAAGTATTTTCAAAGAACTAAAGATCTAAAACAAAGAACTATTTTCAAAGGTCTACTTCCAAAGAACGAACGATATATTTTCAAAGAACTAACGATCTATTTTCAAACGATCTATTTCAAGAAAGTGTGGTCAAAGAACAAACGATCTATTTCAAAGAACTAAGTACAAAGAACTATTTTGAAGAACATCTGGGAAATATTCAAAGATAGCATGTGAACGGTCAAACGGTCATACGGTCAAACGATCAATGAAATCCTAAATCTCAAAAGATGTCCTAGCTAGACTGATTGAGTTTGGGTCGCATGCTTGATGATATTTACAGGTCTCCTTTACTACTAAGTACCTTAATTGACAGACTAGTCTACTCGAGTATGACCAAAGGCCCCAATCATTAGGACTTAGATTTTATTAAATGTTTATTCATTTATTTATTTAAGCATTTATAACTGTTTATACAATTACTGTGGTTGATCATATTGTGTGATGAACTTATGAAATCAACATGGATTTCAATCGATTGTAAATACAGGGACAACAACAGAAGAACTTATGGGATTGTGTTAAGGGTGAAAATGCTTAATTATTATTAACAACTGTGTCATATGCATATTAGTATGTGGTGGGATGTTGGCTAGGGCTTGTCCCTTACATATGCCCTATATATAAGCATACCGATGTGGATATTACATGTGGTGTTAATGAGGTTAGGGTCTTTACCAAAGGAGGTTTTCAAATCATTTTCAATTACTAAAACTATATGAACTCACCAACCATGTGTTGACTTGATCTTTTTGCATGACTTCTCAGGTGACGAACAGGTCAATTAGGAAGTCATTACTTCTGGACTAGGACTTCAAATAGAAGACTTAGTATTTTGGACCTGCATACTTTTGAAGACATCATTATACAAACTATTTTGTATATCTTGTGTAAATACAAGATAGAAATTTATGATGTTGATGGTAGATTTACATTGTTAAATTATAAACAATACTGATGTAATTTAACTTTGTAATTCTATTATATTTAGCATTTCTCATTTATATCATGTGCAAAGTAAACAATCTGATCATCACGATTATCACTCACGATATCGCGCCTCGAGAACCTTCCGCCCGACGGGATAACCGATCCTATCCCGCCGGCTCGGGGTGTGACACCCCGATTCCCTGTCTCGATTAATTTGAATTCTTCTAATTATAGGCCGAGGAATCTGAGAAGCTTTTTCTTGAGCCATCGTAGACAAGGACGAGATAAAAAGATCAATACTCTCGCTATCAGAAGATGAAGAGGATGATGAGAACACCGGAGAGGATGATGACATTTTTATAAAAAAATAAATTGTATAAAAATTAAGAGAGTTTGAATGAAAATGAGTGTGTAAAATGGTTGAAATAAGAGTTTTATATAAATATTGATTTTATTATTATTATTATTATTTTTAAATTCTAGCTGTTAAAAAGCATTTGGGGCCCACCACTTTTGAACCAACCAATGAGATGGAGGGATTGGCAACGGGGAGCGAGGGCCATGGAGGCCTCTTGGGCTGGCACCGCTGGCCTACGGGGCTGTGTTCCCCTTGGACCCCGCGACAGGGGAGGGTACCGCTGACCGCGCGGATTACCACTGTGGGTGGTCTTATGACTAATTGTTGATAGTAGTTTAGTAACTTTTCTTATTAGAGGTTATAATTGGAGTCTCATTTAAATCATAATTTGTTTATGACGTATCGTAACTCTTATTATGACTTAAATGTTACCCGTATAATTTGTTTCTGCTATATCAGTTGGGGGATTTAAAGTATTATATATTATGCATTAAAATTTAAATCTTAAAAAAATATGTAATTTTTCAAGTTAAAAAGGGAAAATATGTAATTAATCTTAATCAAATGGGCTCTGTCTTAGCGGTACCTTCTTGGCTTTTCAAATTGAAGGTCATGGGTTCAAATTCATCTCAAGGTGAAATATAGGTACTTGAGAGGCCAATGAGTTTTTTCCGGTGCGGTTTCCTCCTGTATGGTGGTGGGGTCTCAACGAAGGTTATAGTAACTAGACGTTGGTGATATGACCTGAAAATCATTGATTTATACGTTGAGATCTAATGTCGTTAAAAAAAATGTAACTAATCTTAACATATTATTATTTAAAAAATTAATAATTTTTTTTTTCAAATTTTATATCTATCTATACTAATAAATAAAGATAACTGTGGACACTTGTCATCTTTTTATGCCATGTAAATTTTGTTTTTCCCGTTTCTATCTCTTTATTAATTATCTATATTTATTATTTAATTAGAAATAATAATTAATATATTGTTAATTAATTGTATAAAGATGAAATTATTTATGAAGCTTTTAAATAAACATATATTTTTATTTAACAACTTATTTTTAATTCTTCAAGTATATTCATATTCAAATTATATTTATTAAAATATTTGAAAATAAAGATTAATGATACTAATTGTTTTTATGAGTGATTTTAAAATATTTGAAAATTTTAATATGAACGAATGATTTAAATGATAACAATATACTATGTTGAAATAATAAAAAGTAAGTAGTTTGAAAAGAAAACAAGTTATATGTGTTAACATAACTTTAAGACAAGTTAATTTCAGTGTACTAAAGAAGAATACGCGTATTTTAATTAAATTTAAGTTTATATTATATTTTATTCAACTTTTGTAAAATTTGAGTTTAGTTAAATTATGTAATATACAGACTTTTTAGTCATATAAGTGTTTCTTAACATACATATATATATATATATTTTTTGCAACCCGTGTAATACACGAGATTCTAACCTAGTTAATTAATATAAAAAAAAAACATATTAAAGATTATTCTTTTAATTGATTGATAACTTTTGGGTGGAATGACCACTCATTCTGAGCTCTGACACTATTTAACCCCTCCATACCCCCTTCTTTCTATCACCTGTGATTCAACCTCTGCTCCCTCCGACACGTATTTCGATTTCTCCGGTATTTTTTTTTTAAAAATTTTATCATGCTTACCATTTTTCTTGCTTATTTGTTATGATCGATCTATGATTTTAGTGAAATGAACACAGATTCAATCGATGATTCTTCTTACTATGTTTGATCGAACTGTTTTTTATCCTTTTTGGGAAATGCTCGCTTTCAAAACCCTGATTAGGGTTTTCGTTCATAACGATGATCTGAGAGTAATTCTTGGTTCGAAAATTTAAGTTGCTTCTCTCTTTTTTTCTTTGTTTTCTGCGTCGTTGATATTTGTGTTTGATCAGAATTAAGTTCATGGAAGAGTAATGTGACCTGTAAAATTTTCATTTCTTATAATCTTTGACGAATTATACTCATGTTTGGCTAGTCATCAAGGGTTATTGCTGTTTCTTTTCAGTTAAGTTTTGTGTCTTTTTTGAGAAATGCTTGCGTTTAAAACCCTGATTAGGGTTTTAGTTTCTCAATTTAAGTTGTATAAACCCTAGAATTCATTCATGTAGATGATCTGACGGTCAATCTTGGTTTAAATGTTTAATATTTTGAGATGCTTCTTTGTTTCTTGGTTTTGTGGTTAATCTTTCTGTCTAGTCAGAATCAAGTCCATGGGAAGACTTATGTGACCTATAAATTGTCAGTGTACCCCTGTTTGGTTAATCAACTAGGGTTCTTTCGTTTTCGTTTGCAGATGAGTTCTAACAGAGGAGTTGGTCAATCTAACAAGGGGAAAAACATAGCCGGGGTTTCTAACTCTGATGTCAATCAATTGAACCAAGCAGTCCAAGATGTGAAACTGGGTTCCAGCCAAGATGGTGGTTGGGAGGTCATCTCCAAAAAGAACAAAAACAGACCTGGAAACGTTGCTGCTGCTACTAAGTCTCAGAATCCTAAACCGAACCAACCTGATGCCCAGAGAGTAGGTGCATGGGTCAACGCACCAGTCCGGGCTCCAACCACTGTATGGGGAACCCAAACAGGTGGCAGAGGTGGTGTTAGCAACCCTCCAATGAATAGATACTATGAGAACAACCAAAATGCTAACTCAGCGATCCCTCCACCACTGCAGAGTGGATGGAACTGGAACTCAAGGCCAAGGCAGATGGGAAATAATGTTCCAAATCCTCAGCCTGTTGTGGAAGAACATGCTGAAGATGACAATGAGGATGAGGAAGTTGATGATTCTGATGATGATCTTCTGAGTGATGAGTATGATTCAGATGAAATCCCTAAAACCCACGAGCAACGGAAGAAGAACAGATGGTATGCTGACTTTTTTGGGACTTTAGATACTTTGACCATTGACCAAATCAATGAACCATCAAGGCAGTGGCATTGCCCTGCTTGTCAGAATGGTCCTGGTGCCATTGATTGGTACAAGAGTTTACTGTCATTGGTGGCACATGCCAAAACCAAAGGCTCCAAAAGAGTAAAGATTCATAGAGATCTTGCGATAATTTTGGAGGAAGAATTACGTATACGGGGCGCTACAATTAATCCAGCTGGCGAATCATATGGGCAATGGAAGGGACTAAATGAAGTAGTCAAAGACAAGGAGATAATTTGGCCACCAATGGTTGTTATCATGAATACACTGCTTGAACAGGATGAAAGTGATAAGGTATTGAATCATTATTATTGTTAAATGTATGTTTGTTTCATTTTATAAATGACTACTAAAATGAAATTGTACTTTCAGTGGATTGGTATGGGCAACCAAGAGCTTCTTGACTACTTTGGATCATATGAAGCAGTGAAGGCCCGCCATTCATATGGACCGAAAGGCCACAGGGGTATGAGTGTGCTCATATTTGAAGCGTCAGCCGTTGGATACACTGAGGCTGAACGTCTGAGCAAACATTTTGAAGATGAAGGCATGGACCGAGAGGCGTGGGATCACCATCCTACATTGTTTTATCCCGGGGGTAAACGGAGGCTATATGGCTACTTGGCAACAAAAAGAGATATGGATATCTTTAATCAGCATTCTCCAGGTCTACATTGTTCTTTCTTTTTATCTTGATCCTTTGAAATGCATCTGACTTGCCTTTTATGTTCATCCAGGGAAATCAAAGTTGAAATTTGAGTTGGTTTCCTACCAAGAAAAGGTTGTCAACCAGTTAAAGCAAATGCATGAGGACAACCAACAGTTGCACTGGTATAAAAACAAAGTTGTGAAGGAGAAGATGCATTCAAAAGCACTTGAAGAGTCATATGGACTCGTGTCTCAAAAACTGAGAAAAACTGAAGAAGAAAACCGCATTGTGAGGGAGAGAACACAACTTTATCATGAACAGAACAAGGAAGAGGTACTTTTCTTGAATTTTTACTACTTTTTCTATGCTTTTGTTTAAACTGAATTAAATGTTTCATTATGTGATTGTGTTAGATGGACTACCAAGAACAATTCTTTAAAGACCAGCTGAAGGTAATCCAAGATGCCAGGGATGCAAGAGAAGGCCATTTTGATAAGCTGCTGCAGGAAAACGCCATGACTTTGGATCCTAAGAAGAGGTATCGGCAAATGACCCTTTTTTTTTTTTTTAAAAAAAAATGCCATTATTATTGATCATCTATGGCTTTTGTAAGCAAAATAGGCTTGTGCATAGAAGATCTTTCAACCATTTAATATATTTGGGTAGTTGGGTGCATATTTTGATGATATAGAATGTGTTTGGGTCACTTGGATTAGTTAAGATTATCTCAAAATTACACTTTAGGCAACTTTTGACCCATTTTAATTTAGACTATCCATCAGGTATAAAACATATCCCGAATCATCCTATTCATAAGTAAATAGATTGAAATGGCCAACGAAAAATGTTCGTTATCATTAATACAGAACACTTAACATTAAGAGGTTCGTATTAGGGGTCAATATATATTTGATACATATACTACTACAGGGATTTGAAGCTTGAAGAAATGAAAGAATTTGAGGAAGAAAGGGAGAAATTGATGCAAAAGTATGAAGAGAAGATAGCTGAAATGAAGAACAGGTATTGGAAGGAACAGCTGGAAATTGAAGAGGGTTTTAATGGCGAGTTGAATCAGTTGATGAACAGGTACACTCCTGAACCATGAATTGATGCAAAGGCTACTGAAGAAACAGAGAGGAATTAGAGTTAATGGATGGCGATATTAGAACTCCGTTTATAATTACCTTTTATGAGATGTTTTAAACTTCGAATGCGTTGCTGTCAGTATTATGATGTTGTGGTTATTCACAGCTTTAATGAAAGAGTGTTAAGATTTATGGTTAGGTTTTTTTCACATCATTAACTCGTCTAGTTACCATCCTTAATCTAGCATTTGGTTCATTAGGTAGAAGTTGTCGGTTTTTGTTTAAGCGCAAATCTACGAGTTTAGGCTTTTCTAAGCCTGGCAAAATGGGCGGGTTAGTTAACGGATCGGAACATGTTTGGGTCAGGATGGGTGTAGGTTATGATGTGTTTTAAAAAACGTAAATTTAGTTCAAAATAAAATGTGTTGTAATTAAAAAATAGTCTGTTTGGATAATCTTTATTGATTTTTTTATCAAATATGGTAATCTTTAAATGATTAAATCTATTTTGTTCACATAGTTTTTAGTTTATTTATATTGACTCATATTGTGTTAAGTTGTTGCCTATTTTATATTATCATGTTATTCATTTCAACTTGAAATACCGTAATTGTTTATTTAAATCAACTTATTTATCTTATTTTGGGTCAAGATTGTCGCGTTTAAGCTTTTCCTACACATTTGTGGTTGATTTAAAGTTTGATTGTTGTCACTAAACCACATATGATGGTTGAAGTCGTGTAGATTTTGATTCTCGATGGAGCAACCGTGATTGGCACTTTGATGGGCCATTGATGTTTTTGTGTAAAATGGCTACATTTAAAACTTTATGATGACAAACAAATTATCTTGCTAGATGTAGACATCAAACGTGTAACAAATAAATTATTATGTTTAACTTTAAGATTATTATGTTTAAAATATGAGATTGAAAATGCTATTTTATTTTTAAAATAATTTGTGTTCGTTTACGTTCTTGAAAAAGTTCAATTTCTTAATAAACGAACAATGATAAGATTTTTCGTTCGAAAAGTGTTCATGAATCGTTCGTGAACAGGTTAAATGTTAAACAAAAGAATACGAACAAGGCTCGTTCAGTTCGTTTAATATGATATGCGTGTTTGTATGTATATGTCATCCATGCAAAACAAATTTAAGAAACAACAAAAAGTTTATAAACACAAGCATCTATTTCTTTAACTATGATTCATAAGACGATCATGAATAAATGTCGCTTTTTTTTTTGGTTCCATTAAATTCAGTGGGTACTATATACAAGTGCTAATGTGAGTCTCTGCTCAAAATTGTATTTATTTTGTAATGTCGTTACGTATGTGTGTATATGATACAATTATCATAAAATATAAATTGTGGATTAATTTCGTAAAAGAATACTGTGCTACTAGCATCTTTTCTAGTGTTTTATCTACGGTATGTCGTCCCAAAAAGTTATCCTTGTTTTCATTCTAAACTATCTCTGAACATAATCGACCGAAGTTATTTACCCGACACCATTGGTTAGCACAAAATTGGCGAGAAATGACAGGTCTCGTAACGGATTCTCATGATAAAAGCATACTGGCTAACAAATCAAAAGCTAGATTGTAAATATAAAAAAAATAAATTAAATTCCAATAATATTTCTAAATGTTCAAAACTTCATGTTAATGTATCAAGAGGATGAACTTAAAAATGAAAAAAAATAATTAATTCTTGATAAAAAAGAGAATTTGGTATTGAAAACTATAACTTCATCACCTGGCCTAGTCCATCTCCAATGGTGTTTTCATGGCTTCATCATCACTGCCAGATGATTCGTAGGCGTTTTCTCTTTGTTCTGATGACTCTTTGACTGTTTCCTTTGCCGTTGATTTTTTTGACTCTTCATCACTTTTGGATGATTCTTTGACAGTTTCTTTTCCATGTGATTTTTTTGAATCTTCATCACTACCCGCGAATTGTTTGATTTTTTCGTCATCAAATGATTTCTTGTTATCTTCTTCGTTGCTAACGGATAATTGTTTGGTATTTTCTATCAGATTGTTTGATGTTTCATCTTTGACTTTTTCTCCTTCTGGTGATCTTGTTGTATGTTCTTTGGCTGCTAATTCCTTACTGTGTTCATTCTTCGTTGGTGAATCACTGTGTTCATGTTCTTGTGAAGAACGAAAACCGTCTTTATCTTTATTTCCATCTATTTTGACTGGCGGATCAGCGGATGTTGATAATTCTTGGTGCACACCTTTCACGGGTAACTTGGTGTCATCTTTTGTTATGATAGGTTTTTCTGTTGATGACGTCATCTCAATGGTTGACTGTGATCCTTGGTGCTCTTTGAATTTCTTGGGCGAGTAAGCCCTGTCTTTGACTACTGATGGCTCAGTTTTTGTAGGTGACTCCTGTTTATTGCTGCCCTCAGGTGGCTTGGTTTTGACATCCAGTGGTCCAAGCTTTGCTTCAACATCCTTGATCAAATATGTCAAAGCTCTTGCATCCCGTGCTCGAGCCAACCTCTCTATATTTGATTGCTGTCACAAACAGAAATTAGATGTTTTTTTGTTGATTTTGAACTAAGAGGGTGTGGGTGTTTGAATGTGTGTTTTGACAAATTCTGATTATTTAAGAAATTAACAGATAAAGCAAACAAGAAACTAAAGAAAGACATTTGTGAACCAGAGAGAATTTTATGAACTTGGAGTAAAAGTTTCTTAAATTGGGTCAAATGAAAGATAAACAGAATTTTATTTCAAAAACTTAATCTAAAACAGATTAGTTGACCCCTAAATCAAATAATATTCGTTAATCCAAACTTTAAATAATATTATTACGATT
The DNA here is from genome assembly GCA_009363875.1 of Mikania micrantha. NCBI lineage: Eukaryota > Viridiplantae > Streptophyta > Magnoliopsida > Asterales > Asteraceae > Mikania > Mikania micrantha. Next base: position 67,964,497 of record CM018698.1, read on the forward strand.
GGGAATCGTAATAACCAGATAAGATTTCCAAAGCACAAATCTAAACACAAACTAAGAGCCATAATTTCTTGAGGAAAATAAGGAAAAAAGAACTCACACTTTGAATTTGTTCCACCCTGGTTTTAAGATCTTCACTGCTAGCTTCTTTATGAGCGGTTCTGATAATATAAAGCAAATGTGCAGAGAGAGCATCAACATTATGTTGTTGAACGTTGCACCGAGGTATACTAAACGTGCATCCCACTGTATAGAAAGAACAATTCACAAGCTTCATTGGACAAATAGTAACACAGTGTCTATCCATTTCACGCCTCATAACAAAATCCGAGCATTTTTGTTCACACGCGAGCACCATAAAAGGACAAACTGCTTCATGATGTTCTTTTTGAGCTGCACAGTACCTAGTTGTACATCCCTCATTGGTGCAATCCATAGGCCTAAACATGCATTCTGATCTATGCTTAACAAGTTCTTCCTCAGATTTGCATACCATATTACAATGAAATGAATTCTTGTAGTCCACATTCTTGAGCAACATTGAAGCAACATATTCTCTTCGAGCTAATAACCAGAAGCCGTTGATTTCCATTTCTTGTACAAAATCATCAATTCTATCTTCTCTTCTGTCACTTAAAACCCACTCTGAAACCCTACTAAGCATATTTGTTTTAGAAGATGCAAAATCATCAATGAGATTTAAGATTATGTCATAAGGATGTTCTGATAATTCTAACATAGAGGTGTTTTCTGAGAGTAAGAATTCAGCCACATATGTCTCGCTTCTTTTTGTTAAATAATCAGTCATTTCTTTTCTCATATCAGCAGCCACTGTACCAGCACTTGTGAAGATGCCGCCTGTTGTGTTGTCAACACATGCTGAGGCTAACCCCGGGAGGAGTTCTTGGGCTATTTTGTAGACAACTTCAGTGTCACAAAGTCCACAGTCATAGCTTTGAGTCTGTTCAGTTTTCTCAGGTTTTGAATGCACTTCTGCTGCTATTGGTGGATCCATAATCGGTTCAAATTATCCTGAGAAAACGTTTCAAACTCAAAAAAGAATTCAGTATCTATAAAATCAAGTTTCTGCATAAAACTTGTTTTACTTAATTTCTAAAAGACTAAAAGCATAGTTCGTGGAGATTTATTTCATGTTTGTTCAAATTTATACCTCTCACATCCCAAATTCTATATTCCATCTTGGTGGCCAATAATTCCGGGATTTGGTCAAAGCCACAACATGAAGGACAACTAATGCCAAATCAGTGAAGGAATATCAAACGCGTATTTTAATATCAATCCAAGTAACAAAATCTTTAAATACAAGACGCTAGATTGCCATAATTAACTAATAGTCCAATCATGAATGCCATTCTTTCTTATGATCCTAGCTTTTTGTTTAAGTTGAGGAATCAAAGGGTCAGTGGGTCACACCTCAAAAGCAAAAAAACGAAAGAAAAATTGAATGGTAGAATGTCTACTGTACCTACCATTCAGACATGACATTATCAACCGAAAGCATTAAGCTGAAGATGCGTACGCTCAAGACCGCAAGTCAAACCTCTGATCTAGGCAGTTTTAAGGTGTTTTAGAGTTGATCTAAGCTGATTTAGACTGCTATTTGGCTGGTTCAGACCAATTAAAACTACATTTGACTGGTTTGGACAACTTTTTTTGGGTTCAGGCAGTTTTTTTTCCTTTGCCTTACTGCAATCAAGGGGATTTTTCTGCGCCTTGCTTCGGTGCCCTCAACTATATAGAGCATTACTAACATCAATTTGCTACCAACAGAAAATTAGTTTAAGCTTGAAGATCTACCATTAATAACTAAGTAGAAACTACTGAAATTTCATTTTTTTCAACATGCAAACAAGGAGCCTGAAGATTAGCAGAACTATAAACGCCGTGCGTCCCCAAATTGAAACTATTGCAGTTTTACTTTACAGAAGCAAGCCAACTAAGTTCCAATAAGCATATTGATGCATCAATGTGTCAAAGAAACCACATTTAGACATATATGTTTACGTAGATAATTTACAGGTATAAGTTAGACAAACTATTTCATAATCATATATGTAACGCATTAATCACTTGCATACCACAAATGATTGATGCAAATTCTGATTCAGAATTATCACAAAGATCCTTTCATGTTCAATTAAACCAAATCTAAACTTGTAAAAAAGGTAACCAAATTCAATCAGTAATTAAACACTTAAAATCTAAACAATCACAATTATGAATCAATTTCGTCAGGCAATCTCATCACTTTAATCGAAATTTAGATCTCGTACAGTTGAAAAACTAAACAATCAAATCATCATCATCAACAACAACGCATAAACAGACACACAATGCAGATATATTTGAATTTCAATTACCAAATCGAAGAACAAGGGAACAACAATTCACGAAATCATGATTTCTTTTCCTGCGATAAAAATAAGAAGAATTGCAAATCTAAGAAAAAAACAAACAGAGGAGAAAAAATCGTACCTCAAATTGACAAATACGTGATCGCCATTAACACATCATGATTTGAAAAATGGAAGAATTGAAAATACGGTAAAGATGATTTATATTTATATAAATCTGGCGCTTATGTTAATTCATGATCCGACTGTTTCTTTTGCTTCGTATTTTACATTTTGGAAACCTTCTAATTTATTATCACGGAAATATACCCTCCTTTATTTGACACCAATATGTTTAATCGGATTTATTATTATTTTTTACTTGTCTCCTTTCTCTTCTATGGATCTGAAAAAGTTGTTAAACTGAATCGAGCGGCTCAGCTTGGTTCGGATTTGCGAATTTGAGCTAAATGTCGTGCTCATTGCTCAGCTCGTTTTAAAACCGACTTGCTCGGCTTGGTTCGGTTTGACTCGGTCTCAAAATAAAATTTAATGCAAATCAAGATATTTATATCATTTTCAAACTTGTGATCTTTTAAACCGAACTGAGCGTGCTCGGCTCATTTAAAACTGAGATAAATTCGAACGTGCTTTTTCGATTTTTTTTCCGAGAGAGTATCGAGCGAACGACGAACATTTTGAACAACCCTAGACTGACTTATGCAAGACAAAATGGGTGGTTTATGTTGGGTTGGATTGGGTTGGGTTGGTGACGAGTCAGGACGTGTGCGGGTTCGGATGAGTGCGCGCCATAATATGTTTTAAGCAAAAACAATTTGAGTTTAAATGAGTTGTTTAAAAAAAAATAATCAATTTTGCACAAATTAAAACTAGTTGTTAAAAATAGAATTACGATTTGGGCCAAAATAGTTAAAACATTTTAACCACATGGGCCAAAACCATAATTTACTCATAAGTTGTTTTTTTGAATATTTCTTTAATAATTGTTTGATCAAATATATTATTAATCATTTTTATTTGTTGAAATCTATTATATTTACATAGTTTCTAAGTTACTTATTTTGAATCGCTTTGTGTTGTGGTTTTACCCATCTCAACCTATTATATGTCATAATGTTACCATTAAAATCAAAATACAATAATTATTAACCCAAATCTACCCATTTATCTTGCTAAGTATCAAGATTATCAGATATAAACTGGCTGGTAAAACCGATTAACTTGTAAAACATTTTGGTTAGACTGGTTGAACCATTTTAGGGTGAATAGGCGGTTGGGCAAACTATTAAATTGAAATAGTTACCAAATTTCAGTTTTTTATATTAAATTACATATATAAAAAATTTACAGTTAACCGGTCTATAAATCCTGTTACCGATTAATAGGTCTCGTCGTCTCGACTACTCGACTACAACAACCATGCCTAGTAGGCTAGAATTCTCTTAAAATTAGGTTTGGCCATTTGAAACAGTTCATCAAGTTTGGGCCCAAAAAAAAAAATGTTTGATTACTTGTGATATTAAAATTAATCATTTGTTGTAAAAGACAAAGGAATAACATATTTATTGTAATGACAAAAATATATATGTTTTAAAATTAAAAAATTACTAATCTTGCAATGTAATCAAATAAATAAATAAATATATATATATATATATATATATAGGGGAAGGTTATTTTGGAAACCTACTTGAGTTGAAGAAACTTTGGAATCTTTGAAAAAAACAATGTAAATAAACCCAAAAAATTTTTATTTTTTTTTATAGTTTTGTAACATTATTAGGGTCAATTTTATAAAAAAAATCAAAAAAGCGCCGAGCCATTTTTTTAAAAAAAATTAATTTGTCGACGATGTAACAAAGACGTAACACAGCTGTAACACAGACGTAACACGATGTACACAGCTGTACAGCTGTGTTACGTCTTTGTTACATCGTCGACAAATTAATTTTTTAAAAAAAAATGGCTCGGCGCTTTTTTCATTTTTTTTTATAAAATTGACCCTAATGATGTTACAAAACTATAAAAAAAAATAAATTTTTTTTGGGTTTGTTTACATTGTTTTTTTCAAAGTTTCCAAAGTTTCTTCACCTCAAGTGGGTTTCCATTTTATACATCCCCTATATATATATATATATATATATATATATATATATATATATATATATATATATATAGGGCATGGAATTTTTTATAACCCTTAAATATTGTTACAACTACATAACCATCATCCAATGGTTACTTTAAAAAGAAAAGTGTATAGGATCGTGACACGTGTCAGATTCCTTTTTTTTCATTTTTTTTAATATAAAGGTCATTTAGGACATTTGTTATATAAGTAAAGTTTACCCCATTTTTTTTTAAACATTCATAACTTTTTTATACTATATTATTTTTTAAAAAAATTGCACCATTATACTCGTCTCATTTTTCTCTTTAATTTCGTTATAGTCTCGACTAGTTTTTTTTTTATTTTTTTGATGTCATGTGTTTACATCATTGTAACGAGCTTAAAGATAGCAAATTAATTAGAATTTTTTTCTAACAATGGTAAATTACAGTAATGTAACAAAAAATGAAGTAATGTAACACAAAATGAAGTAATTTACAATAACATTATTAACGGTGACGTAACACATTATTTACAGTGATGTAAGTTTTCTTTTTATTGCCCATTATAATGTTGACTACCTTTTTTATTATTTTTTTCTCATTGTCCATTATTTACATTGATGTAACGAGCATAAATATATCACATTATTTTGAATTTTTCTAACAATGATAAATTACAGTGATGTAATATAACACATTATTTTATTTTTTTACTCTAACAATGATAATTACAATGATAAATTACAGTGATGTAATAGAACACATTATTTTGATTTTTTTCTCTAACAATGATAATTATAGTGATGTAATTTATCATTGTTCGAAAAAAATTTAAACTAAGTTGTTGTATTTAGGCTCGTTACAAATTAGGATGAACAAAAAAGCCAAAAAAAACCGAACCGAAACCGAATTTACCGAAAAACCGAACCGGAACCAAATTAACCGAAAAAACCGAACCGTAACCGAATTAACCGAAAAAAACCGAAACCGAATTTTGCATCAATGTAAATTACATCACGGTAAATTACGTCAATGTAAAATTACATCACTGTAATTTATCATTGTTAGAAAAAATTTCAAATAAATTTGTTATATTTTAAGCTCGTTACAATGATGTAAATATATGGCATCTAAAAAAGGTAAAAAAAATTAGTCGAGACTATAACGGAATTAAAGAGAAAAATGAGACGAATATAATGGTGCAATTTTTTTTAAAAAATAATATATTTAAAAAAGTTATTAATGTTTAAAAAAGAGTGGGGGGAAACTTGTAAGGGGTAAAATGACTATGATGCCCTTTTTAATATTTTAATGAAATGCATATGTGTAAGCTTATAATTGGTTGAAATGGGTTATGTAGTTGTAGCAAAAAAAGAGGGTTATTTTTTATACCCTTCCCTATATATATATATATATATATAGGGTATATATATATATATATATATATATATATAAATTAATACCGCGACAATAATTATAACTAATAAATTTATATTGTGAGTCGTGCATGGGTCATGGCTTGAAACGTGCATCAAAACATGCGTTGGATCATGGTTTAAGACATGTATTAGTTGAGTCACAAGTTAGGCCATGATTCAAGTTATCAGGTCATGATTACAATGATATACTACATAGAAGTCTATAAATTGAGAAAGTAAAATATAGAATCAACTAACAAAGATGAAAAAAAATACACACACACAAGGGTAGGGGGGAGTTTTAAGAAGATTAAAAAGAATAATATTATTTTTATAATTATTACCACTCGCATATATTTTCTACATATAATAAACAAATAACTCTAATAACATTTATCAAATCTTTAAATTACTTAGCGGCACTTGTCAAATTCTTAGACCACTTTTGACATATGTCACATTTAACCATCTTTATAATAGTTTTTTTTTTCAAACGTGTTTAGAAATCTACGTATTTTAATAAAAGAGATATATAAATAATGTAAGAGTCTTTTACATCTCTTGCTATTATCACTTATATATATATATAGGGGATTAATAAAATGAAAACTTTGTTTTAGTGAGAAAACCATGAAAACTCATGTAAAACGAATGTATTTTTTTTTTTGAAAATTTTTTTACAGGTTTGTAACATTTTTTGAGACATTTTTATAAAAAAAAATCAAAAAAGCGTCGAAGAAATATTTAAAAAAAATATTTTATAAGTTTTTTTTACGTTGTAAAACATACGTAACACTGAGGCACATCTAACGTAAACGTTGTACGTTTTTACGTGTGTTTTACAATTTTTATTTTTTTAGTTGTGTTACATATGTTTTACACAACGGTTTGCTGGGTTTTCACAATAAAAAGTGGTTTTCAAATTATCCCTACCCTCTATATATATATATATATATATATATATATATATATAAAGCAAAAAATCAATTACGTATTTCTCATTTTAAAAATATATTTCCTCTTTCAATTTATTTTAAATTTATTTCATTCCCCTCTTTAACCACAATATAACCACTCTTGCAATCACTACTAGTAGTGATATTGCAACTAATGGTACAACTAAAAGGATATTAGCCCACAAACTATACCTTTCAACAAACTAAAATGCAAAAATAAAATATGCTAATGATAAATTTAATTTATGTCACAAAGCATGCTTTTATAAGTTGTCTCGCGCCAAACGGATAACAATTCTAGTTTTGAACAAATCAGAAACAGTTCTAGTCGCAAAACAAATCAGTTGAACAATGGGTCAAAACGGTTTAAAGTTTGAGTTTCAAATTTTAAGATACATGGACCCAAAAATATAAGGTGTTCCTGCTTTTGAGATCAAACATTTGAATTCTATAGAAATAAATTAACGTACAAAATGTTGTTTAAGAAATTAAATACATTGTCTTAAATGATGATAAATAAAATAGTAACATAATAGTATAATTTACCCTTTCTTTCTCTCTCAATCTATTATGCATTATCAACATCATATAAATAAGATCATATGAAAACAACATATGGTCACGACAAAAATATAAAGTTCTTTTTATTATTCTGACTTACATTACCAATCATGTTTTTCTTTAACACTACATGATATATAATTCTGTATTTAATTATTAACGGCCATCTTTATTGAATTTGATATTATCGCGTCACTTCCATTAGCTTTTTTCATTTTTCATTTTTTTTATTTTGCATTATTCGATCTTCATAAAACACATCATACATTAAATCTATGTCTTTATGCATATGTTATTTACTTAAACAAATACTTAACTCCACCAATATTTGTTTTAATAAAATATATACATATAGATCTTGGGTTTGATTTAATTTATGTTATTTGTATTTTAAAACATGTTAAATTAGTTGTACATGATGATAGAAGAATCAATGCTTTCAAAATCGTAAGAAAAACCAATTGCTCAATTGGTTCATCGTTTGACGCGACCTAACCTACAGTTTAAAAAATAACCATATGAAATAAAAAATTAGAAACACATAAAAAATTTATAAATATATATAGACAAATAAAATAATCACAATAAAGTTGTCAACCTAATGGAAAAACCCTTTTCCTAATAGATTTTGTGTTAGGTTGCAACCAAAAGCAAAACCAAGTTCATCATATTGTGGTCTAAGCTACAAAATTGACTCACAAACTTAATTGAACCTAATTCAAGATCGAACATGATCAGGTTTAGTAAAAATCGGTTGGTTTGATCCTTTCCATCCGTTCCAATATAAATCTTTTTCCTCTTTGGTTCACGGTTGGCCCAATCCAACCGGCCGGTTCGGTTTTTACCATATGAGTAAACTTAAAGTCTTTGACTAGACAAAAGTTAAGAACAAAAGATTGAAAAAAAAAATATTTTTATAAGTTATCTAAAATAAAAATATAAAAAAATGAGTTGTTAATTAGCATTTTCAATTTTTAGGATTTCTTTTACGATTATAAAAAAATATAGAAATTTATTTAGTGATCATCACTCTTTATCACGTATAATACTAATTGTCAAATTACTATTAATGTACCGAAAATATATTTTATGAACTTTTAATACATTAAAGTTAAATTATAAGCCAATCTTTTTTTTCATCTTTCATACCACAAGTCAATAATAACATTGAAAAGTCCTCGTAATTTTCATGAATTTAATATACCATGGCCATGATGCATTCATATGATTTTGATTATGATAATTAAAGCAAACGTATCATTTAAAGCATATGAAAATTTTGTCAACTTCAGTGTTGTTTCAAATCTTGTAAGATAGGGGATGTATACAAAGAAACATATTACATGTCGGTTGATATGATACGATATGATATTGATGTTATTAATTTTATTGTTTGCAAAAGAAAATGTTGAAAGCTGTTTTTCTTTGATAAAACATGTGAAGACAGAATTATGTAATCGGTGCATTTGTTACACTAAAAAGGAGCTTTTACATAATGTTTCAGCGTTGTTTCAAATCTTGTAAGATGGGGGATGTATACAAAGAAGCATATTACGTCGGTTGATATGATATTGATGTTATTAATTTTACTGTTTGCAAAAGAAAATGATGAAAGTTGTTTTTCTTTGATAAAACATGTAAAGACAGAATTATGTAATGAGTGCATTTGTTACACTAAAAAGGAGTTTTTACACAATGTTTCAATTGAAACTGAAGACGTAATGATACGTTTTCAAAAGAAGAAAACCGAAAAGAATTATGAAATATAATGTTTTTATTAACTTTGATTTCGTAATTTTTATTTATCGTGTTCATTTTTATTATAATGTATTGTTATATATGTGACCATCCAAACCTTAAATTCAGACGTCAACTTGAAATATTCTAGCATTTTAATAACCGACCCAGTTGAAAAAAATTCTAAGTCTATCACTACTCTGTATCATGTAAAATGTCATACATTCTTTGTTATTACTATGAAGTCATAAAGCACAAGGAGATTTTACTCGATGATATATAATTATTATTTTTGGAAGACTTCTACTTTGTTGTCTTGTCTTTATGCATTAAGAACATAGTCAATGTCGTTATGTGCAGGTTTAACAACATGAATAGACTAATGATCTATTCAGACAACTGAACCTAACATTAAACTAATAATTTTTATTTATTATTTTTTTAAAAAGTATATCTTATTCTAATAAATAAGTAAATACGATGACAAGTGTCACTATATGGTTTAACCTCAGCCTAATTTTTCCGGCATATCACTCATATTAATTAGAAGACACGTGTCATTTTCTGGTTTATCCTCAACACTATTTTTTTTTTTTAATTTTTTCTCATATTAAATAAACAATTATTTAAAGAATTAATATAGTCTTAGAAATTTAATATAAATTTAGATAATAATATATGTTTAATAATAAAGAAATATTTTTTAAACGATAACTTTATTTATCATTTAAATTGTTCAATTATACGATAATTTTAAACTTTTATCAATCAGTATTTTAAAATTTTTATTTATACAATTCGTGTGATACATGAGTTTCATAATTTTGTATATATGTAACCCTGTTAGATGAATTTGGCCGTTTACGGCATAGCTTACAGTTAGAAACTTGAAACAGGTGCCAATTGTGTCATGTGGAGCAAATTATAGATAGATAAACTTGATAAAATAATTGCCGGGGTAGGGGTCACTTGCTGGTAAAAACTTTTTTTTATTCATTTACTAGTACATTTATAAATGTCAGATGTGCAAAGAATAATAAATATAATAAGTTTCTACATCTTAAGATATTTTTGTAACATATAGGATATGAATATTTTATAAACTACCTTAAGTTGTGAAAACTATGAACACACTCATGTAACATGCGATTTTTTTACAGATTTATAACATTATTTCGTCAACTTTTATTAAAAAAAACAAAAAAGCGCCTAGCCAATTTTTTTGAAAAATATTTTGTAATACATACGTAACATCTAGGCGTAACGTTACATATGTGTTACATGGTTTAACAAATATTTTCTTAAAAAATCTGTCTTTTTTGATTTTTTTTTTATTAAAACGACCTAAATAATGTTATAAAATGGAAGAAAAAATTTTTTTTACATGGTTTTTTCATTGTTTTACAACTTAGGGTACGTAGGATTCAATAAATGAATTATATATATATATATATATATATATATATATATATGTATGTATGATTGAAATCATATAATGACTTATTCTTAAATCATTAACCCAAATAACTTCGCTAATATAAAGCAAAATCTTGGATTTTTTTAACATTATTGTAACACATCTAAAACACTTTTATCTTTTATGAGTTTGTGTAAATTCATCGTCATTTAAAATGTAACATCATTGTATGTTTTTGATTTAAAAGTTCTAAGTTTAAATAACACAATAACTCCAACGAGTTTATCATTTAAACTCAGCTTCCACCCCTAAAAGTCTTTATGTATTTATGTTATTTCTAGGATTTTCTTTACCTATTTTAGTTCAGCTAAACTTTTTTATTTAGTCATTTAGTTCACTAAATATAAATAATAATCTATCAATTTATTTCCAAATAATTTTCTGTTAAAAGATTATTTGTAAGTAAATAAAAAATTGTCATGTCATTTTGCTCGGTTTATTTCATATGTTTTCATAATTTACAGAAAAGCTTGTCATAATTATCATATGCTCACGGTTTAAACAAATAAAGCCAATGTGTAAACCACTCGAAATCAGATGAGTGACAAGTATTGTAACACATCTAAAGCCCTTGAAATATAGCCCGTAAAAGTGTTAAACTCGAGTTCGAGCTTTATATATTAGGTTTTGAGTAGGCTTGTAAGCCAAACAGAGGCGTACCTACTTAATGGATATGGGGGTCGACCGACCCCATGAACTTTTGATTTTTAATGTTGTATATACAATCTAATCTCGACCGACCTCCAAGAAATTTTGTCACTGACCCCCATGAAAATTTGACGAATAAGATGAAACCCAATTTAAATCATTTTAAATCCAAAAATAATGAAATAATACTCAAATAACGCAATATGCATTACCTGTGATTAAACTCAGTTGTTAATTAATAATTTAACTCAATACCTAATAAGTCATATCATACTTAAAAAAAGTAATAATACCCAAATTTGTATATCGAGTGATTGAATTTGATGTCCAGAAATAATATTTGGATCTCTACTAAAAAATAGGATAAAGTAATAACTTACTTATACACACTTTTACCTTTACATCAGACCATCCACAATTTATATATTGAGTGAATATTGTATGATTTCAGAAGTTGAAACTTATTAGCATGATGAAAAATTTAGTTGATTTGTAATTTAAATAATATTTTTTGAATCATGTTAAAAGAAAATCAATTTTATCATATCATCATAATCAATGAGATGATCATATGACGTGCTTTTATTATGTACTTGTACTTTAATTTAGTTCTTTTCATTTTTTGTGTGATCCGACCCGACCCAATTTGAATTGGTCAAAAAAAATATTTAACGACAAATAACTACTTAAATTCCAACACCCATAAAAAAAATTTCTAGGTCCGCCATTGAAGCCAAAACCATCTTTTTATTTATATAATAATTATTAAATCTAATAAAGGTATATCTATATAACTATTTATTGTAATATTATAATTATTATTAAATCATGTATATTATGTTATATATGAAAAATGAAGTCATAAATATCTATAAAATTAATATTAAAAATAAATAAATTAATTATTAAGTAATAAACGAGCTGAGCTAATTAAGATTAAACTTGAAAATATTCTGATGAGTCAAGGTTGAACTTAACAAATTATATATTAAACAAACTGATTGAGTTCGTACTTTTTTAATCAAAACAAGTCGATCTTGTGCCTTAACAAACTCGGATCAGCTAAAACTTATTTAAACCTATATTTACTATCAATGTCGTCTAGTATAACTCATGGATAGCGGCGAACCAAGTAACATGGTCGGGGGCGGTGGCAACATTGCATGTAAAGTCTACATCGGCATTTAATATAATATTAAATTTAATAGGAATCTTATTTTTTAATTGCGTCTAGTATTTAGACCATGTGTAGCGGTAAGGCGCTGGCCTTGTGGGATAGCGGATACCGACGGGAATGATTTTGTGGGTTCGGCGGGTACCGCTCCTCGCTCTACCCCTCTCACACACCGTTTTCCTTCTCTCACAAATGGGAAGCTTTTCCGGTGGGGTGACCACCATGTGGTTTTAAGGTTTTCAGGGGGTGATGACGTGACAGAAAATTTCGGTGTGGAGGGACTTTCAGTGGGGTGACAATTGTGGATAGCCTTATAGAAAGTAACTGCGTGTTAAAACAAGAGGCTTTTTAGCCTATTTTTTATTGTAATGAAAAAGAGAAATTACACTTTATTAAAGTTAGATGTTCAAATCTGAGCATGATAGATCATTTACAAATTTATTTGGTTTCTTTTTAGCTGGTAATACGGTCTTACGACGGTCAATGAATCGACCTTGGCTGCATCGCCCGGTCCCTGGTGACTACTAACTAGTACATGAAGATCCTCTTCATTTAAAAAAACGATATGTTAATAAATTTATTTATTTTTAAGTGCAACTCACAGCTCATATAATTTAATCCAATTTGTGTTTTATATATAAGGCATAAACTCTCACAGTTTAAGAGGGATACCACACGATCATTGATTTATGTCACACAGATATAACTATGAAACACACACACAAAGATTCATGAGACGTTGTCGTTTCAACAAACCAGTGTGATGATTCGCTATCTAACAAATGTAGCCTTTGTTCCGTTTCATGGTAAACATTTAAGGTATGTTTGGTATGAGTTAATGTAATAGATGAAAGAACGGAATAGAAAAAGGAAGTTGTCATGTTTGATTATTATATTCGAATGAAATAAATCATTACTTCATGATAGACAGAAAAAAAAAACGAATGAATAGAATATGATTCAAGAGCAAGTTAGTTCATTGTTTATGACATGGGTCAAGTCGTAGTTCGAGTCGAGGGTCACAGTTTAGATCAAGTTTCGAACATGGGCTGGGTCATGTTTCGAGTCATAGGCCAGGTAACGATCTAGGGCATAGTTTAAATCACGTGGCATGTTTGGTCAAGAGTCAGGTTATAGGTCAAAGCATGGTTAATGTCATGGGTTGGGTCGTGTTTCAGCCTTTCAGGTCATGGTCGTTGAGTCATGGGTCAGATGATAGTTCGGACCATGGGTCGGGTCGGGTCGTGATTTGGGTTAAAAGTTTGGTCGGGAAAAAGGTTGGATCATGTCATTCCTTGAAGGAATAAAAAAAAGGAACTATTATCCCAAAAATAAAAATCATTAGAAAATAATTAATTAAATTCCTTATGTAATTGTTTATTTCATTATTCTTATATAGTTATAAAACATATTTTTATTCATTACAACGTAATAAGTGATTTCATTACCTTTTTCATTCATACATTATTTTTGAGTAATATTCTTAATATATATTTGAGATTTCGAGTAAGCCATCAATTACTTCAATCTAAAATGATCACGGTTTTAGAAGCATTATACATATATATACGTAACACGAAAACAATTCGGTAAAAGAACAATCATGTTAAAATAGATGGGGTAAAATAATTATTTGAGATCGTAACATAAAGGTTTACGCTTTAATTGGAATCTTATAAACAAGAGATTTCTCTGTTAAAAAGTCGAATTTTTTTTTTTGTTTATAGTTCTATTAGAGGTCATATCACAATTGAAAACGAAAAGGGAAAAAATGAATTTGATGTTCTCAATATTTTCTTTTCTCTTTTCTTAAGATGAAAGGAACATAATTTAAAAGTTATAAACGTCTAATGTTGTACAAATCATTTTCTAGAGTTTATAGATTATTTAAATCATTAATATTTTATGAATAACAAGAAGAATTTAACATTTTCATTCTATAGATGTAAACAAATCGTCTCATAGTGATTAAAGTATTCAAAGGTGCAACTTAATGCTATTATTTTATAATCTTTGGTAAGTTGATCATCAAAGCAAAGTTATACATAAATAACTAGTCGTGTCATTGATGTCACTAGCATATATCTTTTAATATTCATATGCACACAAATTTTTAATTCTAATGAAAACAACAATACCAATACACACTAGTGTGAAACACCTGAACACATACAAAACATTCATGAATAAATTATCTTTTACTTGCTGATTAAATTTTTTTTTGAACAGTAATGATCGATTGGCTGGCACGACTTTGAAGGAAAGTTCGTACATCAGTCATACCACATATAATTCACCAATTCAGGAGGAAACATGCACCATGTTTATCCAGAAGCAATTGTTCATACAGAGACTCAAAACCGAGAACTCGTATAAGAGAAATCAGAGAGTATCATTAAGCTAGAAAACAACTGATACTTGTTTATTAAATAGGATAAAGTTTACTAAAGACTACTTTAATCAACTTTCATAATTATCAATAATGGAGTTAAGAACACTTTATTAATTGCCAAATCTATCTATATGACCACGATATCCTCGCATATTGTTGTTTAATAGTAACGTAATGAACAGGCATCTATGCAAGTTGATTATAAAACCACAAGAGAGCTCAACCTCAATTTCAACTCTTTACAAGTTTTATTTCTAAAATTTGGACTCAAGTACTTGTGAGTACTTTGTCAAGTGGAAGGCTGTTTATCATTTATTAGTTATTAAGTTATGGGAAGGACTCTTATAATAACCAACTTAATTGAGTAAACTCAATAACTCTAATCTATTGGTTAATTAATTTTAATTACTTTAAATATAAAAGGGTATTTTGGTCATTTGTTTTAATTACAAATATCAGATTTAATAATAGAGTGACAAATGTCACTCTCTTAAAAATCCATCAATTTTCCTATTTTTAAATTAAAGTTCCCCCTTGATTTTTATACACTTATAACTTTTATATACTACGTTATTTTTTTATAAAAATTGCATCGTTTAACTCGTCATATTTTTCTCGTTAATTCTATTATAGTAATGCCATATTTTTTTTTCGAACGTTCGTAATTACACCAACGTAATGAACAAAAAATGTAGTTACGAACACTTTGAAAAAATTCAGTTCGTTACATTAATGTTACAGCTCGTTACATCAGTGTAATTATGAACACTTTGAAAAAATTCAGTTCATTACATCAATGTTACAACTCGTTACATCAGTGTAATCACGAACACTTTGAAAAAATAAAGCTCGTTACATCAGTGTAATTTCGAAAACTTTGAAAAAATTTGACAAGATTATATTTGAATTAAAGAAAAAAATATGACAAATTTAATGGTGTAATTTTTATAAAAAAATAATAATGTATATAAAAGTTATGAAGGTATAAATAATTGAGGGGTAAACTTTTTTTAAAAAAATGAAATCAAGTACATCCATCTTATACCCAAAATACCCTTAAACAAATCTCATCCACTCATTTTTCTCAGAATTAATATGGACCACTCATTTCAAATTCATTTTATTAAACAACCAATGAAATTGGGTTATTAAGTTCTCTCAATTAATGTGGGTTACCAATCAATCCTTACCCATTAAGTTATTTTATTTGTATCTATATCTAATTAACTATTTATATATTTATAATTAAGAAGGTTGTTAGTTATTTATTTTATCACAATTTATATGTAAGGATTATATATAAATAGGGAAAATGTTATACAAACATAATCAACTTTTGATTTTGTTTCAATTAAATCAACTTAATTAAGTTTGATTTATGCTCTAATACTAGATAAAAAAACTGGATAACAAATAATTTTGGTACGTTTAGGCTTTATGAGTGAATTTTTAGATGAATTTAGGATCCGTTTGAATGTTTTATACTTATTTTAGACCCATTTGGACGTTTTGTGTTTTTTTTAATTAGCTAAATATTTTTACAATTTAAAAAAAAAGTTGAGATTTTTTTTTTCAAAATCCATGTTATTTTCATGGCATCATACAATAAAAATAAAAAAATAAAAAAAATAAATTTTGGTTACGAGTATATAGGTCACATATATAAGATTGGAACATAAAAATAAACTTAAGTTATCAAATTGGACTTTTCCCCTATACATATAGAGTTAGGTTATAACAAAAATTATATTAAATAAAAAAAGTGTGTGAAAGATTTAAAATAATTATATCTATAACTAATGGTTGAGATTAACTTGTAAAAAAAAGTTGTTGAAAAGTTGTTTTACTCATGACTATTTTTGTTAATAATATACCATGTTCTCCCACTTAAAAAAAACGAGCATAACTTTCATATATACTACATTATTTTTTTTAATTACGCCATAAAAACGAGTGTTTATTATCTTTAAAATGAGTATATATAATTGTCATATAAAATTTAAAAAATTATGTTTTCCAGCTCCTTATAAATTTTAACGTGTCATTGTGTCTTTTTATTCGTTATTATGTTTTACTATTTTTCTAAATCAGTTTTTGTAAACTTAATGATGGAAAAACATAATTGTGTACTTTAAATATGTAAAACACAACGATAAATTAATAAAAAAATTAATTAGTATATAAAAATCAATGTTGAAAAACACCAAATGATCTAAAACATAAAAATAATACATACAAGTACAATAACTTGAAATATGTGTCTTTGAAATGCTGAGTTTTGAAAAATAAAACAATTGTGTACGTTTAATATATAAAACTTAAAAACTAAATTATAACAACTCTATTTAATATATAAAAACAATGATAAAAAATACAAAAATGAGCTGCAATGTAAACCAAATTACACAATTACCAAAACATAAAACATAATAATGAATTAAGTACATATAACATGACTTCAACGTAAAACAAAATAATTAACATGTTTTTTTTTGTAATTTACGATGCATATAACACAAAAATATAAATACATAAAGTGTGTGTTTATCAAAATAATGATTTTTGGAAAACTTAATGATGAAATAATAGCCTTTCTATTTCTAATATATAAAACATAAAAACTAAATAACAACAAATTTATTAAATGTATAAAAACAATGATAAAAGAACACACAATAAGCTAAACCGTAAAACATGATCACTTTATATTGCATAAAATACATAAAACACAATGATCAAAATGTCATTATTAAAAAATTAAGAAAATATAACATGTTAACTCATATTGTTTTTCATCTTTTTACAACTAAAAAACTTTTTATTCTAACCTATATTTTACGCACGCTTTTGCTTTAGATAGTAAAAACAATTACATAATAATAGGTTTATATATATATATTCACGAACCTAATCAAACTTGACGTGTAAAGCTTGTACTCAAGTTTGATCAATAATAAAGCTCTAATACAAGCTTGAGTTCAAGTTAATTTAAATTAGCCAAATTTCAGTAGTTCATAATTAATTTTTCTCATTTTACATTACTATTCATATATTTCAATTGAAGCATCTTTTATTAAATTAAATTTAATTTAGTATAAGTACAAAACATAAAAGCCTAACACACACGTGTATCGAAAATGAAAAATCAAAGTAAAAGACAACAGGAGGGGAGAGAGAGAAATAAAAAATAAAAATAAAAATAAAAAATCGACCTTATCCAACCAAAAAAGGTTCATCCAATAAAAAACGAAAATGGATACAAATGTTCACTAGAAACTAATAATAGAGGTTAAAACATCAGTTTCTACTTTGGACTCGTCTTTATTGAATAAAGAGTTTATTACCTCCTGTTTTAATTAAATTGAAAATTTAGTTTATAAGGGTTAAAAGTTTTTAAATTTAGTTCAAATATGTGAGAATATTACATATATAGTTTTTGTGGTTGAGTCAGATTGCATATTTGATCTTTAACATTAAAAACTGAAAAGATAACCCAAATATTGATGAGAGGACGGTATAAACGGATTCTATGTTTGTTTAATTCTCAAATCAAATTACAATTTTAATTAAATGTTTTATTGAATGACATAGGGTTCATTCGTGTTACCTTCAGTTATCCAAGTGGTTGATAACTAAGATCGGTTCCTCGATCGTTGATCGTGAGACCGTACTCTCCTGATGCGCGGGAACCCCGTGGAATGAATAAACCCTCACTGTGACAACCAGTACCAAACCGTCCGGCAAGTACGTACGGTGTGTGTACTTTCACCATCTACTGTGTGTAAATACAGTGCTTAAACAGTTGTGTGACAACAGAACTTAGAAAACAAACCACAGTTGTATGCGTTTAAGTGAAAACTTAAATACAGTAAATACAACAACTTAAGAGAAACAACAGTGTGCAAACAAACAACAAAAACAAATCGGTTGCGATCTGATATCCATAGATGACAGGAATCAGATGGCCGACAAATCAGTGTGAAAACAACATGATAACAGGATGTCTAGTTGAGTCCGACAGTGAGGAAATACAATTCACAGTTTAATTGCAGTTTCGTTTCAGAATAACGAACTGACAGTTTGTTTGCGTGGGTGACGATTCACACAAACATATCTGTGAGTTTAACGTTCTGAATGATGACCGGGAAGTAGAAAACCAAATCAGAAAGTGAAACGTACGATCGTGTTCGTACAGTTAGCGCTCTGTACGAAAACGCGCGTAAGTGACGTTTTCTGACGAAACGAAAACGAAAACATGAAACGAACGAAAATAAATTAATAAAATAAAATAAATAACATTTTACAATTTTGAAACTCATTAAAATAATTAAATTAACTTCTTTCATTTATTTCAAATAAAATACGCATAAAATTTCCGGATACGCGACAAAGACGCGAACCGAGCAACCGAAACAAACCCGAACACCACACGTGATATAAAAACCCAAAAATGAGAGTATTCTCTCATTTTCCATCACCTACACCTCTCCTTCTCTCTCAAATTCGGAACCCACACCCATCACCATTTCCAATCTTCAAAACTCCATAACTCTCTCGATTCTTGACGAAATTTGGTGTTCTTGGTGTCCACGCGAAGCTCTCGACATCCTCTATCTAAAAGTACAACAGATCTGGAGATTTATCCGGCCAAATTCGAGGTATGAGAAAGAGAAGGTTCACGAAATTAGGGTTTTCACTAGGATTTTTGTGTATGGTTCGATCCAGCCACCCTTAGCCGGTTCTAACCTACTCCATTTCGTAACACACCTCTTTAAGACTCACGTGCAGGTAACAACGATATGAGAATGGTCCAGATCAAAGGTTTGAATTCATGAGGGTGATGAGCTTACACAGGTTCGTGGACCTGCGGGATACAGTGAAAGAGCCGAACCCTTTGGGGTTCCCGAACCCCCGCATGCATGGGACGAACCCTATTGTGGCACCAACCGAACCCTTGACATCGTGAACGAACCCTGGTGCTGTCCTCAAACCGAACCAGTTGCCGAACCCAGGGTTGTGGCAAACCTTACTGGTTGAGTACAAACCAGCCGAACCTTAAGTCCACTGGCAAACCATCATAGGTCACGAACCTTCGTTGGGCGGGAAAGGAGCCGAACCTATGAGGGGAACCAGCGAACCTTTCTCCTCAAGCAGCGAGCCTGCATGCATCAACCTCTAAGCACCGAACCTTCTTGATGAAGCCCAGCAGACGAACCCTAGTACCCACCGAACCTTACTAGCATGACACCGGCGAACCTAGTTATAGTAGCCGAACCTGAGAAGCAACTCCATGAAGGTTCGCTGGAACCTGGGGACAATCACTTGTTCACGATCCTTGTGTTGGCCCATCCACTTGTCCCGCCCAAAACTCTTGTGCATGCTCAACCCACGGCCCATTTCAGTTATTCCAGCCCAACATTTCATCCGGCCTATCGGTCTAGTCCATGGCCCATTATTTTATACCATAAATGTGATATCAGACTCAAGGATTTATTAATCCGGCCCAACCAATTGCTTTCGGCCCACAAAATTGATACTCGGCCCAAGTGAAATTGCCTTGGCCCAACACCAATAAACCGACCCAAGGCCCATCTATCATTCGGTCCAAATACACATACACGGTTCATGGGGAGATCACTCGATTCAACAATTAGATCATATGACTCGGTTTGGTTATTCGACCCATGTTACCAAGTGGGATAGTTCAAGAAATACATGTTATGATAACTCATTTAAATCTTTATAAAGAGTAAAAAAATTTATAACAACTTGTAACTAAAAACCTAAGTATTGTAGTTATGGACTATAATAGTATTAAGGGTACATATTTTGAAGACATTTTGTTCAAGTCAAACAATAAAACATAAGGAGTATATTAAACTTAATTAAAATCAATTGAGTGTTAGTATAATCAGTAATCAGTAAGCAAGGGTCGAATACTAACCAAGCCGGATGCGTGTCGATCAATTTTGAGGTTAACACATACACGCACACCAAACCTTACAACTCATACTCATAAGTCACATACAATGTGAATTCAATACAGGACCATGAAATCACAACAAGAACAACAAAGAGCGCGTGCATTCTTCATTTAAGTTAAGTCAACCACTTCTACTACAAGGTGAGTTCATATGCCCCTTTTCTTAATCTTTACTGGTTTCAAAGCTCTGGGCTGAGAAGCATGCTAAACTTTTATTTACTTAAAAGTTTCTATTAACATATTGCTTATATCATGACTTAGATAATAATTGTTTATATTTATTATCGTTTATCATTACATACTTGCTTGTTTGATATTATCATACTTGAGATAATTAGGAAGATACATACCATTTTAGCTTCCTGACACATGTATGCACTAGAATAATACAAGTTGTTAAGAATATATCTTACAACTGTTTATTGTTCTTACACGATAGAACAACGGGGAAAACCAAGGGATAACATGCCAATAACAATTACAAATAACAAGAATGATAATCATGATAATGTAACTTCATGATAACCAGATCATTCACACATTACTAACATTGCGTATAAGACATGTTCTTATAACACTTTGTTCAAGTTAGTTAGAACACTCAACATCGAGATAACAGTTGAGACAATTACTCGTGATATCGAGGAGGATATTATGAGCACACGCTTTCGGGATGGCATTCCCCACACATACTATCATTACTATTCTAGAATCTATTTAGAGCACATCTTATAACCGTCAGAGGATGACGGTTACACAACCATAGATCAGTCGGGTAATCACGAACATTAATCACTAGGGTTGGGGTAATTTAATGAAGTCACACCGGGCATGAGAGGTGCTATCATTCTACTTGACAACATTCATAAAATCTAGGGATCGTATTCATTCCAATAGATATTGTGGGAGGATATCTTACACGCCAGGCTGGTCAGTAATGACAGCTACTGAGACTATTATGTCTCAAACTAGGAAACATGAGTAGGACACTTTACACACCGGGCTGGACAGGGGTGACAGCTACGGGGACTATTATGTTCCTACCTAGGTATCGAGTATGACATTTTACACGCCGGACTGGTTAGTACTGACAGTCACAGAGATTACTAGGTCTCGCTCTAGATATCGAGTATGATATCTTACACGCCAGGCTAATCCGTAAGGAATAGCTAACAGAGACAATTATGTCTCTTTATTCAATTGTTTGAGTATTCTACACGCCGGGCTAATCGGTAATGATTAGCTACAGAAACTATTAAGTTTTATCCTAGATATCGAGTATGATATCTTACACGCCGGGCTAATCCGTAAGGAATAGCTAACAGGGACGATTACGTCTCTTACTTTATTCATTGGGTTATTATACACGCCGGGCTATTCCGTAAGAAATAGCTAACAGAGATAATTATCTCTCTCTTTTTTTTTCATTATTGGGATAAACATACCGGGAAATCATGGGTGAAATGAAATGGGTATCCATCGTTGTATTACAGGTAGTGTTGAATTCAGTTGAGCATGTGGTGGGATGGCGTCTGGGCTTGACCCTTTCGTATGCCCTATATATAAGCATGCTTGATTGGATGATACACTATCTGTAAATACAACCATGGAGAGGACATTGTGTGAAACATGGAAATCAATTAGCAATACAACTGTGTGAGACATTGTGAACATGACTGGCATAAATCCAATGGTTTTAAATGTTAAACTTATGAACTCACCAACCTAGTGTTAACTTTGTTTAAATGCATGTTTTTCTCAGGTGATGGAAATGTTTAGTTATCAAGCATCAGTGATTAAGCTAGAGAACTTTTAGAAGACCTAGCTTACTTTTGGGATGCATACATTTTGATGGCATTGTGAATCTCTTTTGCCTATCTTGTACAGCTACAAGATAGAAACTACACGATTCTTTTGGAGTAGATTTACTTAGTTAAATTATGAACACGTACTGTGTAATTTAACTTTGTAATTCTATATTATATGTCATGTTAGCATTTCTAATTATTTATCATGTGTCATGTAAACAATCTGATCACTTCGATTATCACTCAAGATATCGCGCCCCGAGAACCTTCCGCCCGACGGGAAAACCCGATCCGTTCTCGCCGGTCCGGGGTGTGACACTCACCCCCATTGGTTTAGAACCCGATATTATGCTCAAGATTGTTCCCCTCACCTAGTATATTTTAAAGTGTCATCAGTGAGTCTTGAACCATGGTTTTCAAGAAGAAAGGGCAAAATCTTAATCACTAGGCTAACATTGCTGGATAATTTAATTAAATGTTAGAACACATTAATTAAAATTGGTTAATATAAATAATATGTTAATCCAAACCAATAAACATTATTTAAACAAATTAATCAAGAGGCAACTAAGATGAAAAAGAAGGCTATAAGATGTATTTTTGTAGGCTATGATCAAGACAAAAAAAAGGGTGGCATGTTGCGATCTAATTACGTGAAAATGCTATGTTTTTGAGGAATGTAGTGTCCTATGAAATTCCTCATGATGATTCAATCAAAAAGAACCATGCATTGTTACTGGCAAAGCTTTTAAAGGGCCGGGCTCCTCTTTTTTCATCCGTGGTGTTAATTTTTGGCATAAAAGTTATTTTTAGCTAAAAATGATTGTTTTGTCCTCTTTTTGAAATAGACTTATTTTGTACACTCTTGACTTCTTTATTGGAAGTCTTGGGTTACTACATAATTAAGAAGCAAAATAAATAAATAAATAAATAAATAAATAAATAAATAAATAAATAAATAAGTAAATAATAAATAGTAGATGGCTCACTTCGATGCCTCCACCTTGCGTGGTCTTGGGTGTCATTTCAATAAAATATCCATTACACATTTTGACTCGATATTATACCATAGACAGAAAAGGTAAGACAAGGTTCAAAAAAGAAAAACTTAAAAAATAAAATAAAATCAACAATTATGGATTTTTATTCAAAAACCACATAATAACAATAATTTTCTCATGTGAACAAACTCATATTTACGTACTTTTTTTCTTGCTAAGATTTCTTATTAAAACGACTCCCACGTGTGTTTAAAAGTAAAAGCTATGAAAAAAATTATGTGAAGGAAGATTTTTCACATGTGTTTTGAAGTATATGTTAATATTTTGATCAAAGAGGTTTGAAATAAATAGTTAAAACAAAAAGTAATCTTTCGGTTAAAAAATTAAAACTACATATAAAAAAAATTGTATGTAATTATTTTGGTTTTAACCGTACGTAATTATCTTTATAACGTTGCAAAATAAGTTTTTTATTAGTAACAATCGAGTTAATTTGTAACATTCGTATATTAGTATATTATATCACCATGAAAAACACATCACTTTTGAAACGTGCTAATCTATTTTTTTTAATTGAGACAAAAAGTCATAATTTTACTTTTGTGCATCCCTTTTAAAATAAAAACATTTTTTTTACTTAATAGGATAAGATATTTCTTGTATTATATGCACCGATTAATAGCCATCATAAAATATATAATATATAACTTTTGAAATATGCTGACCAATGTTTTTTTAATGGATTCAGAAAGGTCATACTTTTATTTAATATTCGTGTCACATTTTTAAAATATTTTTTTACTTTAATTATAGGCTGGATAATATATTTTTTATATTATATGCATCGATTACTTCATTTTATATAAAACCATCATGAAATATATAATGCATCACTTTTGAAATATGCTATTCTATCATTTTTACTTTTTTAATTCATACACAAAAGTCATAATTTACATTTGTGCATCACTTTTTAAATTAAAGCCGTATATTTTTTAATTACTTTATTGTATTATTATTATTTTTATATTCAATGCATCGAATTTTTTTGTTGGTGCAACCACCTTTGTGCTAGCTATATAACCAATATGGGAATATAAATCTTTTAGATCTAGAATAATTGTATGTGCACAAGAGTTTTTGAAATACACGTGTCTATTATATAATTTTGTTTACTTTTTATTTCCAAATTATAGGAATTAGTTATTTACATACCTAACTTTTTATTTTAACATTTCATCGACCCTATACGTCTCGTATACGCATATACGAGAAGTATAGTCCCCTCTGACACTCAATGATTCGTGAATCATTGGTCACATATGCAACGTATCAGACGCATACGACACATATGTGTGTATACGAGGTGTATATGAGTCAAATTATTGACAATATTAAATACTGACAACCAATGTTTGTCCTTATATACGTCTCGTATAGTAAAAGATGTGAAGGGTATGAGATGAGTGCGAGAATATACATTTTATTATAACCGAATAATATGAGGCAGACTCTTTCTCTCCAATCTCAATATTTTCCGTCATTGGGGGGCCAACATATCCACTGATAAATCCCTTTAACCCTTGTAAGCCAGGAGAACCAATTGTCACCAGGAGGTCCAGGACCACGAACATCCATTGTGTATGCTTGTGACTAATGTATTTCAGTGTTCTAGAAGGTGTTAGGTGCTAGTCGGGCGGTGAGGTAACGTCTGGAGATTAATCGGCGCTAGGCGGATTGGAATTTTTGTATGTAATTTTAAAAATATATATTATATAAACACATCAATATTTATAATTCAATATAATACTTTAATTAATTTAGAAAGTAAACTTAAATATATTAAGTTAAGTATTTCAAAGTTCAAACTAAACACTGAAACAACAAAGAGTGAAAGCTCGAACAACAAAGAAGATCGAAACTAAGTTCAAAGTTTAGAGATGGATTTTGATGTTCAGTGGCTAGATCTGATGTTTCAGATGTTGGATTTTTTTAGAGGCATATTAAGGATTTAGGGTTGAAAAATGTCTCAAATAATCATAGATATAGTCTCTTTTTACCAGAAAAAAAATCATAAACACTTAGGCTGATTTCCTCCGACTTGGCCGCCTAGACACCGATTAGACCGACTACCGATTTACCAGCCAACTAGAGCCAAATCGACAAGGTAATTAGGCGACTATCACCTAGGCAGTGACTAAGTGATCCAAACGTGAAAGCTTGAGCTTAACTTTAATTTACTAAACCTCAAACTTGAATCTAGCTTGTTTGAGTTGTATTTGTAAAGCTTGAACTCGACCCATGATTAATTTTTTTAAATTTAATCGTGATGGGTTTCTTACTCATTGCTTTATTAACTAATTTATTTATTTACATTTACATTATTTTCGACACAGTTTACGAATTACGAGGCTTGTTTAAGCTTCCGAGCCTTTTCGCTTGAAAAATAAAACTCGGGTAGTCTCAGATTTAAATTTAGATCGAATCAAAGTTTTTGTAATATTTTGAAAGTTAGATAATTTTCAAGTCTCTATGTAATGTTTGACAAGTAAGGGCTTGTATCATAATAGTTACCTTCTTGACTTCTCTATAAGAGTTAATAAGTTCGAATCCGAGCTACATATTTGCTAAGAAAATGCAAGATGGTTTACTTAGTTGTAGGGTTTCTCCTGAAGTGAACTCGGACATACACCTTAAGAAATCAAATCCAAGAGGTCAGTTAAAATTTTATCTTAGATGTCGTAACAAGCCGTTCAAAAACAAAAATCTAATGCTTCAACTTTGAAAGTTGCCCTGAAGAATAATAATATGTAACTTGAATCATATGTTGAAAGAACCTATAACTAGAAAAATTACTCTTTACCAATGAGACATTATTTCAATAGTACTTCAGGATTCTTTCAAATGGGAGGTCTTGACTTCAAAACCCTCTCGCAACGAAATAGGGGTCAGGGGGTTTTCCTAGTGAGGTTTCTTCCTGGGGTGCTTGTGGTGACTAATGAGAGGTCCAGGTAACTAGACTTTGATGACATGGCCTGGAAACAGTGGCTCACACGATTGAGACATTCGCCATTTAAAAAAAAAAGAAAAAATTACTCTTAACGAGAAATAAATTTGCTTTATATGATGCTTCAAAAATGCTCTAGGTTGAACTAAGGGGTTTTTCAGTGTGGGTTTCCTCCTAAAAGGTGGTGTCAATGTACCTATTTAAGCAGTGGTACTTGACGTTAGCTGTTAAAAAAATAAATTAAAATATGATGCTTCAAAATATGATATTTTCCAGAAGGTGAAACAATTGGCCTTTGACGACCGTTGAGCTATATGTATTGCCCTTTTCAAGCATGTCAATCAAGCCATCTCAGACATCCCAGATCCTCTCAACACAATTTCTCTCCGACGCCGGAATTCTCGCCGGAATCCATTTTCTCCGGCGCATATGCATGTGTGCGAGTTTAATCGTTCATATCATGAACAGTTTTCTAGAAAAAAAAAGGTTTAATCTTCCTTTTTGCTTTTGTTTAATCGCGTAGTTGAACGTGCCCAGTGTTCAATTAATTATACATCGTACTAAGTAATAAATCTCTTTCTCTCTCTAGAAACATTAACATTATTTCTATATAGCTCGTCCTCATTTGAATCTGTTTGTTAATGGCGAACGGATGAAGAGAAAGTTGATTCAATCTCAGGTAACAGATCTCTGTTGTTGATTTCATGCTTCGTGATTTAGCTATGCGATTGATAAGTGCTTTTAGTTGTTGTTTTCGAGTTTGAATTTGAATTTGGTTTTAATCTGAGGTTTAGTTGACGGCTTTTGAGGTGATCTAGGAAGCATTAATTGCTTATGTGATTTGCTTCATTTTGGTTGAAGTCAGATGTTCATACTCTGTGAATTACAGGTTTTAAATTCGAATGGATGCAAACGGTAAAAGCTTGAAAACAGGAGAGATAAGCATGGCAGGAAACAAAAAATCTGATGACGTGGCGGTGACGATCTCCGGCGAAGAGAAAGATGTGAAAACTGCAAGAAGTGTTACTCAGTCACCTCACAGAAAATCTGTTGATTCACATCCAGAAAACACAGTTTTTATGCCAAGCCCTAACAAACCTCCTAAAATCCCCAACCCCGAAACATTAACCAGGAGAAAAACCTTGGCAAGATCGATTTACTCGAAGCCAAAATCCAGATTTGGTGAACAGCCTTTGATTGACCACAACATGTTTGATGATATGTCTGAACCAGCTGGCCAGACCTCAAACTCACCCGTGAGAATCGCATCAAATCGCACATCACCATTGGAGACAACAACTATTTCCATAACTCCAAAAACGCCATTAATGGCATCACCTGGAGGCGCAGGAGGAGTTGATGAGGATGAAGAGATTTACAAGAAGGTGAGCGTAAGAAAGAAACTTAAGTACAAGAAAGTAAAGATAAAGGTTTTGTTTGAATGGCTGGTGTTTCTTTTACTTTTGGGTGGTCTGGTTTCTAGCTTGACAGTTGACAAGTTGAAGGATTGCAAGATCTGGAGCTTGAGGTTATGGAAATGGCTCGTGCTCGTAACGGTGATCATTTGTGGTATGTTAGTCACGAATTGGCTTATGCATTTTATCGTGTTGTTGATAGAATTGAACTTCTTGTTGAGAAAAAAAGTGTTGTATTTCGTTCATGGGTTGAAGAAGAGTGTTCAAGTATGCATTTGGTTGCTTGTGGTTCTTGTTACTTGGACATCTTTGTTTACTACCCATGATGTTGAAAGATCAAAAAAGGAAACTAAGATATTAGATTATTTCACTTGGACTATTGTTTCCTTATTGGTTGGTGCAATCTTGTGGCTTTTAAAGGCTTTACTGCTTAAAATCTTGGCCACGTCGTTCCATGTCAGCAATTTTTTTGATCGAATTCAAGAATCAATCTTTCTTCAGTATGTTCTTTTTACCCTTTCTGGCCCAGCAGTTATGGAATCTCTACAAATGGTCGGGGGGAGTGCTAGTAAAAGTCAATTGAGTTTTCAAGTGAAGAGAAAGGGGAAAGAGGCAAAAACAAAAGAAGTGATTGATGTAACTAAACTTCATCAAATCAAACGAG
The DNA here is from genome assembly GCA_009363875.1 of Mikania micrantha. Taxonomy (NCBI): domain Eukaryota; kingdom Viridiplantae; phylum Streptophyta; class Magnoliopsida; order Asterales; family Asteraceae; genus Mikania; species Mikania micrantha. The sequence goes on from CM018698.1 coordinate 67,993,222, forward strand.
AGAAAGTGTCTGCTTTGACGATGAAAATGTTGGTTGATGTGATATCAAATTCTGGGCTCTCTACGTTTTCTGGTGAACTTGAAGAAAGTGCTTATGATAGACCAAGTGAATCTGCAGATAAGGAGATTACTAATGAAATGGAAGCAATTGCTGCTGCTTATCACATATTCAGAAATGTTGCTCAACCCGGTTCCACGTAAGAATCAACAAGATGTTTTAAATACGTGTCATATGTTCATGATTTATATATGAATGTTGTATCTTTACTTTGTAGATACATTGAAGACTTGGATCTAAGAAGATTCATGATCAAGGAAGAGGTAGATGTTGTGTTTCCACTGATTGATGTCGCCGATAAAGGGCAAATCGATCGAAAAGCTTTAACAGAATGGGTGGTAAGCCTTTTGTATATATCTTACTCATATGATGTAACATAATATATAGGATACATATTTTTGATCAAATTTAAGCAAACAAATAACTTCACCCAATGTAAGTAAACCTTACTTCTGCCACCTTAAAAAAGAGAAATTGCTTTCAAAGAAACCCCTAGCTCCAAACAAACAAACACAAATACAATTTTAAACATATAGCCATATAGGGATAGAATGCCACCAATAACAAAAGAAATGACGAAAGGATATTTTAGCAACAGATATAATATCATAGGGCAACACATAAAACATAGCCTTACTTATAGATTTAAACCAAGTGATTGTTTTCTTATATCTATTAGAAATTTCCATGAGTTCCTATGATCATAGCCTCACAAATAGAAGAACAAGTGAATAATAGATTACAGACATTAATGTCACTTTGTTATTTATGCAGGTAAAAGTTTACAACGGTCGTAAAGCTTTAGCACACGCTTTAAGTGATACCAAGACAGCAGTAAAACAACTGGACAAGCTTGTTACAGTCGTCTTGTTTGTTATAGTCATAGTTGTGTGGCTTCTTTTGACTGAAATTGCTACCACCAAAGTACTCGTCTTACTCTCATCACAGCTTGTTGTGGCTGCTTTTATATTCGGAAACACTTGCAAGACGATTTTTGAAGCTATTGTGTTTGTTTTCATAATGCATCCATTTGATGTTGGTGATCGTTGTGTTATCGACGGAGTTCAGGTACGGAATGCACATTTATTTATTATTTATACTCTTTCTGCAATCATGATGGTTTGCATTTGATTGGTTAACTGTTATTTTGCAGTTGATAGTTGAAGAGATGAATATCTTGACGACAGTTTTCTTGAGATATGATAACGAGAAGATATATTATCCCAATTCGGTTTTGTCAACAAAACCCATCAGTAATTTCTATAGAAGCCCGGATATGGGAGATAACGTCGAATTCTATATTGATTTCGCAACACCAATCGAGAAGATCGGGCTATTGAAAGACAAGATAAAGAAGTAAGTTCTTTTTGCATAAATATAACAACAAATGAACTGGTTCTGCATAAATTTAAGTTATATTCTTGGTTTTAATAAGTGTGAAGTGTGGAAAAGTGAAAGGATCTAAAACTAAGGTGCGATGCGCAAAAATGCTATTTCTTTTCGTACGTGAAGTGCAATTTATTATATATATTTTACGATTTTAGTATGTTTGCTGAAAGTTTTTAGCATCATTTACCTAAAATTTAGACACAAATAAACTATATTTTAGTGAAGCGACGGAGCCTTCACGTTATGTCACATTGTGCCTTTGCTCGCCCTAGGCGTTGCTTTTTTAAATAATGTTATGTTACAATTGATATTGTCATTTACGTTCAGGTATTTGGAAAAGAATCCCCAATTATGGCACCCAAATCACAATTTTGTTGTGAAGGAGATTGAAAATGTAAACAAGATAAAGATGGCACTTTACTTCAATCACACCATGAATTTTCAAGATTTCCCTGAAAAGAATAAGCGAAGAAGCGAACTGGTTTTAGAGATAAAGAAATTGTTTGAAGAGTTGAAGATCAAATGCAATCTTCTTCCTCAAGAAGTTCATCTGCATACTCCAGAAACATCCGTGCCTGCCAAATGATCACACAAGCTTGTGTTATAAGGTCTCGTCGGAAGCAATGTGAATCGAATCACATCATACCTGTTGGCTCGGTTTTGATCTTGTGAAGTATAAATGTATTGCATGGTAAGTTGTATTATCTGAGGTATCTATTTGATTATTGCAAAATGCAATGTGCAACTCTTGTGTTCTTGTAGTTTATGTTCAAGTGGCACCAAGTGTTATATCTTGATTTCAAAGACTCAGAAAACAACTAAATCGTCCAAACGGTCTCGATTTTATGTTTAAATTTGCAAGTTGGAACCTAAAACTGGCCTTTCAACATTTGTTATTTGTTTTCATTTTAGAATATATGGTCATAAAGCCTTATCAATTTAAAAATTACTATAGGCCCCGTTTCCGGGGTGCGAACATTATGTATATATGTGTCAACCCTCGGAGAAAAAAGTAAAATTAGACTAATTTTAATGTTACTTTACGTAATGTTTGTAAAAATACTGTTAAAAACGTTGGGCTGGTTGATTAATTAGGCATCATGAGCATGAAGTCTTATTAGAATCAGTCTCTATTTCTAAAAGGTAGAGGTAAGGTTGTTGACATCTTACCCTCTTCAGGGCCTATCTTAGCTTTGATGATAATAAAATATACCAAGTATGATAATAATGATGAATTTAAAAAATTACTACAAGATACGCTTTCAGAAATAAATGAATAAAACAAATTTAAACCCAGCAAACTCCCAAACCTAGATGGTTTGACTAACCAATCAAACTTGACCAGTTTGGTATCTGTGTCCTGCAACTGTAGTTAGTGATACGACCAAGAAGGCTTGTCAAATTGGTTGAAACAGACCATAAAGACTCTTAATAATAGTTATTTCTACATGTGGGCATCGTTAAATACATAGAGACAGGGTTACAAGTAGACATGCACAAAAAACCGAACCGGGTTAGAAAAACCGGTTTCTAAACCGATTTCAAGATTCAAAAAAACCGGTTTCGCCCCCGAACCGATCCACCGGTTTGTAAGCGGTTTGGACTTTTGACCGTTTGGACTAGTTTGGACCCAATCCGACCCGAACCGGTTTAGGAACCGGTCTACCAAACCGGTTTAAGACCCGGTTTCAACGGCTCTTTTGAATGTTACCGTTACATGACCGTTTTTTGACCGTTTGGGACGATTTTTGACCCTTTTTTTGGTGTTTTTTGGTGTTTTAGACCCCATATCTTCACTATAAATAGGTAGTGGTTGTTTAGGTTCAATCACACAACTCTCAAACGCAAAAAACGTTCTCAAAACGCAAAAAACGCTCTCCAAACTCTCAAAACACAAACCCGCTCACAAATGGCTTCATCAAGTGCTAACTCTTCGGTTGGTTGTGGTGCTTCAACAAACATTGAAGTTGTTGAAGTTATTCCTACGAGGAGGAATCCTGAAATATGGAAAAACTACGATTTGTGTAAGATGTCGAGAAGTCCGAATAAAGCTCGTTGCAAGCTTTGTGGCAATTAATGAAATGTACGGTCACGTTTGAGTTATTTGACTATCTTCACGCTGCACGGGTGAGAATTTATTTTATGTTTTAGACAAAGATATAAAAACTTTTAAATTGGAAAACAAAATATTTTCAATTTCATTTGATAACGCGTTGAATAATACGCGTGCGGTCCAACAACTAATTTTAAAATACAAACCTATTTGCGAAGATGTTTTTTTTCATAGTCGATGTGTTGCACACATCATTTAATTTGGCGGTTCAAGACGGGATTAAAACTATTGAAGAAACAAAAGATAAATTTAAACAAATGTTACACGACGTTTTTAGCTCAACCAAACGACATACTATGTATCGTCGTTTTTGTAAAGAATCGAATTCTAGATACCTAGGTCCAAATTGGGACGTAACAACTAGGTGAGATTCAACATGTAACATGTTTGAAAAAGCTATACAACAAAAAGATAGCTTGATTGTTTACCATAATCTTTTAGCACAAAAGGGTCGGGTTGAAGCATTTAATCCGTCGGGTTGGGAAACTATTGAACAAATAGCCAAAATGCTTCATGTTTTTAAAACCGCAACAACATTTTTATCCGGTGTTTATTATCCAACAAGTCCTTTGGTACTTAACCAAATTCATTTAATGAGTTCAAAATTAAATGTATTGTCTTTTAGACCAAAATCTTTAAGTGATATGGTTTCACCAATGAAATCAAAACTTTTAAAATATTTTAAAGAAATGCCACCGGTTATTACTTGTGCCGCCGCTTTAAACCCTTGCGTAAATGTTGCGGGGGTTGAAACTTTACTTGAAAAAATTTGTTACGATTTAGATTGACATGATGAAGATCCATTTTACACTCAAACATTACAAACAAATTTTAATAAGCAATTTTCAAATATGTTTGATGTTTATGTTCAAAAATATGGATCAACATCAACAATACACCAAACAATGAGAAACGCGGCATCAAGTTCTAGTAGCTCAGATCCACAAATCGCTTTTTATAATTTACTAATGAACGAGAATAATAAAAGGCAAAGAGGCAATACTCCAAGTAGTGAACTTGGAAGTTATATTGCCACCGACTTTTTGATCGGGCATGACTCCTCAAAAGTTTATGTCCTTTGATATCTTGGCTTGGTGGAAAGGTAAGGAAGGCCAATTCCCGATCCTATCCGCTATGGCCCGAGATCTACTAAGCGTCCAAGCTTCTATGGTAGCTTCGGAATCGGCGTTTTCTATTAGTGGCAGGGTCATTTCACTAAGAAGAACAAGACTCACTCCTCCGGCGGTAGAGATGTCGATTTGCTTGAAGGATTACTTGGATGCGGCGAAAAGATTTCAAGATAAGTCTCCACTTGAAGGCGAGATGGATTACGAGAGCGAGCTATTGCAAGAGGAGGTCGAGGCGGGTTTGTCTGAAGGAATAACCGACGAGGAAGAAGCTGCATATTATCAAGTTAGCTCGGAAGAAAACTAAACGTGAAGAAGACGCATGTATTTCATCAATCATCATTATATTTTACGATTTGGTTTATTGTAATTGTTGAAAACTTTAACTCTTTAAGTAATTTAATTTATGTTGACTTCAATATGTTTTTATGTTGACTTCAATATGTTCATTATGTTGTATTTTCTATTCTCAAACCTTAAACTAATCAAAAAACCCTGATATAATCTTAAACTATTAAAAACAACTAATAATTATTAATAAAACCTTAAACTAATCAAATCATTAACTAATCATTACAAAAAACCCTAATATAACCTTAAACTAATAAAAACAACTTTTTTTTTTTTTTTTTTTTTTTTGAACGGCATTTGATCTCAACGTGTGAACCACTGTTTCCAGGCCATGTCACCAAGGTCTAGTTACCATGACCTCCGTTGAGACCCCACCACCACCCCAGGAGGAAACCGCACCGGAAAACCCCCTGACCTCTCAAGGACCCCTATTTCGCCTTGAGAGGGATTTGAACCCATGACCTTCCATTTAGAAAGCCATGGGGGTACCACTAGGGCAAAGCCCCTTTGGTAATATAATAATTATTAATAAAACCTTAAACTAATCAAATCATTAACTAATCATTACAAAAAAACCTAATATAACCTTAAACTAATAAAAAAACTAATAATTATTAATAAAACCTTAAACTAATCAAATCATTAACTAATCATTAAAAAAAAACCCTAATACAACCTTAAACTAATAAAAACAACTAATAATTATTAATAAAACTTAAACTAATCAAATCATTAACTAATCATTACAAAAAACCCTAATATAACTTTAAACTAATAAAAACAACTTTTTTTTTTAAATGACATTTGATCTCAACGTATGAACCACTGATTTCCAGGCCACGTCACCAAGATCTAGTTACCATGACCTCCGTTGAGACCCCACCACCACCCTAGGAGGAAACCGCATCAGAAAACCTCCTGACCTCCCAAGGACCCCTATTTCGCCTTGGAAGAGATTTGAACCCGTGACCTTCCACAGGGAAGTCAAAGGGGTAACCATTAGGCTAGAAGCCCTTGGTTAAATAATAAAAACAACTAATAATTATTAATAAAACCTTAAACTATTCTTTAATAAATATACACATATAATAAACCCTAATATAACCTTAAACTATTCTTTAATAAATATACACATTGGTTTAAGGTTTTAGTTTAAGGTTTGATTAGTTTAATATTTTATTAGGGTTTTATTAAATAATTGTCACACCCCAGGCCGGCGGGAACGGATCGGGTTTTCCCGTCGGGCGGAAAGTTCCCGGGGCGCGATATCGTTTGGGTGATAATCAAATGATCAGATTGTTTACATAGCACATGAGATATAAATGAGAAATGCTAATCATGACATGAAATAGAATTACAAAGTTAAATTACATTGTACCTCATAATTTAACTAAGTAAATCTAATCAAAAAGAATCAATGAGTTTATATCTTGAACTGTACAAGATATACAAAAGTGATTCACTGTTTTGTCATATCAAAAGTATGCAATCAAAAGTAAACTAGGTCTTCTAAGAGTCCACTAGCTTAACACTTGCATATATGTATCTACATCTGTCCGTCACCTGAGAAAACATGCATTTAAACAAAGTCAACACTAGGTTGGTGAGTTCATAAGTTTAGTAGTTGAAATCATTGAATTGATCATACACACATCCACAATGTCATACTTGTTAATTGTAATACTTGATTCACCTGTTCCACCCAATGGCCTCTCCTTAGTTATATGTACAAGTAGTGGATCACCTGATTAAGTATGCTTATATATAGGGAATCACGAAAGGGTCAAGCCCAGACGCTATCCCACCACATACTCAGCCAAGTTCCACACCACTTGCGATACAACTAAAGATATCCATTTCCCAATTATTCAACTTTTCCGATGTATAATCATATGTAGAATAATATATTAAGAGGGGTTTAGTTATCAAACTGAAGTATTGATAGACCCTCGATGAATTAAGGAATTTAGATTAATTAAATCTGATCCTTGTATTATTCTATTACTTGTGGGGTTAACTGTTATTCACATTTATGTAATAAGTGTGTTAGTTAACCAATTGTCATTCGTTCTTGAACCATAGTGCATAGAGCCTAAAAGGAATCCATTGTAATCCTCACATAATCAGAGTACAATGCATCCGATTTATCTCTACCACCGTGCATGTACCGCGGCCTCAACGAGAGCTATTACTAGTAGTGAAACATGAGGTAAGATCAATTCCTCAACCTACTAATCAATAGGATCTGGTTGGATTAATTACTTATCACTGCAGGTTAATATCACCATGTGTCGCTTACCAGAACCTGACTTGCGGTCGCCCTGTCACCGGTCATACGTTACCGGCCAATGAATCAATACGATCAACATACTAGCCCTACAAGCTAGAGGTTTGTCAAACCTATGGTACCACTATGCTATCGTCGGTTTAGTCACGTCAAACTAACTGGTCAGCGAATTAAAGGGGCTTACATGATCTACTTGTACAATTTGGCACATGATTGAAGTGATATAATGCAACAGGTCAATAGTAACTAATTGTAATTGTATTCATTTGTATTCTTGTACTCATTGTCATATGTTCTCCTTGATATTAACAAAGTTAAATAAGAACTTGTCTTATTACGTTATGTTAATCGTTTGCGTGAATGATGTTGTTATCATGAAGTTATGTTATCATGATTATCATTCCATGTTCCTTGTTCTCTTGTAATGTGTTGAGTTGTAAAGTTAAGTGTTATAAGAACTAGTCTTATTACACTTACTTAATTCTTGTAAGAATAACTAGGTGTTGTAAGAGATAATCATACAACTATGTTATTCTATTGTATTGATGAGTTATGATATTATAATATCATCATCTTATTTTCCCTGTCATCGTGTAATCATACAAGCAAGCATACAATGATACATGATAATAAGCAATTTAATATCATTTAATCAAAGTATTAGCAATATGTAGGCAAAACTTTTAAATAAATAAAAGTAAAGCATGTTTCTCAGCCCCGAGAGTTTAAAATCAGTAAAGATTAAAGAAAAGGGGCATATGTACTCACCTTGTAGCAGTTGGGTTTGACTTGACCTAAATGAGAATGCACGCACTCTTGATTGTAACTGTTGGTGTGTTTTCACGATCCTGTATTGATTTCACGTTGTTGTAACTTGTAAGTATAAGTTTGTAGGGTTTTGTGTGTGTATGTGTAGGTGTTAGCCCTAAAGTTGGCTAACACGCGTAAGACTTGGTCATGATCCCCGTTCGGTCCCGTATATTTGATTTAAGTCAATAACATTATAAGTTATCATCTTGTAGATTTGAACTTGATTTATTCTTGAAATTTGCACATCTTGCCATTAGTTATAAGCCATTTGCTTTGATAAAAGACTTAGTGATTATTTTCCATTTCCACTTTGTTGATCTTGAACATTTTGAACATTTATTGCATAATTATGAATTAATTAAACAAACATTCCTTTGACATATATTGTTTTGATCTTATGAAATGTATTAGACCCATGTGGGCCTAAAATTGAATGTGGACCGAACAATGTGACCAAGTTACTTGTTGGGCCTACAATTTTGATGAGTTTCAAAATTGTAAAACATTATTTATTTAGTTTTATTAATTTAAAGTCGTTCGTGTCGAGTTTTCGTTTTCGTTTCGTCAGAACGCGTCACCTTCGTGCGTATTCGTTCGAATCGTCATTCGAACAAACACGACGATGGTTTTGCTTTCTGACTTTTGTTTTCTATTTTTCAGTCATTATTTCAGAACTCTAAACTCACAGATATGTTTGTGTGAATCGTCACCCACGCAAACACGCTATCAGTTTATTATTCTGAAATAACACTGTAATTGTGTTTGGTTTGTGTTTCCTCACTGTCGGACTCAACTAAACATCATGTTTTCCCATTGTTCTTGTACAGACTTGTCGGCCATCTGATTCCTATCATCTATGGACATCCGATCGTAACCGATATGTTTTCGTTGTTTACTTGTACACTGTTGTTTCCCGTGATTCGTTGTGTTAACTGTATTTAAGTTTTCACTTAAACACACACAACTATTGTTTCAAATGTATGTTGTACTTATTGTATTTAAGTTTACACTAAAATACGTACAACTGTGTATTGTATTCTGAATTCTGTTTTACAATACTTGTTCATGTACATGTATTTACACATAGTATAACGTGAAAGTACACATACCGTACGGATTTGTCGGACGATCTGGCACTTGATGTTACAGTCTCCCCTTGTTAAAGAAATTTTGTCCCGAAATTTAAGCATCAGGGTCGGGCTTCAATTCTCGAACAGGTGGGGATACTTTGCTTTCATGTTGTCCTTGCGTTCCCAGGTAAACTCTGGTCCACGCTTGGAGTTCCATCGAACCTTTACAATAGGGATACGGCTTCGTTTCAGTCTCTTGACTTCACGTTCCATAATCTCTACAGGTTCTTCAATGAAATGTAATTGTTCATCAATTTGTATCTCTTCCAAAGGTATGATCAATGTTTCGTCTGCTAAGCACCTCTTGAGATTTGATACATGAAACACATCATGTACCCCACTGAGTTCATCAGGGAGTCTGAGTCTGTATGCCACAGGACCTATGCGTTAAGAAATCTCAAACGGTCCGACATACCGAGGTGCTAACTTGTCTTTAGCCCCAAACCGAACTACGCCTTTCCATGGGGACACTTTCAACATGACTCGGTCACCTACATCGAATTCCAAAGGCTTGCGCCGTTTGTCTGCGTAACTCTTTTGGCGGCTACGTGTTGCTTGTAATCGTTGTTGTATCTGGGCAATCTTATCAGTAGTTTCTTGAATAAGCTCGGGCCCAGTTATTCTGTTGTCTCCCACTTCGGTCCAACAAATTGGAGACCGACATTTTCTACCATAGAGGGCTTCAAAAGGAGCACCTCCAATGCTGCTGTGGTAGCTATTGTTGTAGGAGAACTCAATGAGTGGTAAATGTGTATCCCAACTTCCACCGAAGTCTAGGATGCATGTTCTTAACATATCCTTTAGGGTTTGAATGGTGCGCTCGCTTTGTCCATCCGTTTGTGGATGGTAAGCGGTGCTCACGTTAACACTTGTCCCTAAGGATTGTTGTAATAATTGCCAGAACCGCGAAGTAAATTTACTGTCCCGGTCTGAGATAATAGACAATGGCACACCGTGCCTCACTACTATTTCATCAATGTATAGTCTTGTGAGTTTCTCCATCTTGTACGTCTCTCTGATCGGTAAGAAGTGTGCGGACTTGGTCAATCTGTCAATGATGACCCAAATCGAATCGTGTTCGCTGGAAGTTCGGGGTAGCTTGGTAATGAAATCCATAGCTATCTGTTCCCACTTCCATTGTGGTATCTCTGGTTGCTCCAGCAAACCCGAAGGTTTCTGGTGTTCGGCTTTGACTTTGGCACAGGTGATACATTTTCCAACATAAGTAGCAATGTCTTTCTTCATACATGGCCACCAATAAAACGACCTAAGATCTTGGTACATCTTATCGGCACCGGGATGAACTGAATAACGTGTCTTGTGTGCCTCGTCAAGTATGAGTGTTCGAAGTTCATCTACCGCTGGAATCCAAACACGATCCAGATAATAGATAACTCCATCCTCTTTTGTCTGGAAGTGTTTCTCGGCTCCACAATCGAGCTCGCGTTTCAGATTGTCTCTTGCCACTGCTTCTTGTTGTGCTTGTAAAATGTGATCTCTCAAACTCGTTTGCACAGTCATTCCCATAGCACGAACGCGTAAGGGTTTGACTCTTTCCTTCCGACTCAAAGCATCTGCAACAACATTTGCTTTTCCCGGATGGTATTTGATCACACAATCGTAATCTTTTAGGAGCTCAACCCAACGTCTTTGTCTCATGTTAAGCTCCTTTTGATCAACTATGTGCTGTAAACTCTTGTGATCTGTGAAGATAGTGCATTTGGTACCATACAGGTAATGTCTCCAAATCTTTTATGCAAAGATTGTTGCTCCCAGTTCAAGATCGTGTGTCGTGTAATTCCTCTCGTGTATCTTTAGCTGCCGTGAGGCGTAAGCAATGACTTTGTCTCGTTGCATCAAAACACATCCGAGTCCCTGATGGGAAGCATCACAATAGACTACAAAGTCATCATTGTCTTCTGGAAGTGTTAAGATTGGAGCATTGCACAATCTTTGTTTCACTGTCTGGAATGCCTCTTCTTGTTTCTGAGTCCACACAAAAGATTCAGACTTCTGTGTGAGCTTGGTGAGAGGCAAAGCTATCTTAGAAAAATTCGAGATGAATCTCCTGTAATAACCTGCCAATCCCAAGAATGATCGAATCTCGGTCGGTGTCGTAGGCACATCCCAGTTCTTGATTGCTTCTATCTTGGCAGGATCCACGTGAATACCATTACTGTTAATCACATGACCCAAAAACTGAACTTCCCTTAACCAAAATTCACATTTAGAGAATTTGGCATAGAGTTGTTCCTCTTTCAGAAGCTCCAAAACTGTCTTGAGGTGTTGCTCGTGTTCCGTCTCGTTCTTTGAATAGATCAGTATATCATCAATGAAGACGATAACAAACTGATCTAGATATGGCTTGCACACCCGGTTCATCAATCCATGAACACAGCCGGTGCGTTCGTCAAACCGAATGGCATCACCCTGAATTCGTAATGACCATATCGGGTACGAAAAGCCATCTTGGGTATGTCTTCTTCTTGTATCCGGAGCTGATGATAACCTGATCTCAGGTCTATCTTTGAAAAGTACTGTGCTCCCTGTAACTGATCAACAAATCATCAATCCTCGGTAACGGGTACCGATTCTTGATGGTGAGTTTGTTGAGTTCTCGATAATCAATGCACATCCTGAAAGTTCCATCCTTCTTTTTAACAAAAAGAACCGTTGCTCCCCACGGGGAAAAGCTCGGTCGGATGATCTTTTATCGAGTAGCTCTTGTAACTGATTAGACAGCTCTTGCATCTCTGATGGAGCAAGTCTATAAGGAGACTTAGTTACAGGAGTTGCTCCCGGAATCAAATCGATTCGGAACTGCACCGATCTCTCAGGTGGCAGTCCTGGTAAGTCGTCCGGAAATACTTCTGCAAAGTCTCTCACGGTTGGCACGTCTTGAATCTTGATTGCCTTAACGTACGCTATGATTCCGACATGACGTTTCACTTGATCTCCATGAATCTACAGAAATTGTTCGTTCTCCATTCAAGCGTAGGTATCATTTATACTAAGTTCTATTATTTAATTGGCACCTAATTAATCTATGTTTATATTTAATTTTATTATTAACTACATATAATATACACCTATATAACTTTGAACATTATACTTAATTCAAGTACGCATGGTTGTAATGACATACCTTCGGAGTCATCCGACTCCACGTGTACATCTGGTGCTGGTAGGGCGAGTAGTTCCTCGATGGTGGTTGCTGTGGTTGAAACTGGTGGTGCTGTTGGAAACTTCCTCATCGGGCAATCTCTTGCAAAATGTCCAAGTATTCCGCAGGTATAGCAGTGGTGTTTGTGTTGAGAAAGGGTGGAAGTACCTGCTCCTTGATTTCGATTCTGTGTTGGAAGGTTTCGGCACTTCTGAACCGAGTGTCCCTTCTTTCCACAGTTCAGGCAATGGTTGCATGGTTTGTTTCGAGCATGATACAACCCACATTTGTGAAACTGGAAGAACACACCAGCGTGTGGTGATCCCATTGCATATTTACAATGGCTAGCCAAGTGCCCCATTTTTCCACAAAAGGTACACTGGCGACACTGGAGCTTGGCATGGTGATGATATTGGCAGCGTTGGCAAAGGGCTGCCTTTCCCTTGTAAATCTTGCCACCCATGACAGCAGGATCTGGCATGACCTGACTGATAGGTGTGGCCTCAGTGTAGTTTATAGGTCCTTTTTGCTTTTTAGTAGGAAGATGTTTGTGTTTCCCGTTGGTGTCACCTTCCGCAGGTTCCTTTCCCTTGGTAGTGACAGGTGGAAAACCCCTGGCATACTCTTCGCTGCTCCTGATCCTATTGATTATCTCAGGAATGATTGCAACCAGTTGCTCAGTAATCAAGGGTGCCAGTGCAGCAGTCGCTGGTTCCACCTCGGGTAGAGGGGAATGAGGTGGTGATGGTGGTTGTCCCTGTGACATGTCAATCTTAACCGAAAAATCATCGGTTAGTATTCATGATCAAGTAATGTAACGTATGCAAATAATTCCAATGTCCTGTGTTCTCTACATGAGGGTCCCTAGGTTATAGTCTAGGTCAAACCGTTTAAGTAATATGACCTATATTTCTCTATAACCATGGCTCTGATACCAATCTGTCACACCCCAGGCCGGCGGGAACGGATCGGGTTTTCCCGTCGGCCGGAAGGTTCCCGGGGCGCGATATCGTTTGGGTGATAATCAAATGATCAGATTGTTTACATAGCACATGAGATATAAATGAGAAATGCTAATCATGACATGAAATAGAATTACAAAGTTAAATTACATTGTACCTCATAATTTAACTAAGTAAATCTAATCAAAAAGAATCAATGAGTTTATATCTTGAACTGTACAAGATATACAAAAGTGATTCACTGTTTTGTCATATCAAAAGTATGCAATCAAAAGTAAACTAGGTCTTCTAAGAGTCCACTAGCTTAACACTTGCATATATGTATCTACATCTGTCCGTCACCTGAGAAAACATGCATTTAAACAAAGTCAACACTAGGTTGGTGAGTTCATAAGTTTAGTAGTTGAAATCATTGAATTGATCATACACACATCCACAATGTCATACTTGTTAATTGTAATACTTGATTCACCTGTTCCACCCAATGGCCTCTCCTTAGTTATATGTACAAGTAGTGGATCACCTGATTAAGTATGCTTATATATAGGGAATCACGAAAGGGTCAAGCCCAGACGCTATCCCACCACATACTCAGCCAAGTTCCACACCACTTGCGATACAACTAAAGATATCCATTTCCCAATTATTCAACTTTTCCGATGTATAATCATATGTAGAATAATATATTAAGAGGGGTTTAGTTATCAAACCGAAGTATTGATAGACCCTCGATGAATTAAGGAATTTAGATTAATTAAATCTGATCCTTGTATTATTCTATTACTTGTGGGGTTAACTGTTATTCACATTTATGTAATAAGTGTGTTAGTTAACCAATTGTCATTCGTTCTTGAACCATAGTGCATAGAGCCTAAAAGGAATCCATTGTAATCCTCACATAATCAGAGTACAATGCATCCGATTTATCTCTACCACCGTGCATGTACCGCGGCCTCAACGAGAGCTATTACTAGTAGTGAAACATGAGGTAAGATCAATTCCTCAACCTACTAATCAATAGGATCTGGTTGGATTAATTACTTATCACTGCAGGTTAATATCACCATGTGTCGCTTACCAGAACCTGACTTGCGGTCGCCCTGTCACCGGTCATACGTTACCGGCCAATGAATCAATACGATCAACATACTAGCCCTACAAGCTAGAGGTTTGTCAAACCTATGGTACCACTATGCTATCGTCGGTTTAGTCACGTCAAACTAACTGGTCAGCGAATTAAAGGGGCTTACATGATCTACTTGTACAATTTGGCACATGATTGAAGTGATATAATGCAACAGGTCAATAGTAACTAATTGTAATTGTATTCATTTGTATTCTTGTACTCATTGTCATATGTTCTCCTTGATATTAACAAAGTTAAATAAGAACTTGTCTTATTACGTTATGTTAATCGTTTGCGTGAATGATGTTGTTATCATGAAGTTATGTTATCATGATTATCATTCCATGTTCCTTGTTCTCTTGTAATATGTGTTGAGTTGTAAAGTTAAGTGTTATAAGAACTAGTCTTATTACACTTACTTAATTCTTGTAAGAATAACTAGGTGTTGTAAGAGATAATCATACAACTATGTTATTCTATTGTATTGATGAGTTATGATATTATAATATCATCATCTTATTTTCCCTGTCATCGTGTAATCATACAAGCAAGCATACAATGATACACGATAATGAGCAATTTAATATCATTTAATCAAAGTATTAGCAATATGTAGGCAAAACTTTTAAATAAATAAAAGTAAAGCATGTTTCTCAGCCCCGAGAGTTTAAAATCAGTAAAGATTAAAGAAAAGGGGCATATGAACTCACCTTGTAGCAGTTGGGTTTGACTTGACCTAAATGAGAATGCACGCACTCTTGATTGTAACTGTTGGTGTGTTTTCACGATCCTGTATTGATTTCACGTTGTTGTAACTTGTAAGTATAAGTTTGTAGGGTTTTGTGTGTGTATGTGTAGGTGTTAGCCCTAAAGTTGGCTAACACGCGTAAGACTTGGTCATGATCCCCGTTCGGTCCCGTATATTTGATTTAAGTCAATAACATTATAAGTTATCATCTTGTAGATTTGAACTTGATTTATTCTTGAAATTTGCACATCTTGCCATTAGTTATAAGCCATTTGCTTTGATAAAAGACTTAGTGATTATTTTCCAATTCCACTTTGTTGATCTTGAACATTTTGAACATTTATTGCATAATTATGAATTAATTAAACAAACATTCCTTTGACATATATTGTTTTGATCTTATGAAATGTATTAGACCCATGTGGGCCTAAAATTGAATGTGGACCGAACAATGTGACCAAGTTACTTGTTGGGCCTCCGTGTAACAAGTTGGGCCTTGGAATAGTCTTGAACGATTGAGAGTTGTTAGGCCTATTTGGAATGCGTGGGCCAATGATATGGGCTGTTGAAATACAAGGGCTCGGCCAAGTGTTACAAGCCCTAGTGATCAACCTTGTGGGCCTCTATTGGGCCACGAGGGTATTGTTGGGCCAGAGGTGGGCCCAGGCAAGGATTGTTGGGCCTGAAGTTACAATGGGTTGTAGGAATCGTAATTGGGCCAGAAGTAGGCTATTGGCCAAGTCATTTGCAAAGTGGCCCCAAAGTTAAGACAAGTGCCTTAAAAGTAGGCCTCGGGTCAATTTCTGTGGGCCTCGGGCTGAATTTGCTGGGCCCCATGGATTTCATCAAGGCTCGAAGTAAATTAGACCTTGGGCCAAACTGGGCCTCACTCCTTTGGGCCGAAATCAAGTGTGGGCCAAGGATTTGGGACTGTTGGGCCAGAACCTTGGCCTTGGGCCAAAACAGTGGGCCTTGAGCCCAAAACGGTGGGCCTTAGATCCATTGTATCAAAAACCAAGCCAAGGAAACCAAAAACAACTGTTGACCGAATAAAAGCTTACTGGGCCGGACATGGGCCAAAGCAGTCCATTGGTCTTGATGTAGGACTTGTGGGCTGGTTCACGGTCTAGGCTAAACTATTAGGCCTCATCAAAAGATCATGGGCTGAATAAAGGGCTGTTCTAGTGGATGTTGGGCCTAGGTGTAGGACATGGACCATGAGAGTGATGCTGGCCCATCTGGTTGGACCGAACTAAATTTGGGCCAACTACTTTCTGTTGGGCCGCAAAGGAGTTGCTGGGCCTGTTCACTCACTGTTGAGCCAGAAAGGTTTCATGCCTCATGTCCCTTGGCCGATTAGGGTTTCCCAGACATGGATGGTCTACTGGTAGCTGGTCAGCCGCACTAGGGTTCTTGGTCAAAGGGTGATGGCCGAATGTGTCCTGGGGTCGAATGGCTTGCATGAGGCGAATGGGTGGCTGCCAGCGAATGAAGGAGGTGGCGAAGGGAACATGGTCGAATAAGGGAGGCAACATACTGGCGAATAGGGGTTGGTTGGCCGAGAGAATGAGAGGGGTCGAATGTGTTCATTCGATGGTTCAAGGCCATTCGGCCGAAGCTACCCATTCGTGGGGCTGTGAGTCGGCCACTGTAGGGTGTTCATGTCCCGAACTTTTCCAGGTTTGATGGTGGCCTTCTGTGTGTGAGTGGGTGTAGACTACCTTGGAAGACATGGGGTGTAGTAACAAAGGGTGTGGAACCGGTTTAATAAGAGGGGTCGACTAACATGGGTGAAAACCCTAATTTTCGGAACCCTTGACCTCAGATTACCTCGTTTTTGTTGGAGTAAACTCTAGATCGGTTGTACTTTGGTGTAGAGCATGATGAGAGCTTCGTGTAGGTTCAAAAATGGAGTGATTTGGTGGAGAAATGAGTGAGTTATGAGGGTTTAAAGGTGAGAAAAACCCTAAAAATGGAGGTGGCCGGAAATGAGAGTAGGAGAGAGGTTGAAGGTGATGGAAATGAGAGAAACTCTCATTCTTGGGTTTTTATATCCCGTGTGGGGTTCGGGTTCGTTTTTGTTGCTCGGTTCGCGTTTTCGTTACGTTTCCGGAACGTAACGCGCGTATTTTACGGTTTTAAATGAAATAGTTTTAATTAACCAATTTTGATGAGTTTCAAAATTGTAAAACATTATTTATTTAGTTTTATTAATTTAAAGTCGTTCGTGTCGAGTTTTCGTTTTCGTTTCGTCAGAACGCGTCACCTTCGCGCGTATTCGTTCGAATCGTCATTCGAACAAACACGACGATGGTTTTGCTTTCTGACTTTTGTTTTCTATTTTTCAGTCATTATTTCAGAACTCTAAACTCACAGATATGTTTGTGTGAATCGTCACCCACGCAAACACGCTATCAGTTTATTATTCTGAAATAACACTGTAATTGTGTTTGGTTTGTGTTTCCTCACTGTCGGACTCAACTAAACATCATGTTTTCCCATTGTTCTTGTACTGACTTGTCGGCCATCTGATTCCTATCATCTATGGACATCCGATCGTAACCGATATGTTTTCGTTGTTTACTTGTACACTGTTGTTTCCCGTGATTCATTGTGTTAACTGTATTTAAGTTTTCACTTAAACACACACAACTATTGTTTCAAATGTATGTTGTACTTATTGTATTTAAGTTTACACTAAAATACGTACAACTGTGTATTGAATTCTGAATTATGTTTTACAATAACTGTTCATGTACATGTATTTACACATAGTATAACGTGAAAGTACACATACCGTACGGATTTGCCGGACGATCTGGCACTTGATGTTACGATAATAGTTTAGAGATATGTTTTGATTAGTTTAAGGTTTTATTAGGGTTTATTAAATAATAGTTTAAAGATATGTTATGATTAGTTTAAGATTTTATTAGGGTTTTTGTTAATTATTAGTTATGATTTGATTAGTTTTAAGGTTTTATTAATTATTATTTGTTTAGATTAGATTAAGGTTTTATTAGGGTTTTTGTTAATTATTAGTTATGATTTGACTAGTTTAAGGTTTTATTAATTATTAGTTTAAGGTTTTATTAGTATTAAGTTTAGGTTTTATTAGTTTAAAATTTTATTAGTTTAAGTTTTTATTAAATGTTAAGGTTTTTATGGTTTTGAAAAAAAAAAAAACCGGTTTCAAGAACTGGTTTGGTCCAAACCGGGTTTTTAAAAGTGGAATCAGTATGTATAGGTTTGGTTTTTTGATGCTTGGAACCGGTTTATAACCCGAACTGGTTTGGAGAGGAACCGGTTTGGCCCATCATGTGTAGAAACCGTTTCGGTTTATAAACCGAACCCGTTTGGGATTAAAAACCGATTTGAGCACCTCTAGTTACAAGCCTACAATATTAGAAACTAGGTTATATACCCATGTATTACACGGGTTTGTGAAGAAAAATTATGTGATTTTATAACTATCATTATATTCTTTATTTATTAAATAATTATATTAGTTATCTACCTATCTACCTATACTAATAAATAAAGGTTTTTGGTGCCACATGTCACGTTTCTAGGGCATCTCAACATTTATTTTCCGCCTCTCTCTCCTATTAAATGCATCTAATATTAAATAATAATATTAAGTATTAAATATACTTTTTAAACATTTTGAAATTAAAAAAATATTTTTTAAGCATGATAGTATATTAATATTAAGAACACTTTTTTTTAAAAAAATTATTATAAATTATAAAATTTTCAAAAACAATAATTTGAAACACCACGTTTAAAGAAAAAACAAACTATAAAAACGTTGGTGTTTGAATAAATATTATTTTTTAATGCTTAAATTATTAAATCATATGAAATTGCAATCGTATTTTAAATTAAAAATAAACTTATAATTTCTATATTGTCATTGATAATTATTCATTATATTTCTTCATCTGATCCGTGTAATACACGGGGTATTAACTTAGTACCTTTATATATTAGAAAGCTTTAAATTTAAAAATTTATAAAAAATGTTCCTAATACGCACTTATAACATTAAACATACATGATATTTATTATCAAGCATTAATTTTGTGTATTTATGTAAACAATTAATAACATTAAATGTGTGTTTTATATTTAAAAATAACATTTTTTTTTGGAAAAATATGAAAATGTCATGTGTCATTTCTTGGAATCAATTATTAGTATAGGAAGATATTGTCTTCTTTACCTCGGCCTGCTATTCTTGTCATGGTCTTTACTCTTCAGAGTCACATAAATAGGCAAAAAAAGAAGATGAATCTAATGCTCTTACAATTTCACTATAACCATTACCATTCAAAGTTCACTAAAACACATTTCAACACTGAAAAATACAAGATTCAATGTACTCCAATAATGCATTTGAATGCATTCTCATACAAGATTTTACAGCCTGCGGATATTTTGGTGTTCGGATGGAAAGGGGGAAACACTTGTGTGTGGACCTTACAGGAGTGTCCCCTCTTGTTGGGCTGAGGGACAATGGATTCGCGCCGGGTGATGCTGCGTTAAAAGTGGAATCAAGCAAAGTTGCTAAACACGAGAAAGTTTGCTTAGAGAACTAACATGTGTTTACCCTCTCTGCTTTCAATACGTTTGGGTTTCTGGCCCAGGAGGCTGTGAATTTTCTAAAGAGAATATGCATATTAACATCTCGGCTCCTAGGACTCAATATTGTTTTTAGTAGGATTGGCTTTGCAAAGTAGAAGACGGTTGTGATGCAGCTAGTTATCCACTTACCTGTCAGTTTATTGTAATCTCTCTCTTGGAATTAATATAAATCGATTGGATAAAAAAATTCATATTATAAGTTACATGACATACAATGCTCCATTACATTTTACCCAACAGATATATCTAGACCAAGGTTTATGACAAGAGGCAGTGTTCGGGTACATGATTTTATACGTGTTCCAAGTCATGGTTTAAGGTTTCGAAACAATAGATACATAGGTTTAGCAAGGGTTCATCAATTCGCATCACCAACTCAAAACATGACATGATTGACATCATGTAGCTTGTGATTTGGTAGGTTGTTATGACCAAGAGAACCCATGAAGCATACATTTGCCAATTCAACTATAGCAAAAGAGAAATGTAAAATATTTGTCTGCTTGACTTCCCTTTATGAGTAGTTTGTTCCAGTGGTAAAAAAATATTCTAAGCTAGTTTTTTCTACAAGTGATATAATGTTTACATGTAACATAGCATGCAGAATACATGACAAGAAAGATTTACATGACACAAGAAAGCCG
This sequence comes from Mikania micrantha, assembly GCA_009363875.1. Classification (NCBI taxonomy): domain Eukaryota; kingdom Viridiplantae; phylum Streptophyta; class Magnoliopsida; order Asterales; family Asteraceae; genus Mikania; species Mikania micrantha. The sequence goes on from CM018698.1 coordinate 68,013,776, forward strand.
ATATATTTTGAAATAATCAATATTGTTCTCGACATACCTTCATGGAAAGCTTTACTTGTCAGCAATCATGCATTTCTTGTTGTGGAACAATTGGGAGTTAAAAATCTGAATGATACAAACAAACTAATGTTGAATGAGTTAGAGGAGAACGGCATAAAGGGCATTCTGGCTTTTCGTTACACCATTCCATGATGCAATTCCTACACAAAAATCAATCAAACCCAAAAATTTGGAAAATATTAAAAAGAAAAAATATTGAATTAATTGTTAAATTTTTAATTGAAAAAATATACATAGATATCTTTCTATGTATCATTAATATGCGCAGAATCGCTCTACAACTTTTTTTGGAATCAACAAAAAAAATGAAAATGATTGAGAAATACATTGACAATAACGAAATCAGAAAGCATCGTATATGCGTGTGCACGTGCACACACATATAGAGAGAGAGAGAAGAAAATGATGTTGGTATAAAGTTGCAATACCAGCAAAACACATGCCCACAAGGAGTTGCGGTTGGATATTGGCGATTACTGAGGCAAAGTGTACATTTGCTAATCCCAATTGACTGAGACTGCAAGAAAATGAATGTGTTAACTGACATGGTGGAGTTTGAAAGTCGTGATTGAAAAAATGGAATTTATAGATTTTAAGCATGATCTTGTTAAGAGGTGTACCTCAGAATTTGTCATGGAATCTGATATGCCATAACCCTTGTCAGTGTCCCCAGTAATTAGATTTCCTTCTTCATTTAAGACAGGCAAACCTCTCCCTGAAAAATAATTAAAAGAAAACATATTTACTTATTCATAAAGAAGAAACATATTTTAGCTATATCTTTCTCTTATCATAAATCCATAATCTTCAATTTTACTTTGAAATCGATAAAAAAAAACTCACTATCACCCATATCAATTTTGATTATTTAGTTACATGTTTGCTCCTTTCAGAATAAAATTAGTAAAAGTTTGTAATGATATTCGCACACACAAGAATGGAAAGTTAGAGATATACAAAACCAATTATTTAGTAATGTTAGGAAAATTAAAACCTCCTGATGCTTGGTGAACCCGTAAGGATGTATGCTGAACTGAAGCTGTCATGGATGCTAAGTTGCTACGCCGCAATCCTTCAGCTACAATAATGCATAACTGAACCAATAAAAACATGCCCAATATTTGGTATCTGCATTATATTAACATTATTAAAGTTAATAGATCATACTTGTTAATTTTAACACATGAAATTGTTTAGAATTAAATCTACGTAAGAAAAAAAACCTAGGCCTTTGATTCATTGGTTTTCCGATAAAAACATAGCGAATGCCTGCTGCACGCTTTGATATATGATAATACAGACCTGCAATATAATCAAGTTGCTTGGTTAATCAACAAAATAATTATAAACTGCTCTGTCTCCACCTACTTCTATGAATACTCGCCTTCAAAATAGAAGAACATAAGATTTGCCCGAAGGACCAGCTGCAAAAATTCACGAGCTAATGGAAGCACCTGTGTTTAATTAAAAAGAATTATTAACCACTGGCCAAAATATGGTTGTGGTACGTCATCTATTCTGAATCTTGCTAAAGCAACTAACAAGACAATTAATTACACTATCCTGTAAAATTTATATTTTATATAACTCAGTGAAGGAGCAATCAAGGCCGTATGCTAAAACTGGTTGAAGGATTCTAGTTTTTAGAGATAAATTTACAATATTTGGGGTAGGGTGATCTTTTTATGAAAATCTTATCGCTTTCCTTGAATATTGTTATCACTGTTTTAAAAAACTAAAATAAATAAAATCTTTTTTGTCACAATTTATTTTTAGATTTTCTTAATCTGTTGATTGTTTAATTCTTTATCTTTGTATATAACTAGTAAAGTTGCACGCCGCGCGCTGCGGCGGCTGCACTATAATGTAGAGTACCTAAACTTTATTATGTCGAATGAAAACATGATATATTTGACTCAACCTATTTTCTAAAAGTATTTACGTCAAAACGTAGGCTAATATAAAACATATATAAAATAAGTACGATAATGTACTATCTAACCGAACCTGTTTCTGAAAAAAAATTTGTTTGAAAATGTGTATCAACATGAATTTATATGGACTCTTGCATAAACTAATCAATTAAGAAAATATTATTTTTAGCTAACTAACAAAAGTAATAAGTTGGAACCTTTAGAAACGCGAATAAGTTAAAGCAACATTTTACAACATTTTAAAAATAATTGAGAAAGTGAAAATGATAACGCCGAAAGCATAAGAGAAAGATTTAAGAAACGAAAGAGATGAATTCGAAATTTTAGAAACCTGAGTGGTTTAAAATGAAATTTTGCAATTTTTTATAAAGTTGAGAGGTGAAAATATGAATCTTAAACAAAAAAAATTAACAAAGTAAATTTGCTAAAGAAAAATCACAACCAACTGCGTCAGCCGCAACTTGGTATAAAAAGCATGTTTTACTTAAGGGCCGAATAGGACGACGACACCTGACATAACGAGACGACAACAATAGATTTATTATACTTTCTAAAAAAAGGAAAAAGTAAACCGTAAAATGTGAGGAAAAAAAATTTAAATTTAAAGAGTTAGGCGATTACATGACAATAATGATCAGTTAAACCAACAATTCCTCATTTGTAAAGGAGTGTTTTCATGACCGCAAAGTGGTATAAAAAGCAAGAAGACAAATTTAAGGAAAAAAAATTAGGAATAGAAAGTGAAGGAGTGTTTTCATGACCGCAGAGTGGTATAAAAGTAAAAAAGACAAATTTAAGAAAAAAAATTAGCAAAAGAAAAAAAAAGGCAAAACACGAAATATGGGGAAGGAAGATAAAAAAAAATTAGATGTGAGATTCGAACCCTCACCGTTTCTGTACAACATCATGAGCTTACCAACTATACTACAAAAACATTCTTTAATTGTGTTGAAACCATCAATAAATATAAAACAATAATTGTGAGAGTAAACGTAATGCACCGACCTTTCAAATTGTATATATATACAATAGTCCAGTATTTTGTTAGATATGTACTAACATGAACTAAAATTATGCATTTAGATTTATGAACACTCTCAAAGTCATGATGCAAGATTTATATTTGTTTAATAGAGTATAATAATTGAAGATTTTTTTCAGATGCAGTATCTAAATTTTGACTGCACATCAGATATGATGTAGGTAAGATATGCTATAAGATCAGAATAAATGTAAAATGACATACTGCAGGCCATCTCTGAACTGTGTGCAACCAAAGCCTGCCAATTTTTTCTTTCAATCTTGAAAAGCGTGAAGCAGAAACCATTGGTGAAGAAGAAGAAGAGGCCTGAAAAACAGATGATTGGTCTTGGCTGCTTCCAGAAGTTTCTAGATCATCAGCCAGTGACTCAGTCAAGGCAATACCACGGGAAGCAATTCTAGAGCTGCAAATTACATGGTTAATTGAAGTTTATAGCTATAAATAAATTTAATAGCGGTATATCCTTAAAAATGCATTAGCAATGTCCCAGTTGCAGACCAAAAGCATCAGTAAAAAGAGCTGAACCTGACTCTTTCAGCAATGTAGGGAACTGCACTCTGGTAGACAATGAAAAGGGTGCGTCTTGCAGGCGTTGGAGGAAGTCCATATGATCCTGCAACCTACAAGTATAAACCTTAATCTTACTAAAGAATTTGGTATCCATGATACAACAAACATAACAAAGCTGATATATATATATATATATATATATATATGGTTTGAATCCTTTGAAAACCCGATCTTAAAGAGAAAACCCTTAAACCCTATGTGGACCGTTAGATCAAACTTATTTTATTTTTAATTAATTAAACAGAAAAAAACATGTGGCCTACAATTAAAGTTGAATATTTTAATGGGGTTTTTGAGAATAAAATACCTATTTTACCCTTTAAGAGGTATATATGACTTTTTTATTTTAGATTCTCTCTCCTCTTTCCTCATTAATTATGTCAGACTCTCTCTCCTCTCTCCCTTTCTCTCTCTTCGTCATTCTCTCTCCTCTCTCCTCTTTTTTTATTTTTTTTAATATGTTTGACTAACAAAATGAAAAAAATAATATTTTTTAAAGAAAAAAAACAAAAAAATTACACATGTGTATAAAACAAAAATTTTACTACACACATAATATTACATATTTTTAACCATAATAAATACTACACATGTGTATTTTACATGTGAAACAAAAAATTACACATGTGAATTTCTAAAAAACATCAAATTAACCAAAACTAAAACTATACATGTGTAGGTGTAATATTTTATAAATATTAAGTATATAAAATATACACATGTGTATTATTTCGATTAAAGTGTACTTTGTGTATTAAAACTTCTACATTTTTATTTATACGCATGTGTAATTTTTTATATCTTGTTGTAAAAATATGTTTTTTTATTTTGTATAAAAATATACATTTTTTTTGTTGTTTTTGAAATTTTAAAAAACATTTTTTTAAATAGATGGAAAGATACATTTTTTTTAAAAACATGTTTTTTAAAAAAAATATGACTTTTTTTTGAATGAAAATATACATTTTTGTAGTTGTAATATTTTAAAAGATATTTTTTTAACTAAAAAATTTAAAAAATATTTTTTAACCAAAAAATAAAACACCTATAAAATATGCGCAAGTTTTAGTGCATATTTTTAGTTTTTTAAAATAAATATGACTTTTTTTTGTATGAAAATATACATTTTTGTAGTTGTAATATTTTAAAAAATATTTTTTAACCAAAAAAATAAAACACTACACATGTGTAGTATTCTGGAAAATCAAATATATAAATTATATATATAGAGAGAGGAGAGAGGAGAGAGGTGAATATTTTATGAGTGTGGGAAAAATACCATTATACCCTTTTTATTTTATTAATTGAAATATAAAATAAGTTTGATCTAAGGGTTGAGATTGAGTTTAAGGGTTTTCTCTTTAAGATCGAGTTTTCATTTGATTCAAATCCTATATATATATATATATATATATATATATATCATTTCAATTGTATGCTAAGGTTGTAAAATTAATTAACCAATAAAAGAAAAGAAACAAGATGTTCTTATCATTGCAACTGACCGCCTCTCCTTAATCTAATGCTAAGTTAAACTAAGCAGATAAGTGAAGCAAATGTAGAACATATATAATAAAAACTTTCCAAAGATTATGGAACACTTCACAGTTGATCATTTGGATAGATTCATGGTAAAATTCTGTCTTTTGGTTAACCAACTTGATTTCAATTCAGGTTGACCCTGTAACTCGCCTCACGTGCTTGACTTCTGTTAGATAATGTAGAGACAGATTGTTTCTTCCTAAACATAAATTGATGATCAATTTTTTTAACTGTGTGCCTATTGGTTAAGGAGAAGTAAGCCTAATGTAGAAGCTACAGGTTGAACTTCCAATATATAACAGCATTGGCAACTGAACTACAGAGACACATGGTTTTCAAAATTATTAAGTGGACATAAAAAGATTAAGCTTCGTATTAACTTCTATATTTATATACCATGCACCTTTTTTCCATCATAAAATTCTTTCACATATGAGCTAGTGCACACAAGTACCATTTATCATCATACATGTATCGAGCAGCATATAGATCAGAAAATTTAATCTTGGCACCTGCGTGATATCACAGTATTCTTCTCCCAGTGTTTGCTGTCCTGCCCCTGTTGTCAAAATATAATAAAGCATCTGGCCCAAAAGCTTCGTCTGCATAATCTTACACCATTCAAAGTTAAGAAACTAACATCAATGTAATCCACACCCGTTGGTAAATGGATACAAGTTCGAAAATTCAAAAACTTCTATGATTTCCCTATCTACTCACTTTAGTTTGTAAAACAATCATCAAAATATGGACTCACATTAAGATATATCCATCGTTTAAACACCAAAATTTCTCGCACCAGGAGTTACTAAAAAAACAGTGTTGTAGAGTGCAGACAGCACATAAAAGAATCACTTAGGTCATTGGTTTTAAAAATAGCAACTGAGGCGCGAGGCAATCAGAAGAATGCCTCAGGACATTGAGGTGGCACCTGATGTACATCTAGGCCAAAATTCATCAAATTGGAGCATGTAAGAGAATGATATTTAAAAAAACGGAAGGGTTTAAGAGTATGAATGATTTAACATCATAAAAATGGAAGATATGTATAAAGAAAAGATATATGCAGCTTTTGGTTGAACATAAAGTTTATTAGGATTGGTTCTACACAGAGCAAAGCCACGCATATGTGAGAATGTCATCCTACGTCTCGGTTTACAAGACCTAAATGCCTTAGCGCACTGCGTTTTTAATACCAGGATTAGGGATCATGTCAGCAGGGTAAGTAAATGAGAAAACGAGATAGGAACAATGTGGAACACTTATTCTTTGCTTGATTCATATGATTCCAAAGAACTTATGAAATCAAAAAACTTTCCAGGAGGCCAATTCATATACAACAATAATCAAGTCCAACAATCAGATACACAAAATAATTGTACTCAATATGATCATCTAACACCTAAAACGAGCTCAATTGCGGCGTATTAACAGAATAATCATAACCATAACTTCAAAGAAACATAAAGCAGAGTAAAAAAAGCAAACAAACCTCATTTTGATAATATATAGCAGCCCTTGTACCTAGACAACACCAAAATAAAAATTAAACGAAAGCTAAAACACAGTTTTTTTGGCAATTAAAATCACTATACAAACATACGCAGATAAATACAACTATGAAAACATAAAACCCTAAATTTGAGATAATATAGTACCGAATAAGTGGCGAAAGGCGTCACGGCAGGCTTCGTATACGTAAGAAGCATACTGGTCGTCTTTCTGTGCTGCTCTCATTATCTCTGGTTGAGCTGCCAGAGGAAATCTCCGGCGGACGGAACTACCGGTTCCGGCATCTTCTCTGATACTATCCGGACGTCCGGCGCCGGAGGATTCACCGATTTCAATTCCCATTCTTCTTCCGTCGATCAGCCGGAGCTGTGTTTTCCATTGATTTTATTTCCGTTGTTGATTGATGAATAATAAACCCTTGGTTCATCAATCAATCAAGTCTGTTTTGTTTTCTTTACTGCGCGTCTGTACAGCACATTTTTTTTAACGGTTAATCTTTTCTTTTTATTCTCATCCTAAGTTAGTTTATAGTAAATTACACATGTTCTCATTATTTACCAATCCATTTTTTTTTAAATTTCACGTCTTGACGACATTATACGTTTCATATAAATCTATACGAGATATAGAATTTCCTCTAACACATACCGATTCGACAGTGATTGATCGTATATGAAGAAAGCATGAGGCTAATCATTAATGATGAAAATCTGACAATTAAAGATTAGTCTTATTATATGTCTCATATAATCATATATTAGACCATGTGTGATGTGTTATCATAAGCCCACATCATTCAACATAGGCGTCACATAATCAGCCAATACTATCACTCTCTTATCATGCAACATCATTATTACATGTGTTATTATCAAATCCCCATCACTTTCTCGATCACTCCGACACTCCACGTTATCACCACCTTTATTTAATATTTCATTATTTGATTTTTATTTATTTTAATTATAAATTAAATTATAAAAAAGACATAATATTATTAAAAAATTAATATTACAAAATAAATAAGAATTACATGATCAAAAAAACATGAATGCTCATTCTTCTGAATCGGATGATGACGATTTCGTAATTTCCTCATGCTCGCTCATTTTTTTTATTGTAAATTGGTTTATTTTAGAGAAAATAATGGTTAATTTAGAGAAAAGAGTGATTATTTTAGGGAGTTGAATGTTTGTTTAATGAGAGGAGTGGTTTATTTATAGTGATTTTAATTTTTTTTTTTGTGACCAGCAGTCAAAAATTGAATTTTTGACTTTTTTTTTTTTAATTTTTTTGCTCCCAACTGCCAAACAATGAATTTTTGATTTTTTTCCCTTGGCTTCCAATGGTCATCACAGGGTGAGAGCCCTCACTACTCCACCCTTCACGCCCGTCTCACGTCCGGGTGTAGTGAGGAGGGCGCCATCGGGTCACGCCCCATAACACATGGTGTTAGAGTATAAGTGGGGTGATATTTAAGAGTTGTATGTGTTTAATAATTAATACGACCCATTACATAAAAATCTTCAAGCTGCAAGCGAGTCAACTCGAGTTAAACGCAGGCTCCCAATGAGTTTGAAATTGATAATTTTATCATCGAACTGGCTCAGTTATAATCTTCTATTAAGCTAAAAGGTCAAACTTCAGATCAACTTGTGAAAAATCTCCATTCATAAGACGATTTGGTTTTTCTTTATTTTTTTACATTATTTACGCATTAATGCACAAAAAAAATATTTACCAAATATAATGCATAATTTATACTTAATTGTATATTTATAAAAAAAAGCATTCGATAGTACAAATATATTAATCTCATAAATAAAATAAAATATGACAATACTCATCATTATAAGTTATATTTTTTAAATGCTTGGTTATTTACACACCCAAATTTTTTATTTTAACACTTCACAGACCCTATATGTCTCGTATAGGTTTATACGAGACGTCCCCACTAACACCAAATTTTTTAACGCTTGGATATTTACACACTTAAATTTTTTATTTTAACACTACACCGACCTTATATGTCTAGTATAGGTCTATACGAGACGTATAACCCCCACTGACACTTAATGACTCGACAATGATTGGTCTCGCATACGTCTCGTACATGGCCTATACGCCCCATACAGACCTATACGACATGTATATGAGTCCAATCATTTACGCTGACAAATTCTGACAAATAATAACTGCCTATATACGTCTTGTATAGGCCTTTACGAGATGTATAGAAGGTGTGAGAATAACATGACCCCTTTTTTTAACGGCCAGCAAATACATTTTAAGCCTGGTGACCGGGCGAACAAAATGACGAAAGACCACCAGCGTCCACGAGACACAGACAACGCTGCTGATCCAGCTCGCCATTTCAAATAAAATTAAAGTCGTAAGATTGTTTTCTCACAAAACAATTGATATATGGCTCATTATCATAAGTTTATCTAATTTTTCTTATATTTATATCTCTTTTATATCTAATTATTGATAGTTATGGATTATTAATTAAATAGATATGAACCAAATGCCTTCTAGCCTAGTGGTAGTCATTTGACTTCTCTTACGAAAGGTCTTGGGCTGGAGCCTTACCTAGAGCAAACATTGCTCTGGGTTGAGTCAGGGGGTTTTCCTAGTTATAGGTTTCCTCCTGAACGTGAGGGCCAGGCCACCACGCTCAGTTATTTGGGCGGAAGGGTGATCCCGGATGACCGGACGTTTGCTGTTCAAAAAAAATTAAATAGATATAATTTTGCTTTAGAAAATGTATAAAATATAGATATAGATAATTATTAATATATTAGTAACCAAATAAATGTAATGCAAAATTAATTATTAAATTTCTAAATAAATTTAATTTTTTATTTAAAAGCTTTACTTTAGGTCCATAAATACCACTAACTTCAAACTATGTTCGTTTAATATTAAAAATGCTAATTGTTTTTATGATCTATTTTAAAAAAGTTCAAATGGTTAATGTGATAGGGTAATTTAAATGAAAATACAATATGTTAAATAATTAATAAACTATGTGATGTTAAAAAATTACAAGTTTTGATTTTTAATTTTTATATGTATTAATATAAATTGTAATTTAAGTTAATTTAAATGTGTTCAAAATATTTAAAAGGCTTAGTATATTTTAATTAATCTAATATTTATTAATTCAATTAAAAAGTTAATGCTCAATTAAAAATTATTGTTTTACAAAACAATTTAACATAATCTATAACTGTCACATCAAATTATATTTCTTTACTACATATTTTAATAGCTGAAATGTTAACAATTTACATTATATACTATTGTATTATATACTAGTTTATTAAATTAATGCAATACGCAAACTTTTAAAAATATATTAATTTTTGTTATTTAATGCATGTCATTTATCTATTCAACTTACATAACACATGAGATTTTAATATAGTAGTCAATAAAATATATATTATTAAGTAAGCTTGATTTTTTTAGTTTGTAATTTTGTATATTTTGTTATATACCAAAAAACAAAAATTTTTGCTATAAAATACGTAAATAAAAAAAATTAGAAAGAAGTAATTATATATATGTGCGAGTGATTTATTAGATGTGTGTCATTGTATTATATTTAGTTGAAAATTGAGTCGAGCTAACGACTTGAGCCAACCTGGCTCGAACTCGATTGATTAAAGTAAGCCGAGCCAGCTCAACTCATTTATAAACAAGATTATATTGAGTCGAGCTTTTTTCAAGCCAATCTTTTCTTGAGGAAGGTTCTAGCATACCGCTAGCCATGAACTTTGAACAACTGTAATTAATTTTCCTTAGGTTTAAATTTGTGACTTTCTTATCTAAGAGACAATGTTTTTATCAAATGACTTGGGTTAGTATCACATTGACGTCTGTAGTGGACATATTTAAAACAATGTATCTACCTACTCTAATAAAGGAGTATTTATAGGAGACACTTTGCGTATTCTGGTTAAATCTAAAAATGTTTTTTCCTGCCCCTCTCTCCTACTAAATAATATTAATATTTAGTAATTAGATTATATAATTAAATATTTAAAAATATAATTTTTCATATTCCAATAAATTACTAATTTATTAAAATTTAATAAGCAATAAAATAATTCGATTATATCTAATCCTAAATATAATTTTATAATTATTAAATATATATTATTACTTAATGTTAATAAAATATATATTTTATTATCAACCCGTGTAATACACGGGTTTACTTGGCTAGTGGTTTATATAAGAGACAATGTTTTTATCAAATGACTTGGGTTAGTATCACATTGACGTCTATAGTGGACATAATTAAAAAATGTATGGTTTATATAAAGAAAATTATCAATTTTGAGAAAATTAAGAAAACTGATTACAATCATTACCAATTAATTTTTTTTTCATTTTTATTTCCTATTATTATAACATAAGAAATGTAAAAAAAATATATGTATTTTAGGTTATTACATATATGTAATTTGTATGTTACACATACTGATTACATATATGTCACTTTATAAGTCACATACGAAACATTTTGAGTTAAATATACGTAATTTCGTGATATACATATTTGTTTCAAAAATTTCTTTTTAATTATAACATTTCTAACCTTATAATAAAAAATTATGAAAAGTTTTTTTAAAAAATTTATTGGTTACTAAGAGTTTTTTTGGTATCCTCCAAAATGAATAGTTTTCTCATTAACCTTTCTCTCTCTCACTATATATATATATATATATATATATATATATATATATATATATAGGGGATGGTTCCTTTGTTAACCCTTCCTTATTGCGATAACCACATAACCCTGTCATTTTTTTCGTTTTTTGCCTGAATCTTTGTTTTTTTTTCATGGTCTTTATTATACTTAAATAGGGGGGTTTCTTTTGTGTTTTTGCTAATTCATCACTGTTTAGAAATTATTTACAAGTGTAAGTAAGTGTAAGTCCTTACACTTACTTACATCACACTTACATCAGATATGTGATGTAAGTAAGTGTAAGCACTTACACTTACACTTGTAAATAATTTCTAAACGGTGATAAATTAGCAAAAACACAAAAAAGAAACCCCCCATATTTATGTATAATAAAGACCATGAAAAAAAGCAAAGATTCGGGCAAAAAACGCAAAATAGTGCTAGGGTTATGCGGTTATCGCAATAAGGAAGGGTTAACATTTGATCCTTCCCCCTATATATATATATATATATATATATATATATTTATGAGATTTAAATAGTTCTCTAACTTTCTAAAAATTTTAGAAAATTTTAACGATTTTTCCCCATATTTTAATGTGGCTAGATAAACAAGGAAACTAGGTAATTTGGTATTAGATTTTGTCTCTTAGAACAGTGTTATTTTACTGACTCAATTTAAGGAGTTAACTCTCTCTCTCGTGTTATTTACATGAATTTTAAAATTGTCTATCATAATAACTAATTTTATACTTACAAATTTCTTAGAATTTAATATTGTATGATAAGGTATTTTACTTTAATTATAATTCCTTAGTACACAATATTAACTTGTCTAAACTTAACTAAATGACTATATTTTTTGTTTTAGTTTCAATTGGAAACCAAATTAAATGAGTATTTTAACTTGTCTGATCTTATAAAATGTTCTATAATAAATGATCACTTGATCAAATGATAGAATATTATAAGCGTACCTACATAAGTATGGTTTTATAGATCATTTATTAATACTGATCAAACTACATTATGTCACACCCCGACCGACGGCGGAATAACGCCGGGACGTGACGGCGACTGTTCAAAAGCTAATGATCGACTATTAAAGTTGTAATATTTATTTCATTCCAAATTAAGTACCATACAAGTAGTTCAAACACATAACATAAACAAGTTTATAGTTCAAAGTTTATTTCTAAGTCCAAAAGCCTTACGTGATCCTCATAGCTTCACTAGATTGTACCTGAAGCATGTTTAGATTCAAAGGTCAACTACAAATAGTTGGTGAGAAACATATGTTTTGACACCAAAAGTTAACAGTTCAAAAAGATCAGATTTGCAATTCATATGTAACATAGTGATATAAGGCAATATGTGGAAACATACACATGTAACTATTGCAGATCAATCTTTAGTTAACCTACTTAGGCATAGTACTCTATACTACCCTCAAAATAGTTAACTACTAAATGATCACCGGATGGGTGGAGTGATCAGTTCAATAGATCTATCATCACGACAGTTTGGCTTTCATAAGTTAATGATCAATGCATAAGTTAAGTATAGTTAAGATGATATTTTAGGACGTATAGCTCAAATCCACATAGATACAAGTTTGAATTGCAGAAAATAGTTCAAAGTTAAACATGTTCCAGCCCCGATGATTTTGTAAGCAAAAGTAAAAGAAAATGGGTCTATGTAACTCACCTTGCAAATTGAGCTGGAAACGGAAATCGGGATGTTGTCCAAAATGGTACCGTATTAGGTACCTACAACATTATAGATTTCTTTTAGGTTTATGAACTTGACATAATTTGTGTTGTATTTTGTTTTCTTGATTTTTGTGTATTACGTGTCGGGATTTTTCAAAATAATTATGCTTTTTACTAAATATTTGTTATAATGCATTGAAAATACGAAGTGTCGGGTTTCCAGAAAATTTCGATATTATAACGACCTATTTTAGAATATTGCCATTTTGTTTAACACATCAATGCTTATTAATTATTTCAACATATATATGTTTATAAGTATATATACATCCATCATTCAAGTATGATTGTGACATATATACATATCTTCACATATATGTATTAAATAATTAATCTTGTTGTAAATATATTTTAAGTTTATACTCTACGTTTTTGAACAGATTTTGTCTAGCATGTTCGGGTACACGTTTGGCATACCAAATCTTTGAGTTAATTTGTAAAACCCTCCAGTTCACTATTTTAAGTTATTACAAACAACTTTCGTTTAGAAAAGTTTCGTGATTTTGCTTGCAAAGTGGACAAAACTGTCACACAAGTGTAAGTCCCTAATGTTTATGTTTTAACATATTTAGTACCATAGGTTTGGTTACATTTTTAAGATACCAAACCTTTGATTTAATTTATGAAACTCTCCAGTCCACTATTTTAATGTGTTATGAACAACTTTTATTTATAAATGTTTTTTAGGATTTGCCTCTTAACTAGGTCAAAATAGCAGCACAAGTTAGGGGGTAAAAAACCACACACTAATCTTGTGAAGGCTATTTAGGGCATCATTTGTTCGAGTTAGAAGATGTATAAATAATGCTTGGAAAGTTAATACAACGAACTTAGTTTTAGATTCTGATTTTGTTCATTTTGGAGTTGATATATCTATTTTATGACTTGTTAAAGTTGTAACAACTTTCTGCCATAATTTCAGAAATGTATGCTTTCATATATTCAAAATAGCTTGATCATCCATATGTATATGTAGATTCTTACATGCATGCACTCATCGTTTATTTTAGGATAATTATACATACTTGCATGCACCCATCATCACACATACACTTATATATAGTTACATATACCTGCACACACACACATCTAAATCATTTTCATTCTTTTTAAAAAAAATACCTCATGTTATTGATTTCTCTTTCTTTGAAGCTAGTTGAACAACACTTTCATTTTATGATTTAAGAACACAAATGAATAAGAATGTTATACCTTAGCGAAATGAAGCTTGTCACACCCCAGGCCGGCGGAAACGGATCGTGTTTTCCCTTCGGGCGGAAGGTTCCCGGGGCGCGATATCTTGAGTGATAATCACTTGATCAGATTGTTTACATAGCACATGATAATATAAATGAGAAATGCTAACACATCCATGATATAGAATTACAAGATTAAATTACAATGTATCGTTCATAATTTAATCGAGTAAATCTATCAAAAGAATCAATATAACTATATCTTGTATATGTACAAGATATACAAAAGATGATTCATTGTTCTTGTCTCCAAAAGCATGCAATACAAAATAAAGCTAGGACTTCTAAAAGTCCACTAGCTTAATCCTTGCATGTATGTAGCTACGCCTGTTCATCACCTGAGAAAACATGTATTTAAACAAAGTCAATACTAGGTTGGTGAGTTTATAAGTAAGTTGATTGAAAACATTGATTCATTCACATGCACAATCACAATGTATATTATGTTAATGTCACTTGTTCACCCAATGGCTTCTCAATAGTTATATTTACCAGTAATATTTCATCCTAGTAGTGATGCTTATATATAGGGCATATGTAAGGGAACTAAGCCCTAGCCAACACCCCACCACATCACTACTAGAACTCCACACAACTTGCAATACAACTATTGATTTCCATTCCCAATCCACATGTCCATATCATTCTTGAATCACCTGTGATAACTTGTATAGAATAATATAACGATGTAATTGTAGTTATTGAACCGAAGTTTAGATAACCATTATATGTTAAGGATTTTAGATTTATCAAATATGTTCCTTGTATTATTCTATATTTGTGGGGTTAACTATTGTTTCACTTTTTAAATATTAAGAGTGTTAGTTAACCACTTGTAATTTGTTCTTGAACTGTAGTGCATAGAGCCTAAAAGGAATCCATTGACATCCTCACGTAATCAGATCTCAATGCATCCGATTTACCTCTACCACTTTGTAAACCATAGACCTCATCGAAACAGTTACTAGCAATAAGACATGAGAATATGCATTACTCAGTCTACTAGTCAACAAGAAACGATGGATTAATTACTTATCACTGCAGATTAATATCACCATGTGTCGCTCACCAGAACCTGACTTGAAGTCGCCCTGTCACCGGTCATACGTTATCGGCCAATGAATCAATACGATCAACATACTAGCCCTACAAGCTAGAGGTTTGTCAAACCTATGGTACCACTATGCTATCGTCGGTTTAGTCACGTCAAACTAACTGGTCAGCGAATTATAGGGACTTACATGATCAACTTGTACAATTTGGCACATGATTGAAGTGATATAATACAACAGGTCAATAGTAACTAATTGTAATTGTGTTCATCTGTGTTATTGTTCTCATTGTCATATGTTCTCTGTGTTATTAACAAAGTTAAATAAGAACTTGTCTTATTACATTATGTTAATTCCTTGAATGAATGATGTGTTATCATGAAGTTACATTATCATGATTATCATTCTTTGTTCCATGTTCTCTTGTAATATGTGTTGAGTTGTAAAGCTAAGTGTTAAAAGGTTTTATCCTAATACACTTACTTAACTCTTGTGTCGAATTTTATTACAAAGATATGTAATATCTTTACAACATTCATGTGTTTGACTGTAATTGTTCCCCTGTCTGTTCATGTAAGAATAGCTGAGTATTATAAGATAAAATCTTATAACTATATTATTCTAATGTGTTGATGAATTAATAAGATATATTATCTTGTTCATCTGATAATCCTTGTCATATCGTGATCATACAAGCATGCATACAATGATAAGCGATAATAAACAATTAAGTATTATCTAAATCAAAGTATAAATAACATGTTAAGCAGAACTTTTAAATAAATAAAAGTAAACATGTTTCTCAGCCCGAAGGTTGAAAACCCGTTAAGATTAAAGTAAAAGGGGCATATGAACTCACCTTGTTGTTGTAGAGTTGACTTAGATTAAAAGAATGAAGACACGCGCTCTTGATTGTTCTTGATGTTGATTTCACGATCATGTATTGTTTACACGTTGTATGTACTTATAAGTATTGATTGTAATCGGGTTATGTGTGTGTGTGTTAACCTTAGAGTTGGTTAACATTCGCGAGTCTCGTCCTCGGTCTCCATTCGGCCCAAAGTTTCCTTTACTTGACAATTGAAAATCATTTGTTAGTATGCTCTAGGATGTGTTGTTTCAACTTAATGAACTAGTTCATTTGACTTGCCATCTTGTAGTAAAAGTTGATAATTGTCATCTATTCACTTGCATATTATTATTTGACTTGGTTACATAGGCTAGTTTACTCATCAAATTAAATGTGTCTATCATTAATTGGGCTAAATTATTCACTTGGGCCGAATGGTTTACTTATGTCATGAGTGGGTTTGGGCCGAATAGAGTCGGGGGCTTGCTACACCTATATAGGCCGAAGTCCAAAGTCCATGAGGCTTGTGTTAATATCATTGGGCTCAATGGGCTGCATCTCTCGCAATGGGCCAAGCCATTTGTTATTAGGCCGAAGGTTACAATTTGGGCCGGTTGTAACTGTTGGGAATGTTGGGCCGAAATAAACAAAGGGGTTGTCAAATGGTCGGTCACTTGTACAAGCATTCCAGCGAACCTAGTTATTCTGGTGGCCAAGGTTCGGCTCTGTCTGAATACTAACGAACCCAAGGGTTCGTTCCCAGCTTAGGTTCGCCATGCAGAGGGTTCTGGTCTGAAATAGTTCGTGAACATGTTTAGGTTCAGTGAAGGTTGAAATGATTCGGCAGCAAAGGTTCGTAGGTGTTGGATGGTTCGGCTTGGCCATGAGGGTTCGGCGCCTAACAGGTTCGTGCATCGGAGGATTCGGCTAGGTCTGAACAGCAAAGGTTTGCTTGATATCCAATGGTTCGGCTGTCACCTACTGCACCAAGGTTCGTCGAGCGTGTAGTAGGGTTCGTGACTGGGAAAAGGTTCGGCCATTTCAGGTTCACTACATGCAATGATGGTTCGCTGCTCATGGGTTCGTGGAGTCGAAGGTTCGGCCAGCCTTTACTTTTGCGAACCTGCAACTGGTTGGTAATCCTCTCGACTTTCAGATCTGTTGCAAGCTATACTCTCCACACCTTTAGATGTATATGAGTTCTCGAGGATGGGTAGTGAGTGCGTATAAGGTTCTTAACCGGTTATGGGTTGGGTTATAACAAAAGCTTAGAAAACCCTAACTTCCGTGATCTTTGGAGCATCATACCTCGTTTTTGACTGGTGAAAAGCTTAGATCCGTTGTACTTCCTTGTAGGGGACGTCAAGAGCTACGCGTGGGTTCAAGAATCACCAAATTTCATTGAGGAATGAAGAAGATATGAAGGTTTGAAGTTGGTTTCTAGTGAGAGGGTGAAAGGTTCAGGAATAGGGTTGTAGAGAGAGAATGGCTGATTGCAAATGAGAGAAATACCCCTCATTTGGTGCTTTTATACCCCGGGGGTATTCGGGTCCGTTTCGGTTGCTCGGTTCGCGTTTTTTTTCGCGTATCCGGAATTTTACCCGTGATTTGGTTTTAATAAATAAATGAAGATTATTTTAATTAATTGATGAGTTTCAAAATTGTAAAAATGTTAAATATTTTATTTTATTAATTTAACTTCGTTCGTGTCGTGTTTTCGTTTTCGTTTTCGTTTCGTCAGATCGCGTCACCATCGCGCGTATTCGTTCGAATCGTCATTCGAAAGAACACGACGATGGTTTTGCTTTCCGAATTTTGTTTTCTACTTCCCAGTCATCATTTCAGAACGTTAAACTCACAGATATGTTTGTATGAATCGTCACCCACACACACTGTCAGTTCGTTATTCTGAAACGACACTGCAATTTATGTTTGAATCGTGTTTCCTCACTGTCGGACTCAACTAAACACCCTGATATCACATTGTTTTCACATTGAATTGTCGGCCATCTGATTCCTGTCATCTATGGATATCAGATCGCAACTGATTTGTTTTTGTCATTCGCTTGAACATCGTTGTTTCTCATGTTTAGTTGTGTTAACTGTACTTAGGTTTTCACTTAAATACACACAACTAATGTTTCAATTGAGTGTTGTACTTACAGTATTTAAGTTTACACAAAAATACATACAACTGTTTTTCTTGTAAATCTGAATTCTGTTAGTACAAATACTGTGTATACACATGAAATCACACGTAGTTACGGTTGAAAGTACACGCACCGTACGGACTTGCCGGCCGGTCTGGTACTAGATGTCACAAAGCTAGATGAAACAAAGTGTATGTTGTTGCACACAAACTTCAAAAACCCACCAAAACCTTCAAGAAGTTGATAAATAATGATGAAAGAAAAACTTGGAAATTGAGGTATGATGGTGGTGTGGTGGTTCATGTTCAAGAGGGAGGGAGGGAGAGAAAAGTTTGAGTGTTGCAATTGCTAAAATGATTAGATTGGATTTTATAGGACTTTTTGAGTATCTTGCATGGATCTTGAAATCTTTATAAGGATTTCTTGTATCCTCCATAAGCCAAGTGTCCCCCATTTGTCATACCAAGATTATTAGTTGTTCCATGGTAGGTTAAAATTGATATATTCTGAGTATTACAGTGTTTAAATCTTGTACCGAGCAGTTGTTTAATAAACTATTTTAAATCAAAAAAAATAATAAATATTAAAACCTACTAAAATAATCAAATTTTAATTAATAATAATTATCTTAGATCATATTTGGTTCATTGTGTCAGATTTACTCAGATAAAAACTGATTTAGTCTGGGTCTGAAAGTAACGGTTAACGTTTCAATTTACTGTTTTATATCGTTAATTCAAAATTTGCACTTTTGAATTATTATTTTATGTTAAACTAAACATATGAACTAAATTCATTAACCGAGTTGTCGCCAAAGTTCGTTTAAAATAACCGAGTTTACTGCAAAGTAAGGTTACCAAATGCAAAACTATGCATTTTTTAAACGAGAATATACTTTGCTAAACTTCAAATAACATTTAATTATTAGGTTTTCTGACTGAACCGTCATACTCACCTTTGAATATATTAACGTAGTAAATTAATCAGACTTGAAAGTTGACGGATGTTACCGTCTCTCCTAGTTAGAAGAATTTCGTCCCGAAATTCAAATAATGTAATGGTTGACAAGTGAATCTGTGAAGATTTTTAGAGATATTTAATTTTAACGTAATGTTTCTCAAAACAAATGAGATTTTGAGAGAGCTAATCCTTGCCTACCATGATATAAAAGCTACCTAGTTGCATGGGAATGAGATTGATGAGGGAATTGTGTTCGTTAGCGTTCAAGTTCCAACCATGAATGTTATAATCAATGATGATGGGTAGGGCTAGCATAACAGGTCACCTGTGACACGATAAGACACGAACACGATAAGACACGAACACAAACATGGTTGACACGAACACGACACGATAACTAATCGTGTCATTTTTCTTAAACACGAACACGAACCTGTTTGGAAACAGGTTACACGATAAGACCTGTTTAGGGACACGATAATAGAACAATCTACCTATTGGTTCAAGCAAACAAATTCCCAAATTCTAACTCCTAAACATACATGGTCGATTAGGAGGAGGCGATAAGAGGAGGTGCAGCGCCGGTAGGAGATGTAGCGACTGGAGGAGGTACAACGACCGGAAGAGGTGCAGCGCCGGTAGGGGGTGCAGCGACCGGAGGAGGTGCAGCGCCAGGAGAAGTTGCAGCGACCAGAGGAGGTGTAGCGGCTGGAGGAGTTGCAGCGACGGGAGGAGTTGCAGCGACGGGAGGATGTGCAGTGACGGGAGGAGCTACGATGGCAATGGCCAGACAGTGACAAGAATGGTGTTTGGGGAAATTAGGGTTTGATGTAGGGAAGAGGGGATTGACGTGAATGTTGGCGACGGCTGGAACTTCGGGAAAGCTTTAACGCAAATGGGTCTTTTATATTTAAATCTTATATTACTAATATATTTAATAAATAAAAAATATTAACAGGTTTTTAAACAGATCCTAACAGGTTAACAGGTGTTTTAACCTGTTAAGACACGATTTATATCGTGTCTAAACGTGTCGACCTGTTAAAGACACGAAACCTGTTAAGGCTAAACACGAAACCTGTTAATTTCGTGTCGTGTCGTGTCGTGTTAACAGGTCCGTGTCTAAAATTGCCAACCCTAATGATGGGTTCTCCATATGCTGCTTCAACCATGAGAGAACCTTGTGGTCTAGCTCGAGGAGTAACAAGAAACAAAGGTTAAAGTATTGTGTGGTCTAGCTTGAGGAGTAGCAAGAAACAATGGTCAAAGTATTATGGGACTCATGATATAGATTGATTGGCAGACTAATGAAACATGATAGCACACGGCTTTCCCTCTGTATACATCTAAAACTCAGTTCTTTCATTATTTCATTAGACAAGAAAAGGTTGAATACTCAGTTGATTTAATCCTTACTACATACTACATCAACATTTCAGAATAGAAATAAATCATTTTTTTTTAGCTTTTCATTATTTCATTATTTATTAGTATTAGAATATTTAGTGATTCAATTTTTATTTACAACGTTTCATAACGAATCATTCATGATTGGCCAAATCATTGATACAAAAAATATCCAAATACCAAATCCGCCTTCTAGATAACCTTCGCAAAGTATATGAAACATGAGAAATAGAAAATCATTGATAGAGATCACAAGGTTGACATAGAATAACATAGTTTTTGGAGTAGTGATGGAGCATGATATCAATGTTGAGCTGAAAATAAAATACTAGTACCGGTTGGTGTAAATATCTTGATTTACAAAGTAATTTTAGTTCATGTCACTTTTGGTATAACATGTTTTGGGCAAATAGGTTAAGACAATCGTTTCAAGATCCTTACGAAAGCAAGGCGGTCTCTAGTTTGATAGTGATATATATGAATTGTTTTCCTAATAAAGGAATTATTTAAAGGATTAGGTCTCGTTTTGGTTTTGGAGTCTCGAGTTAACATAGAAGTGTAAGGGCGAGTGATAAGTGGGTTTTGAATTTTAGATTAAGGTTTTTTATTGTTCGTAATCGTTAGAAAATTCGCCAAATGATTCGGCCGTTTAGTTAATTTCCAACATTTCTGTATGAATCTTAAATGGATTTAAAGCTTGAAATTTCATCCTTCTATGTAAATGGATTTGGGATTTTGAATAATAGGCTTACAAGTTATAGTCATAGGTCACTATTCTAGCATTCGTAGATTACGCACTAAGATCATAGTTCGATGTTAAGAATTATTGATTGATGTATTAGATCTGTATTTGTAACACCCCAACCTGATTAGAAGGTATAGTTTAAAAATTATCCTAGGACCAGTCCATCCGCCTCTCCAAAATTCAGTAGGTGCACAAATGTACTATCAGAGTACTAAATAGAGACGCCGTGAACTCAACTAACCGCCACGGATGGTTCCACATCATGGTTGCCGCCATGAAGGGCCTGTAGTCATCCTTACAGGTAGGGGCATGCTCGAGTAACAGATCATAAGTTCAATAGGTTCAGTAAGTTCAGTAGGTTCAGTAGGGTATTTAAACTACTAAGTAATATCATATTCGGATCATGCAATAATGAGTACAATATAATCTAAATCTATTGCATGATAAACGAAGCAGGGAAACACGATATCATATCGTGGCAACAACAAATCAGAATATAATATAGAAACGGAAATAAACGATTATAGAAACAGAAATACTTTGATTTAATTAAACAAGATCCGTACCTGGGCCTTATCAAATAATCATGAAAATAACTGAGTGATCCAAATCCCCGACGATTCAGAAATCTGTTTTTTATTTAATTCCACGTTAGTTTAAACGAATTTTAATTTGTATACCTAATCGCTTAGATTTTGATGCCCAAATCGCAATTGTTTGTTAAATTATATTTCATCATTTTTTTTAAACAATCTCTTGGTTTAAAAACAATTGTTTCAGATTGGAGGCTATGAATTCTCAACCTCTTTAACCAAATAACAAAATCTTAACAAACTGATGTACATCGTTCGATTGTTAAGATTTAGATTTGTTTTTATTTTGTCTACTATGTTCTTGCTAGAATCGAGCCCCAACAAAAACCCAAGACAAAAATATGTGCACAGAGAGAGTCGAAAGCCGTGATCTCTCCATGTAACCCACACTCCTTAACCGGTCTTCTGATAACAAATAGTTTTGTTGATTTAATTCTTAACATGTAACCCTCATCACCCTTCTAGATTATTGAACTTGTGTAATTATTTGTAGTGACTTCTCAAGCTTTCATAAATCTCATCTTTCACCATTGCTAACCCATTCAATATAAATGTCCATATGTAGATTATATATATATGTACGTATGTATGGTTTACGAAAGAAACATTTTGGTGGGCTAGGCATCCAAGTAATGTTCTTATCATCTTTAACAGTCCCATGGTGAATTAAACATTGATTAAATTTGTAACATCATGTGCTCTAGGTAATAATGTTGTTACCTTAAATCGGAATCGAAAGAAAAACGATTTAATACTTCCGCGGTGAACGACTGAGAATGAAGGCGATGAAATTGTCGGTCCGCTCTTGACGGTGGTGGTTGTAATTGTCTCTGATTGAAGTTGATGACATTGGTCTGTTCCGTGGTGATTGCACAATGGTGGTTAACGCCAATTCCATGTTCCTGATCACCGCTTCCGATAATTGAAACGATTAAGACTTAGCCAAGCAAGAGCAACGAAGATTAGTAGTGTTTGCCAGAGATGTGTGCATGTACCAAATGATAGATACAATAACAAATGGTCTCTAGTAGTTGTGTTTTGCCGAAACAGGAGACTGAAGGTTTCCAAAAGTAGATTGATAGAGAGCTTTGAGGTTTCTTTGGATCTAAGTTGGTGAGTCGGTTATTGATGAAATTGGCTTCTTGATGTTGTTTCATGAAAGGTTTGATAATGGTTCCTAGTGCAAAATGATAATACTTTGGCAATTGTCATCTGTTACGAATTGGTTTTCAAAGAGGCAAGTTAATCGAGTGCCTATATGATCGGTTTCTTCTTTTGTTACTAAATGGTAATTTAATACAATTAAGTGTTACTAAACACTTATGACCCAATTTATGTCGAATGTTATTTAATTAATAAAGAATTTAAACCTTGGATTAAAGGAATTTGGCATTCTCAAATACGGATTAACACGATATGGTTCGGGTATAGGTCGGTTTCTGAATCATATTTTTAGTTCGGTCTGGTAAGGTTGTGGGTATTATTTCAGCAAAACCTTCCATATTCAAATATTAGAATCCGATTAGATCATTTATTTCAGTTTTTTAATATGTATTTTATTTATTTGTTAATACAGGTATTATAGTAATAGTGTCACAAACTAGCGTCTCAAGATCATAGAGTGCTATTTGAATAAAATTTACACCTTTGAATAGTTTATAATCATAGGTTGTCGTTCGATATAGAATTTGACGCTTCAAGAGTTTTCAATTGATGGCATATAGATAAATTTATTCATCCTTCGAGTTTTATTTCAAAAAGTTTACTTGGCTTAGAGTTCTTGTAATAACGATAGTTTAGTTGATGTAAAAGTTTTACCCGAGACCTTTAATCGACTTGGTGTAAGGATACACATCGAGTTCTAGCTTTTTTTTAATTGATTTAACTAATTTCTTTAACTAAAGAAATCTTACTTGATATTGAAAGTTGAATTGATGTTAACTAGTCCTTGGTCACGCTCTTGGTCTGTGACACGCCGTAAAATCCTGGTCAGCAAACAATTTAATTAAATTGTTATTTAATTAATAATTACATATGTGGCACTAAAATTAGTTTAATTTAGTGTGACACGTGGCACGATAATACAAACACAGTCACAAACATGATAATTCGGTAAATTATCGAAAAAGCACAGACGTATCAGAAATCCACGAACGTTGGTGAACGTCAAACTAATCAAGCAATTTAATGATAAAAAAGTCAATTGTGGCCAGACAATTAATAAAGAAGTTCAAACGATGTTAAAATGATGAGTTATAGTCGAGAAACGGGAAAAAACGAGCTTAAACTAGAAAATGGGCCAAATTGGGCTCATCCGGCAAGCTTCGCGGTAAGCCAAAGGCCTTGGAATAAGCCTTGGCGGTACGCGAAGCCAATGCGGGATAATTTGAATTCCTCGAAATCCTTCGCGGTACGCCAAGAGCTCTAGTGAGAGCCTTGGCGATACGCGGAGTGTTTCGGGAGGAAATCTGATTATTTTAATCGCGGCGGTACGCCAAGGCCATGCACGATCGGCCTTGGCGGTACGCGATGCCTCCAGATGCTTAAAAACTTTATAAAACCCAACCCAACCCAAACCTTATGTTTCATTTTTACCCAAATTCTCTCAACTAAACTCAATCCAGCCGACCCCAAAACCTCTGTCAAGCACCTCCCTACCCCCTGGAAGCCATTACCAAGGTTTGAGAAGCCACGTTTGGAAGAAGGAAGCTTAGGAAGGCTGCACATCACCTCCACCATCCAGAGTGTAGCTGTGAAGCCATTAACAACAATATTTGGGGCCATCAAACCTCTGTTACAATCTCAAATCTCAGAAAAAGGGTTAATTGAGGTAGTCTTTGTAGTCCATTTACACTCAAAACACTTGTAAACACACATGCAAGCACTTAAATCACACATGCAATACCATCCAAAAGCATGCACGGAATTTAGGGATTTGATGATATGATTTTGATGCCTTGACGACTGATTTGTGAGTATTAGATTGATCTATGATGATTAACAATGAGATTTGATGTTATTTGAAGATTATTGGGTCATGTTCTATGAAATAGTAACTAAAAGTGACATGCATGTACGATCTAAGATGTTTTGATTGATATTGGTTATGTATTCATGTTATTTGGGCTATGGTGATTGATTTCAATAGGTTTGATGATGAGATATGCTCATTTGATGTTGATTTGCGCATTATTGCCACAAATAGTAAGTTTTGTTACAATATTTGTGTTAGATGATGACGTTAGTAAAATAAACATGTTTAGATGATGACTTGTGGTAAAGAATGATGATATTTGGATAGGGGATGGATTAGAATTGTTAATATGGTCATTTGATATGGATTTGGGCATAGTTACTATATTTAGTAACTTTAATTGTGCATAATTATGTTAAGTGAGGATTTTAGTGAAATAAACAAGTTAGAATAATGGTTTATAGTTAATGATGAAATTATTAACTAAAGATATTGTTTAGTTTGATTAAGATGGTGATTTATATGCAAACCTTCTAATTACAGAAACTTTATTTGGAGATTTCACAAGCTAGAAATATTGGTTTAGTTTTAAAAGCGGTAAATGACTAGAAGTGTTATAACATGAAGTTATGAGAAGTTGTTATATTATTTCCTATGCTAAACATGTCAAACCTAGAAACATGCTATTTTAGGTAACTTATTTGTTAAAAACGAACCTATGTGCTTATTTGACAACGTGTGACAACGTGCTAAGTGTTAACATGACCACTTAGGCAAAACAAGCATGCTATAACTATTAAAATGTGTTATATTGCAAACTTGTTAGAAATGGAAACTTACTATAGATGGTAAGTTGACCATCTAACGTGACTTATGTGTTTACATGCAACCATAACAAACGCACGGTTACCAACGGGTCTTTGAGTCAAACACGGTCAAACACGAACAAGCATGATCAAACATAACAACCTTGGGTTTTTGAGCACGAACGCGAACACGGACACGAACACGCGCACAAACCCGAACACGAACTTACGTACATTATGTAATATAGGCAATAAGTAACCGACTCGCAAGAAGATTAAGGAGCTTATGCGTTTATATACTCAGGTGAGTTCACGCCCCCTTTTATCTTAATTGTTTATAAACTCAAACCGGAGGGAGAATTACATACAAATGTTTTTGACAAACAATTAGAACAAACATTTTAGACAAACACTCTAGACAAATGATTTTGACAAACACTTTGGACAAATGATTTTGACAAACCTTTTGGACAAACACTTGTGACCAACCTTTGAAAAAGGTATTTGATAAACACTTTGGACAAACATCTTTAACAAGCATTGAGTACAAACCATTTGACAAATATATTTGATAAATATTTTGGACAAACATTGGGTGCAAACATTTGACAAACATTGTTGACCAACATCTGGGTCAACAGGCTGGGCAAACTTTTTTGACCAACAACTGGATGAGACAAACTGAACAAACTATTTGTACGAACATATTGTATGATTGATGGTTTATTGGGAACAAACATTTAAGTGTTGTATATCGTAATAAATCCTCGCACAGTCTTACCGTTAATGTGTATACAACGAGGTGAGATTAAGATGGTACTATTGGGCGTGACGAACCCTATGCGGCACCAATACTGACTGGAGATCAAGACACGTGTAATCTCAACCCATCGTCCATGTCATTACGATAGGCATGGCGGATGTTAGAGCAAACAAGAGCATAGGATTGCACTTAAAGAACTTCTGGAAGAGTCGAGCATGCATTAAGAACGTTTTATGTTATGTTATGCAATATGTAAATAATTTACAACTCGTGTACTAGCTTCCGCAACATTTATTTATTATCAGCTGTAAAACTTAGTGTTTAATTTGGGATATTTTAAGCAATATCCACGTGTATTTTAAACTCATATAGAGTCATTCTATATGACTAGAGCTTTGATCCTGGCCACGTCACACCCAACGGTCTGACGCCGCAAGTGGGAATTTGGGGGTGTGACAGACTGGTATCAGAGCCTTGGTTATAGGGAACTAGGTTTGCATGTAGTAAACTTAGACTATAGTCATAGCTCTACACTTAAACTCTGCACTAGTTTCACACAACACATTATGTGCATAGTTTAGCAATATGCTTTGTGACTTTATCAGACTCTTACGAACATGCCTTTGACACCTTTAACGGGCGTTCATACTTGACTGCACATGCGACGTGTGCAAAAGGATTAGCGAACAGACGAACTAAAGATCGAAGAGAACTCTTATATGTTCTAAAGTAGACTTCTCTAGCACAATCTAACACGAATCGAATGCTATTCCCAAACTTTTCCTCGAATGTAAACCCGGCCACATGACGTATGCCGGTAGACAAGAACCATAGTATCGACACTCAGGAAGTAAACTTCGAAATTTAAGGTGTATAGTAGCTTGAAATTGAAGGAACTAGAATGACTGTGTAAGATAAATTGACGATTATGGTGGCCAACGTAATCGTGAATTTATAGGTGCATACGGATTCTAGCAAATTCAAAGGATAAGCTATGTCATACAAAGCACATGATTGATATGTGACCGTTAACCATGTAGTTCAAACAAATCCCATTAACTTATTAGAAACCGCGATGTAAAACTCAACGATCCCTTACATTCAATTTGGTCGATCTGAACTCATTTGAACCTTCACAGTGCAACTTTGGCAATTGCGCGCAGACGCTTATTGGCGTGGGTCTTGTCAGTTGTTGGAATCGACATTTTCGGTGTTCGATCTGCGAACGTAGTACGTATGACGACTAATCCTCAAGCATAGCACGTACACTGTGTACACCTACTTGCTAAGTGGAACTCCAAGCAAAAACAACATAACCATGCGCGAACGAGGAAGTTAGACTGGCGCAACAACACTTTAACAAATCCAGAACAATGAAGACATATCGTTGATCGATGATGCCACATCAGTAGACATATAGCTGAATAGCCATAGATACCACCCATACACTCCTTTAATTGCTATCGACACTTGTAGACATCCATATAGATGATGGAGTTATCTATTGACACTTTTTATGAAGAGTTCAACTACAAGTACGACCAGGCCTTTGATGCACAACCTGGCCTTACATTGAGCACAAGTAATATGAACTCTAATTCCTCAAACTATCAAGATTGAAGAAATAGGGAGTTGAACAAACTAAGATACATGAGCCAGCTCATTATAGCGAATGACTTTCTATACCATTCTCAACCTCTAACATGATCTCTCATAAGATCTATCCGAACGCTTAAACCTACCCACGAATATGGCGTTAACCTCATAACGATCGGCAAACGAAGTTGCTAAACTCAAATGTAGGGATTCAATGAAACTCTAACTGTAGAATTTCTTGTGAGAATCAACAAAGGTCTTTTGAGCCAAACAAAATCCTCAAACTCAAACGTGGAACGCACACTAACTTTCGAACATATGGAACATGTGTTCTAAGGTATAAGTGTCACACCCCAGGCCGGCGGGAACGGATCGGGTTTTCCCGTCGGGCGGAAGATTCCCGGGGCGCGATATCTTGAGTGATAATCAAATGATCAGATTGTTTATATAGCACATGATGAATAAATGAGAAATACTAACACATCCATGATATAGAATTACAAGATTAAATTACAATGTATCATTCATAATTTAATCAAGTAAATCTACCAAAAAGAATCAATGTAGTTATATCTTGTATCTGTACAAGATATACAAAAGATGATTTATTGTTCTTGTCACCAAAAGCATGCAACACAAAATAAGCTAGGTCTTCTAAAAGTCCTCTAGCTTAATCCTTGCACGTAAGTACCTACATCTGTTCATCACCTGAGAAAACATGCATTTAAACAAAGTCAACACTAGGTTGGTGAGTTCATAAGTTTAGTAATTGAAAACCTTTAATGTTCACAAGCACAATCACAATATTTCGCATGATTCTTGCAATAATTGATTCACCTGTTTCACCCAATGTCCTCTCCATAGTTATATGTACAAATGGTGTGACACCTGATAAAGCATGCTTATATATAGGGCATACAAAAGGGTCAAGCCCAGATGCCATCCCACCACATGCTCAACCAAATTTCACACTACTTGCAATACAACTATGGATACCCATCTATTCCTCACATGATTTCACCTAGTCTCATCGCGTAGTCCCATATAGTCTCATCACATAGTCTCATATAGTCTCATCACATAGTCTCCATCAAATAGTCTCATATAGTCTCATTCCCTAGTCTCATATAGTCTTATTCCCTAGTCTCATATAGTCTCATATAGTCTCATATAGTCTTATTCCCTAGTCTCATATAGTCTCATATAGTCTCATTTAGTCTTATTCCCTAGTCTCATATAGTCTCATATAGTCTCATTCCCTAGTTTCATATAGTCTCATTCCCTAGTCTCATATAGTCTCATCACATAGTCTCATCACACAGGCTCATATAGTCTCATATAGTCTCACCACATAGTCTCATCACATAGGCTCATATAGTCTCATATAGTCTCATCACATAGTCTCATATAGTCCCATCAAATAGTCTCATATAGTCCCATCAAATAGTCTCATATAGTCTCATTCCCTAGTCTCATATAGTCTCATCACATCGGCACGTATAGACTCATATTGCATAAATTCATGTAGATATCACCTCCTAATCACGTAGTCACAATTTCATGGTCTCACATAAATCGGATCTAACCTAACCCTAAGACTGTCACCTTTTAGTCTTATAGGTATTACATGTATAGTTTCATATGTTTTCACTGTAGTACAAGCATGGTGTTATAAGATCAAGTCTTATAATATAATGTTAACATGTATGGGGAATGACATCTTGGAATTAGGTTTTCCTGATGTCATCCTTGATATCACAAGTAATAGTCTCATATGTCATCTGTTCTCAGTAATAAATGTTTTCATGTTTAACCATGTGTGATAAGAACTAGTCTTATTACGCATCGTTAGTATTAGTGGTGAACGATGTCATTATCATGAAGGTACGTCATCATGATTATCGTTCTTGGTGGTTGTAATTGTTATCAGCATGTTATCCATTGGTTTTCCCGTTGTTCTATCGTGTAAGAATAACAAACAGTTGTAAGATATATTCTTAACAACTTGTATTATCCTATTGTTTTAATGTGTCATGAATCTAGGTTAGCATGTAGCATCCTAGCTATTCTAGATATGATAATAATCAGGCAATTGAGCATACAACGGTAATCGATAATAATGATAAACAATATTATCTAAATCATAATATATATGCAATATATTGTAATAAAACTTTTAAGTAAATAAAAGTTAAGCATGTTTCTCAGCCCCGAGCTTTGAAATCAGAAAAGATTAGAAAAGGGGCATATGAACTCACCTTGTAGTTGTAGGGTTGACTTAGCTTAAAAGAAGAATGGCACACGCTCTTTTTTGTTCTTGTTGTGAATTCACAATCTTGTATTGATTTCATGTGATTGTATCTTATAAGTATGAACTTTAAGGATTTGAGTGCGTGTATGTGTTAGCCCAAGAGTTGGCTAACATTTGTGAGTCTCGGTCTTGGTCATCTTATCGGCCCCTATCACAAGTGTCCTAGATTGTTATTACTATGTTTATCTCGTTTCGTATGTTTAAACTTGAATTTACAAACCTTGACATTAAAGTTAGTCATTCGCTTGAATGTAAGACTTTGCAATTTAAGTCCCACATGACTTTGGTTTAGGTTGTAAACTTCCTTTGTTATATGATCCAACAACCTATATTTTAGGTTTTCTAGATTTCAGTTTGTTGTTCAATTACCTTTTCATATTAAACTGTGTGGGCCGAAAGATGGGTGGGCCTTGGGCCGATTGTGTTACATGGATCTTGTGGGCTTTTATTTGTACTTGGGCCGAAATGATATTGGGTCCTTGGGCCGGTTTATTACTGTTGAGCCAAACCAGAAATTGGGCCGATAATGGGCTGAACAAATGGGCCAGAATATTCCTATTGGGCCGAGAAGTTTCATTGGGTAAACCGTGTGTTGGTCGATCAATCATTTGGCCTAGCATTTGGGCCATCGTAATCCCATGAATTTACTGGGCGCTATTGGGCCTGAGACGTATGTGGCCCAAAGCAGACGTGTTGCTTCGGCTGGGAAGAAAATGAGTTCAACTCTCATGCAGCAAACCTACGGGGTTTGTCTATAGGTTCGTGGTCCTTAAGGTCTACAAGTAGGTTCGCCCAATGGAATCAAACAACTAGGATTCGGCTAGGTTAAACTCAACCAAGTATGGGTTCGTGAGGTATGGTTCGGTTGATTATGAAAGGTTCACAGTAATCTCATGGTTCGACACTTGAATTGGTTCTTTAGCCGAAGGTTCGGCCATCAGGTTACTATACATGGTTCGGCTAAAGTTCGTGACTCATGGGGAAACAGGTTCGTGAAGGTGGCTATCAACAGTAAGGTTCGTTTGGTGATGTGGGTTCGCAGCTGGTCAACAGGTTCGGGGATGGTTCGTAGGGTTTGACATGGTGCAGGTTCGTTGATTTGTGGGAAGGGTTCAGCCATGGCAGGTTCGCTGCTCTCCGGCCATCTCCCTCACAACCTGCACTCCCGATCATCCTCATCCCCATCGTGCACACCTGTTCTACACCCTAGCATTATGAAGAAATCGATACCCGTAGAGTATAAGTCGTGAAAGTGAGCTTAGAACCGAGTAAGGACCATGGGCGAACATAGTGGTAGAAAACCCTATTTCTCGTGACTTTCCTTGGACCATACCTCGATTTTGGCCGGTGCAAACTCCAGATCCTTTGTACTTCCTTGTAGAAGGCTTCAAGAGCTTCGCGTGGACGCCAAGAACACTCAAATCCGTTGAGAAACGATTGAGTTATGCACGATTGAAGCTTGGATATGGTAATGAGATGTGGATTCCGAAAATTGAAACTAGAGAGAGAAGTGTG
The DNA here is from genome assembly GCA_009363875.1 of Mikania micrantha. NCBI lineage: Eukaryota > Viridiplantae > Streptophyta > Magnoliopsida > Asterales > Asteraceae > Mikania > Mikania micrantha. The sequence continues at coordinate 68,045,894 of CM018698.1, forward strand.
TGACATCCGTCAATTTTCAAATTTGACTTATTAACACCGTTAATATATTTAACGTTGACTATGATGTAATAATTAAACGTTTATTCTCGGTTAATGTTTAGCGACATTCATTTATATATATATATAGTCTTGCAATTAGTAATTCTCACGCGTTAAAATTCCTGACAACGAAATATATTTGTGTTTAGCCGGATAAGGCGGACATAATATGCGACACATCATTTAATAATCTTTTTAGTTACTAAAATTTAATTATTTTAGTAAGTTTTACTATTTTACTAATTATCGAAAAATAATCGCGTATAAATAATATCAAAATTTATACCCGATACAAGATTTAACCACCATAATACCCAATATATATACCAATTATAACCTACACTTGGTTATAATATATAAAAGTATGACATATTAGGCTTGTAAGGCTCATGTCACATCCAAAAGACAAGAATCTTCAAAAGCCTTACAAATATTCTTCACCATTCTTACACTCCACCATCACCTCATCCACTCTCACACTCCACCATCACCTCATTCACTCCCACACTCAACTCCCCTTTCTCTCTCTCCCTCCCCCATCTATATATACATACATATTTCTCTTCAAAATCCACCATTCTTTTACTCATTTGGTGAGTTTTGATGCAAGAACAAGGATTGAAAGGAGCTCAATAAGGGAATCAAGCTTGTTCTTTCTCATCACTTGTGTTATTATTAACCATATTTAGCTCCATTAAAGGTATAACACTCAAGCTCCTTGTTTTTCATAAGTTTTACCTAGCTACACACACAAACATACATTCTGTCAATTCTGGCAGAATGTTGTTACAACTTCAACAAGTCATAAAATGGTCATAACAACTTCAAATGGAACAAACTCAGATTCCAAAACTAAGTTCATTGTGTTAGCTTTCCATGCACTACTTATTCAGCTTTTAACTCGACCAAATGATACCCCAAACAGCCTTCACAAGATCAGTGCGCGGATTTGTACCCCCTGACTTGTGCTGCTGTTTTGACCTATTTAAGGTCCGAATCATGAAAAATTTTATAAATGAAAATTGTTCATAATATCTTAAAATACTAGACTGGAGAGTTTCATAAATTAACTCAAAGTTTTGCTATGTCAAAAATGAACCCGAACTCACTGGACTAAATCTGTTAAGAAAGAAACTTCAAGGACTTATACTTGTTTGACTGTTTTGACCCATTTACAAGCAAAATCACGAAAAGTTTTCTAAATGAAAGTTGTTCAAAACACCTTAAAATAGTATACTGTGAAGTGTCATAATTTTACTCAAACGAATTCTATTTTTAAAGTTTATCCGAACAAGACGGACAGAATCTGTCCAAAAGCAGTTTTATAAACTTTGACATCTTTACATAAATATTTGTCATTTTCACATATATAAATGTCTATATATATATATATTTCATATACACACTTTAATGATGTGATATATGTGTATACTTGTAAATATAATTATATATGTTGATATAATTTAATAGTTTTGAAGTTGTTAAGCAAAATGATAATTTTCCCAAAATACGTCGTTATAATGACAAAATTTTTATAAAATCCAACACTTAGTAATTTCAAGGCATTATAAGATAATATTTCAAATATAAGTTAAGACATTATTGTTTTAATAAAATCTCAACAAATAGAACACAAGCACAATCACATAAACTATAGTAGGTTCACAAACTCAAAAGAAAACTCATTATGTTATAGGAACCGAGTTGTAAGTCCTCGTATAAACGACAATCAAGAAGTCGATCATCAATCATACTTGGTGAGTATTCGTAGCCCTTTTCATTTCAAAGTATTGGGTGCAACATGTGTACGCTATTCAATTTCAAATTCTATTTCACAAAACTTGCGAATTCAAACTCTATGTCTATGTGTATGATACTATGTTATACGTGTTAAACTATGATTCTATGTGTGTGCTATTCGAAGTCTAATTCTATATGATCACTAACTCTATCACGAGCCAATGGTAACAATAATAGATCTATTGGGTGACGCCCATCCATCGTTTTGACCCTAATGAGGGCCTTTGGATGATTGAAACCAATTCAAGCTAATCGCGACTTTCGAGTCGAGTGTCAAGTCAACAAAGGTTTGATCATACATACGTTTATACATACATGCTTGTTATCTACCATGACATATGAATCGCAAAAGTCTCAATTTTATTACATATAGTTTAAACCTATGTTTACTCACCAACATATTTGTTGACCCTCTATTTTTATACATGTTGCAGGAAATGCAGTTTGAGAATTTCAAGTTGATGCTACATGTAGGAAACTATGGACCTAGTGTAGTAATTGAAAACAATGTTTAATTTATATTTTGTTATGTTGAAAACTACTTGATTTGAGCATGTATTGAATTTGGTATTATTAAATTATGAAACTTAATTAGCGTCACGTGTTATGAACAGTCGCGTCGCGCACTGACGTTATTCCGCCGTCGGTTGGGGTGTGACAGATATGTAATATCCTAGGAAATCCCACATCGGCCGTGAACATGAGAGATTCGTGGCTCATAAGTAACAATCCACCTCTTACATCACCAACGCGTTTTCGGCTTAGCTGGCTGTGGAGCACATGAAAACTCCACAGCTAAGCGTGCTCGGCCTGGAGCAATCCTGGGATGGGTGACCTCCCTGGGAAGTTTTCACCTGGGCAACCGAAGGCAAAACCGTGAGCTCCTAGTGGGCAAAGCGGACAATATTGGTGATAGACGAGGCCGGATGTTACAAAGTGTGATGGTGAAAATGAAAGAAATAGGCTAACTTAGCCTTTAAATACTCCGCGGGTATTCGGGTTTTGTTTCGGATGTTCGGTTCGCGTTTTCGTTGCGTATCCGGAATTTTTACGCGTGATTTAGTTGTAATAAATAAAAAGAAGTTAGTTTAATTATTTTGATGAGTTTCAAAATTATAAAATGTTATTTATTTTATTTTATTAAATTAAGGTTGTTCGTGTCGTGTTTTCGTTTTCGTTTCGTCAGATCGCGTCACCATCGCGCGTATTCGTTTGAATCGTCATTCGAACGAACACGACGATGGTTTTGCTTTCCAACTTTTGTTTTCTACTTTTCAGTTATCATTTCAGAACAGTAAACTCACAGTCATGTTTGTGTGAATCGTCACCCACGCAAACACACTGTCAGTTCGTTATTCTGAAACGATACTGCAAATTATGTTTGAATTATGTTTCCTCACTGTCGGACTCAACTAAACATCCTGTTATCACATTGTTTTCATACTGATTTGTCGGTCATCTGATTCCTGTCGTCTATGGATATCAGATCGCAACCGACTTGTTTTCGTTGTTCAATTGTACACTGTCGTTTCTCTTGAGTTGTTGTATTTACTGTATTTAAGTATTCACTTAAACACATACAACTGTGGTTTGTTTTCTGAGTTCTGTTGTCACACAACTGTTTACGCACTGTATTTACACACAGTAAATGGTGAAAGTACACATACTGTACGGACTTGCCGGACGGTTTGGTACTAGTTGTCACAATAAGTTTGTAAATGCTTGACTTTGAATTAGTTGTATGATAATAGAATACACAAGTGCATAATATTATATAACCTTAGATAATTGTAATAAATAATTATCACTATTCATAGTTATATTATTATAGAATTCTTTAATCTTAGTTTGAGTATAGGATTATGAAACAGTTGACTGAGGAATCAATAATATGAATCATGTGGACTTGATTGACTTTTAAATGAAATCACTCATGATAAAACTCAATGATTCCATACCTTACTTTATTGAATTATTAGTCATTGTGACATGTCTAAAATGATAATAAATCATTTTGAATCAAGTCAGAATTGTTTTGACTTTGATAAAAATGATAAGGAATGGTATCCAAAATGGAACACCGTTGACTTATTAGAGTCGTATAGTTTATAAGACATTTAATGTAACATGCTTTGGCTTAGGATACTCTCATCAGGATTCCAAAGGAAAGCTAGACTGGTCCCACAACATATCAAAGGATTTATACGAATCGTTTTCCTAGACATGAGTCCCAAATACTGGTATCCACCCTTCCAGTTAATACATGTTCGTCTTTACTTAACTAAATCTAACGAGATTATGAAATCAGAGATCGAGTATGTATGTATTACAATTCCAAAAATTAAAATAAATAAACCATGAAACTTCATTTTATTTGAGTAGTGTAGACATTTAGCTTAAGGCATGATTTTTCAAACACAAGCCATTCATGTGTGTAAGAATAAGATTTGATTTACTAATACATTTGCATTATGACATTTTTAGAATGAATATGTATACTTAGATTGAAGTATAGTATGTAAAGCACATTAAGGGTGTATCATGGCATACAATTTAGCTTAGCATGTTTAAAACAATGTAAATCACGTAGCACATAGGCACATAATAGATATGTCAAGATAAACATATGTTATATCATGGTTTGGGTGTGCTTAGTTATAGTCTAGGTCACCATTTCTAATAACCTAAATCCTTATAACCATGGCTCTGATACCAATCTGTCACACTCCGACCGATGGCGGAATAACGTCGGGGTGCGACGGCGACTGTTCAAAAGCTCATGATCGACTATTAAAGTTGTAATATTTATTCCATTCCAAGTTAAGTACCATACAAGTAGTTCAAACACATAACATAAACAAGTTCATAGTTCAAAGTTTATTCTAAGTCCAAAAGCCCTACGTGATCCTTATAGCTTCACTAGATTGTACCTGAAACATGTTTAGATTCAAAGGTTAACTACAAATAGTTGGTGAGAAACATATGTTTTGACACCAAAAGTTAATAGTTCAAAAAGATTAGATTTGCAATTCATATGTAACATAGTGATATAAGGCAATATGTGAAAACATACACATGTAACTATTGCAGATCAACCTTTAGTTAACCTACTTAGGCATAGTACTTCATACTACCCTCAAAATAGTTAAGTATTGTGTGACCACCAGCTGAGTGGAGTGGTCAGTTCAATAGATCTATCATCACGATAGTTTGGCTTTCACAAGTTAATGATCAATGCACAAGTTTAGTATAGTTAAGATGGTAGTTTGGGACATATAGATCAAATCCACGTATATACAAGTTAAGTATGGTTGATACATGTAAAGTAGCTGCCTTCTTTTATTTATTTTGGTTTATTCTTTTCTTTCCAAACTAACTTTAATTGTTTCCTTATATTCTTTTCTTAACATGATTTATTCGCCATGGTTCACATATATATAGAATAATAAATGGGTGATTTATAAATTTTTTTACCATTAACGTGATTTGTTCCTCTATGGTTCTTCTTTATGTAAAAGGGTGATATATAAAAACAAAAATAAATAAATAAAACTTATTCATACATAACACTATTATTTTTTAGTCGTGTGATACATGATATTATGTGTATGATTAGATTATTTTCATGTTAAAAATTTAAAATTACCTTCGTTTCGTCTTTCAAGTACTCTAATTAAGGAGTGGTAAAATAATATTGAAATTGTGGTATTATAATTTTATTTATTTTTTCATTTAAGTAATACGATTAGAAAATTATGCATATCTGTGAGTAGTAATTAATGGTGATAAGCCTATCGTATTGTTAAATTTTCTCATATTCCTGCGCTCATCAAAGTTTTTCTTTTATTCGACTTTTACATGTAAATTTATATAATTTTTCTATTATTACATTTATAAGCTTGTAATTAAAAATCATGAAAAAAATTTTAAAAAATTAATAATTAGTTGATAATAATTTTCTAAATTTTCTTCAATTTAATAAGTTTCTCTTGTTTCTTCTTCTTCTCTCTCTATACATACATACATACATATATATATATATATAAAGACCATTTTGTGAACTCATTTTTATTGCAATACCAGTAATAATCCGAAAAGATCAATTCAAATTTATGTTTTTCTAATATTATTATTATATATGTATAAACATTTTTTTCTTTATGTGTATGATTAAATTCACATGTTATTGACTTATAAGCCATATTGCCCCTCATAAACTCCCAAGACTATAACCTCATGTCCCAAGACACACCTTCATTATGTACGTTGTTGATATGTTGTCTAATTAACTATATTTTGAGTTTAGCTAAGTGTTGTAAAAGTGTATCAACTAATTAGACTTCTTATAAACGTTATTTGCTCCACTATGTCATGTATTAGATATATATATAATATTAATTTTATACTGAACACATCTTCTTAAATCCCTTTAAAAAACCACTGGTATTAATTTTAAGAATAATTTAGGCTTTGTTTGGGATTGCTTATTTAACTTCAAAAATACATTTTGTCATAAGTGTTTATTAACTTATTATTTTAATAAAGTTTTTAAAAATATATTTGGATTAACTTTTCCAAAATAATAAATTGGACATTTATTATATTGACAAATTTTAAGGTTAATGGTAACGGTGGTGGGTTGCGAAAATGGTAATGGATGGTGGTGGAGGTGAGTGGTACGGTGGTGAGTGGCGGTGAGTAGTGGTGGGTGATAGTTGTGGGTGGCAGCGCTCGAGGTGGGGTGGTGGTGTACACTGTGAGTGACAGCGTTGGTGGTGAGTGGTGGTGGCTAGCGGTGGTGGCATTGCAGTTGCAGCTAGCGATAGGTTGTAGCGGTGTCGATGAATGGTAGATTGGGTAAAGGGTAAAGAGTAGGGGTAAATTTTGTTGGTATAGACTCCTTTGAAAACACACACTACACACACTTTTGGACGAACGTTCCGGTGTATTTAACTTCAAAGGAAATTACAAGGAAATGAACTGGAATTGAAAGGTACATTCTAAAACAAAGTTCTTGCTCCTATTTATAATGCGTAAAACAAACACATGCAAAAAAACAAAACTTTCAACGTAATATCTAATATTGAGCAACGTGTAGTTCAACGTCCATTTTCCAAATCGTTTCCATCAAACTCGGTCAACATGAACCACGTATTCAAAACGTGAACAAAGCCGTATAACGCATGAACTAAGATCCACAACCCGTGAATTAACCCGCGAACAACCGATTAACCCAACAAATTTGTATTTTTATGCCGATAAGTAGTAAATTATTTTGAAAAGGTAGAATTTTTAGTTTTTGAAAAACAAATTTAACCATTTTACAAAAAGTCATTTTCAATATCCTTTTAATGTTTGCCAAACAACTTTTTGACTTATTGGTTTTTTCAATAAGTTATTTTTAAATTGAACCCCAAACAACCCTTAAAAGCAACGTATACGTAATTAACTTGAATAAAAAAATTCAGTCGACATTCATCCCAAAAACAAAGCTTTACAAACATACTTGAACTTGTATTTAGGAATTTTAACATTTTATTTGAATTTTGCTTTTTGTTATCAATTTCAACTGACCGATCATCAAGGTTCAGTTCGTCAGTAACCAAGTAACCAACACAACCGGTTTAATAAAATATAAAAGAACTAAGAATGGAAGCATGCATACAAGTTAAAGCATCAGAAACAATCAACTAAATATCACGAAAACCAGGCACATAAAGAAGCTTTAATCAGGAGTGTGTCTCAGGAATTTCTAAATCCGGCCGATGAGGATCACTTGAGGCGGCATGGATGTATGCTTTGGCTTGAGCCATCAGCGGAGCGCATTCCGGATGCAAGGACTGGTCACATTCATGGCAATGATAGAAAGAAGCATAAGGATTAAAAAGCTTCTCGCAAACCTCACAAAAGTAATCACCCTCATGGTTTTCAACTGGGTTGTAACATAAGGTCATCGGGTGCTTGTCGTACTTGTGTCTGATTGTCTCTGGTAATGACAAAGCACACCCCAGATGTAGATCAAAATCGCATTTTTCACAACTCAACCAAGGGTCATTTCCATATAAGCTAATGCTAGACAAGCACATACGACAGAAGTCTACTTTAAGTTTTGTAGGAACTCCTCTTGAAAGTCGGTGATGTGGATGAGCTTTATGTGTGATTTTTCCACCTATGAATGCACAAATAACATCGATGTCGTAACCACATTCGACACAAGAGTAAGCGAATCCCTTCCAGAATTTGTAGTTGCAGACATGACATTTGAATGTATCGCCTACTTTTGGCAAGAGAAGAAGGGTATGTTGGGGGTGACCTTTGGAGTCTTTTAGCTCAACAGGCAACCGGGTGCACCAGTCATGAATAACAAAGTTGCATCCATATGCGCACTTGTAGAACGTAGTGTTCTTCACGATGGGTATCAAGCATGCATCGCATACATCTATTTCATAATCAAAATTCATTGGTAGTGTATCCACAAGAAGTAATGGATGTTCATGACAGTTATGAGTTATGCTCCTCTCGTTATTTTCTTTGAAAACGTCGTCTTTTATCATGTTGTAAGTGTGATCGGAGAGTGGGAGATGAAGACTACTAGGATCGTCTTCACATTCATTTGAGGTGTACGTGCGAAACACACCTAATGAACAAACGATACTTAAGTCATTAAATCACTAAAAAAGATATGACAAAAAAATTGAAACGTGTGTACAATTGTACGAAACTGTATAATATATATCAGTATAAAAACCCGTGTATTACATATTTACATTAGTTGAAAAAATAATTTTTTAGCAAACTTAACATCATTATTTATATCAAAAAGATTAATTTTGTTGGTGAAATAAGAAATATAAGTATCTAACACAAATAATAATAAGTATTTAGTAAATATAAAATTATATTTTAAGATAAGATACATTTGAAAATTTCTTATAGTTTATTAAATTTTAGTAAAATAGTAAGTTATTAGAATAAAATTATTTACATCTTTTAATATTCAATTATATAACGTAATTACTAAAAAAATATTAGTATTTAACATGAGAGAGATGTGAAAAAGTAATTTTAAATTTTACCATAATTGAGGTTAAATTGATGTCATCTATATATATCCTACATGACTTATGTCTTTATTATTGCGTAATATGTCTTTATTAATGTCTTTTATTTTTTATATCATAGTGAGTTATTTTGTTATTGTTACAATTCTTACATTCATGTAACTTTTAGCTTATATTGATTTAAATTTATTTAATAATCTAATTTTTGTAAAAAAAATAAGAATGTAATGTATATTTAAGATGAGGGAAAATTTTTTTTTAAATGAATAGTTTTTAAAAAATGAGGGAAAATTATTGTAGTTATTGTTCGTTACGTTGATATAATTATGAGCGTTTGAAAAAAAGTTGACGTGACTATAATGGAATTAACAAGAAAAATACGACATGTTTAATGGTGTAGTTTTATAAAAAAAATAACATATTATAAAAATGTTATAATTGAATAAAAATTAAGGGGGGGATTTTTTGAGAGTGTTACACTTGTTACTTTCTTATTAAAATAAAATTTTGATATTAAGTCAAATGAGTGAAGTACCAAACGTGGTCCTAAACACAAATGAGAACTTAGGTCAGAAATAAGAAAGAAATATCCACACCTATTTCAATAATCTCGAGAACGAAATTAAAAAAGGTGTGGAGGATGTAACATCCTGTTTTCTAGGTAAAAATAAAATATGATTATTTTTTAAAATAATAGAAGAAACAATCATTTAAATTATAAAGATCCATTTTATAAATTATATATAAATATATAAGAATTTATATTTCAAACATCATTAATTGATTAGGTAAGAAGAAACAAGTATTCGAAATAGTCAAAATGTGAACTATTACTAAGCGGAACCAAACATCGTTCAATAATAGTAATATTAATAATAATAAAATATTTTATTTGATCTTTCTCCGTTTTTAAAGAAACTTATGGCCAAACATATAGAAAAATGAGCACGTTCTAACCATATACTCAGATTTTTATAATATATGATATTTTAAGAGTTATAAGAGAAAAAAATAATCTTAATTAATTATAATAATAAAATAATAATAAATATAAAAAAATATGTAACAAAAGTGCACATGTGGTTTGTGTAAGCCAGATGGCATTTTAATTGTGTGGATAAGGTTGTATATCTTCATATTGAAGATTTCATATTTCCTACTCAAAGAAGTCGGTTTGTTTAATAAATCCTATAAATATAATTTGAGCTCATAAAGCTTCAGTTAAAATCTGAGAAAAACTTTACACAAAATCTTGGTTAGTTCAACAAAAGAACGAACTCGTATAAATCAAAGAAAATTCTATCGCATAGCACTATCACGTTTTCAACCATCTCTATGTAGTGTAGAAGTGAGTAGACGTTATCTCATAAATTTAAGTTTATGGATAGTGTTAATGAACATGGTTAGGGTTACGACCCAAACCCATATATATACATACAAATATTATGTTGATTATGATCTATGTTAGGAACGGAAAATAAGCAACATGAATCATTTGTTCTAGGTAATTATATGAATAGGTTAAGCAACATTGCCGAATTTTATTAAGAAGTTCTAAGTTGTCACCCAGCCAACCAAAAATGCAGGTAAATACATTTAACTTACTTTTAAATTTAAATGCATTTTTTTGAGCATGATATGTTTAAATTTTGAGGCATAAAGGGATAATACGTGACCAACATTTAGGCTATTAATATACGTATGATTTGCAAATTGTATCTACATATGGGTGAAATTCCCATATGTGGCTGATACAGGTGGGCTGAAAGGTTATACGTAAGACGCACTTCGCAGAAAACCTAACCAGTGACCAGCTGTGGGCTGGAGGGAACAAAACGTTAGACGTTCCGTGTTGTAGTTCTTAACCAGCGACATTTATAAACCAGTGTATGCAATATTTGTATCGATCATTAAAATAACCTGTTAAATGTGTAGTATTGCCAACATTAATTATGGTTAAAGAAGCGAACATACTATGCTTACATATCGAGTCTGTTATTTGTATTCACCAACATTATGTTGTCATTTAATTTTCAAAAACTTTTCAGGTAATAATGAAATGTAAAAGAGAAGCAAGGTTAGAGTTTCTTGGCCTATGATGCCTTGAATATGATCTTGTAGTGAGACCATTGATCTATTGGAGCTATGCCTCCAAATCATGTAAAAACCAGATATTATAAAATGATTTGTAATTATTTGTTTGTGAAAATCCGGTTTACTATAATATGAAATGATGGTGTTCATACCCATGCATGTGAAACTTTAAGAAATTCTGAAAAGTTATTTTTGAAAAGTCATTTACAAATAATGAAATGTGATTTTCATACCTATGCGTATGACTATTTACAAATCATGAAAAACGGATTTTCACATCTATGCATGTGAATTATTTGTAAAATTATGATATTCATAAAACAACGTTTCCACTTAAAATGAATAATAAACTCTGACCAAGATATATCAATGAAACGAATCGGGTCGCAGCGCCCAGGTCGCCGAGAGCTTGGGGTGTGACATGTTGTATCAGAGCTCCTGGTTTTAGCGAAGTAGGTACTAATGTTAGTATCTAAGTTTTAACCAAACTGAGATAAGTGTCTATCAAAGGAATATGTAGAATAGTATTCCTAAAATACTAAGAATGATTGAATTAACAAAGTGAATGTAGATGATAGTGTATGAGCTAAATTTTCAAGACCTTGTAGAATATCATATTTTGTAGACAATGTCTTGAAACCAAAATACAACAGACCATCTGCAAACACATGTGGGAGAAACAGAACGCACTCGGATGTTAATGAATCGATAACATAAAAGCTAAAATTCAGCAGATGATTGCAGTTGGAATAAAAGATGCGATTCCATCAACAATCGATAAATTAAAAAATACATGAAAATTCAAATCTCAAGAAAACAAAAACAAAAGAAAATGATGCATCTGAATCGAACAATGAAAATTTAATAGCTTTTAGTTCGAAACGATTCAAAACTGAGGGAAGTTTGTATAAGACATTCCAATGAACGAACTTCCCTCAGTTTTGTAGCGAAGGTGATGTTTTAGCATGTATATGCTATATGGCTTGGGTAAGTTTTCAGGACGTGGTGACTCAAAAATTTTTCCCAATGAATGAAAAAGAACAAATCTAGTGGAAATTCCTGAGTCGTCGCATGGTAGGTGCTGGCATCAGCAATACACTTTTAAGTATATTGAATACACTCGATTAGTGCCGCATCCTATGACACTAGAAACAAACCTTGTCAGTCTCTATATCTGGGGACTCGTAAGTGATATTCGTGATATGTTCAAGGTTGCTATGCCTAAGACCATTGACTTAGTTGTTGAGCTGGCAAGGTTGCTTACCTGTTACATCGTAAGAATCCATGATGAGAAGAAAAGCCAAGAGGCATTCCAAAAGGTTGATTAAAGTTCAAAGAAGCCTAGATAAAATTTTGTAAAGAAAGAAGGAGGCAATGGGACGTTCCCACAATGTAAAACATGTGGCAAAAAGCATATGGGAAAGTGTTATCGGAATAAGTTTTGTAGCCATTGTAAAATGACGGGACGTTCTTTTGAAGAATGTAGAAGGAAGATGATGAAGACATGTTTCAATAGCAACGAACATGAACACTGCCAAAATGAGTGTCCTAAATTGAATACAGTGAGTGAAACAAGCGGGGCTAGTGTTTATGAACAAAAGCCGGTCTAATTGCGAGGAAGATGACTCCAGCTTTTGTTTCTTAGTGCCAAGGAAGTTGAAGACATGCCAGATGTTATTATTCGTATGTGTATTATCAATAATGTTTATGCTAAGGTTTTGTTTGATTCAATAGCAACCTAAAGCTTTATTAATTATGAATTTTGTAAGCTTCTAAATGAGCCACTAGTGAAACTAGATAAACCATATCTAGTTGAAACCACCAATGGAGATGTAGTTAAACTAAATGAAGCATTAATCAATGGTAAGATCACACTCTTTAAGCACAACATACTTGTGAACTTCTTACCATTGACATTGGACGGATTTGATGTTGTAATCAGAGGGAATTGGTTAGCTCAAACCAAGCATGTATCTTATGCGACACTAAATCCATTAAAGTTCGTATTCCAACGGGAAGAAAATTGATTATCAAGGGCGATAAGCCAACGAATCAAATTGGAATCATTTTTATAATCAAAAGCTATTAAGTGTCTGAACAAAGGTTGTTTAACTTACCTAATATCAGTTAGACGAATTGCCTAATTTACCACCACAACGAAAAGTAGAATTCAATATTAATTGGTACCAGGTACGACTCCAATTACTAAATCTCCTTATAGGTTGGCACCGACTGAGATAAAAGAGTCTATATGTACAATCGTACGTTCTTTTATGTGTTTGTAAAAAAAAATTTTGTTTGATATTTTACATCACTGTAAGTTGCCTTACAACAGTGTTATGTTTATGCTCGTTATATTGATGTAAATACGAAGCATCTGGAAAAAGTTAAATTTTTTTTTCAAGATTATAACGGATATTAAAGATAAAAGTGATACGAGTGTAATGTAAACAATTTTTTAAAAAATAATATAATATAAAATATTTATTAATGATTAAAAAAAATAGGGATAAACTTTATATAAAAACTTAGATTGATTAAAATATATTATATGGTGTTGTCACCACCATATTAAATCTAATATTTTGATAAATACAAAATGTTTTTAAATGTCCTCCAATATATTAAAAAAATAATTACACGTTACATGATCTTATTTACTATACTTTTAAAATTAACAATTGGATAATAATTAATGAGTTAGTTGATTTTCCATGGGTTAGCAACCAAAATTTAAGTTAACATCAATTTATTTTACAAATAGAATTTTAAGAATTTGTAATCTTAATGTTAAAAAAGAATTTAAAAAGGTAAGGTTGCCTATTTATTTTTATGTCAAACAAGTATTTTAAATTCTAAAATATAGTATTGTTGCACATTATATATGCGTACATGAAACTGCATTGAATATATATGCATATAGATAAAAAACTATAAATTCTTCTATTATCTATCTTATATAATAAATCAAGGTTTTTATTTGCCACATGTCATGCAATGAAGGATGTTTCAATTTTTGTTTCTCTCCTAAAACTTGGAGCATTAAATCATTTATTATCACTCTTTTATTAATAGTGATAATTAATAAATTTGACAAATTATTACTTTAACTTATTTTCTTATATTTAATAAATTATGTATACAAATAAATAATTAAGCCATGAATATATTACACTTTTAATGTAAAAATTTAATAATATGTTTAGAGTATATTTAAAAAAACAAATAACTAAACAAAATAAAATAAAATAGTTACATTATAAAACAAATTGTAAACTATACAAATAATTATTTTATTAAAAATGAAAATATTAAAAACCCGAATTATTCCATGTATATTCATATATTTTTATAACAAAATAAATAAAATAGATATATTATAAAACAAATAGTAAACTATACAAATAATGATTTTATTAATAATGATATTAAAAACCTAAATTATTTCATTTATAATCATACATTTTTATATTTTAACTTACTATTTTCATTAAATAATATAAAACTTTTAAATATTTTCATTTTTCAGGTTAGTTACAAAAACTAATGACTTATTTATATTTTTACAAATTATGGTATAATTATAATTTATAATAGTTAATTCTTTTTATGTATAGTAATATTATTAACTGTTAGCATAAAAATATTTTTACTTATTCAGCTAATTATATAATAAAATATGAAAATTAACTTTATTATTCATATATTCTATTTCTTCTTTTTTTTTGACAACTTATTTTAAATATTTATTATCTATTTATAATTCTTAATTTAAAAAATATAAATAATTGGTAACATTTATTATCATTGCAGTTATTTATTTTTTGTTTTTCAATGTGCATCTATTATTTAGTTATTGATATCCATTATTTAATCATGAATTGTGAAATATAGATATGAAAAATAGTTAATATATTATTAAGCAAATGAAACAAATCTACAATTAGTTATAAAGTTTTTAGTTAAACTTGTTTTTTTATTTAAACTTATATTTAGGTTTCTTATTATCATTAACTTCAAATTATGTTTATTAAAATATTCAATAATAATAATAATAATAATAATAGTAATAATAATAATTATTTTCCATGAATTATTTTTAAATATTTTTAAATATTTAGCTTGATAGGATGATTTGAATGTTAAAATACAATATGTATAATTATAAAAAAAAATTCAAGTGTAATTCTTTTTTTTTTTATAGACATAACTGTTTTGTTAAAAAGTATATAACATTTTGTATATTAAACCCGTGTAACACACGAGATTTAACCTAGTTGAAAATATAAAAAGGCTTGTGAATTATTAATCTAAGTAATCAATGTTTTGAATCTGATGATAAAATTATAATAAATGAATGAAAAATTTATCACGCATGAAATGCATTATATGTAGGGCTTTTCAAATCGCTCGCCGCTCGTTGCTCGTTCGACGCTAGCTCGGAAATAGCTCGTTCGAATTTCGCTCGGTTTCGGTTTATAAACGAGCCAAGCACCACTACTAGAAAATAACAATATTTCCGACGCAAATTTGCGTCGGAAATGGGTCTCAAAACAAGATTTCCGACAGATTTACTATAAAAACTGGTTATTGGAAAACCCATGGTCGGAAATGCATTTCCGACAAAACTCCGACGGAAAATGTGACAAATTTGCGACGAAAACAAAACATTGGAAATTCCGACCTATTTTTGACATAAAGTAGCATTAGTTATATTTACTATAATTATTTTTGTCGAAAATATGTAGTAATTTGTAACGTATTTGCGACAAAAACAATTATTAATTAAATTAAATTTGTTTTGTCAGAAATTTGTATCAATCTGTAACACATTTGCGACGAAA
This sequence comes from Mikania micrantha, assembly GCA_009363875.1. Classification (NCBI taxonomy): domain Eukaryota; kingdom Viridiplantae; phylum Streptophyta; class Magnoliopsida; order Asterales; family Asteraceae; genus Mikania; species Mikania micrantha. The sequence goes on from CM018698.1 coordinate 68,061,732, forward strand.
CATTTTATTAATTAAATTATTTTTTTTGTCGGAAATTACGACCCATTTGCGACAATATATTTAATTACTTAAATTATTTTTTTTTGTCGAAAATTTGTAGCAAATTCCGACATATTTGTGACAAAACTTAATGTTTTTTAATTCAATCTCTTTCGTCGGTATTTTGTTGCAATTTTGTAGGAATTTGTGACAAAAAAATTGCGTAGCAAATTTTCGTAGCAAAAAAACTAGTTTTTCAAGTAGTGCACGAGCCAAGGTAAGTTCGCTAGGATAGTCGCTCGGTTGGCTTGTTTGCTAAAGTATAACTGAATTATATATATATATATATATATAATATTTTATTAATGTGTAACTAATATAATTTTTTTATATTTAAACTACTTTCAAAAGACCGAATATCTAAATAGGCAAATACCCAATACTCAAAAATTTAAATCTAATTCTCAGATCCATTTGTTTCACTTTTCACGTTAGAATTTAATTCCCGAATACCCAATACTCAACCATTTGTTTACTTCCAACCATGATCTTTTTACTTAGACTAGTATGGATGTTTGGATGTGTTTTTAGAGGTTTACACTACTTGGATTATGTTTTGAAAAAAATTATGTCATTGCTTGAGATTATTGCTACCGAACATGGCTTCCTTTAATCTTAAATTTGATTGTTTGTGGTTTGAGATTATTAGCTGCTAATGTGAGTGTTGATATATAACTATAATAACCAGCTAGATGGCAGTTGTCAGTTATTCGTGGCATTAAATTTTACTAAACCGAGCAAAACCGAACCAAGCCGAGCCGCTCGGTTTTAAAACGAGCTGAGCAACGAGCACAACATTTGGTTCAATTATGCAAATCCGAACCAAGCCGAGCACAAGCATACCCTCGCTTGATTCGGTTTGGCTCGTGAACAACCCTAATTATATGGGTAAAATTGGTATAGCCGATTAGCTATGGCTCGAGTCAGATGGCTTACCTCTTAAGTATGCACAATCTAGATGAACATAGTATCTGCATTTGTCACATTTGTAAATCCAACATATTTTGCCAAATAAAAACGTCTCGTTGCATACCCTGCATTCAACGTAAAATCTACGTAGTTGATATGCTTCTGGAAAGGAGTAAGTGAGGATGAGCGGGTGAGTATGAAAGAAGATATGATGTGTGCTTTTTTGAATCAACAATCTTTTTGGCCGAAAAACACATTCTTTGTGGATGAAAGAAAAAAAACATGTGGTGCATTGATAGAAGACCCCTTTATGATCTTTCTTACAAGCATCACAGTTAACCAAGATTTCTCTACTTGTGGGAGTTAATGGGTGTTGATGGCTAGGGTGATAAATGGTATGAAATTGATACCCATTCTTGCTACAATTTAAACATAGATTGAACCAACACACAGGACAAAAATAGCTAAGTTGTACATCCCAGCTGAGATCACTTTTGCATACATGACAATATTGGTATGGCCAGCGGACTTTAAGAGGGCAAGAGTATGCTGATTGTGGGATGCATGCTCCAGTGTTTTTGGAAGCTCTGCGCATAATTTGTGGAGCGAGTACTCACATTGGTCACATTTGTAGTAATACTTGTGAAAAAAGGTGATCACTTGGTTGCACAAACCACATGAACGTTCAAAGGCATGTTTGATAATCAAATCTTCCTCATCATCGTATACTTCTTCATCATGAGGATACTTTGGATTCAGATCTATAAGACTCAATTGATGTTCATGTTGTAACACCATCTTCTTTCTTTTAATTTTGATGTAATTTATGTGCTAAGAATAAGACGATCGAATTTATAAAAGGAAACTTAACGTTTTTAAAGTAGTAAACAATCTTAAATAATAGCAGATGGAAAAGATCTATGACAAAGAGACATACATGAATAAATTATATATACAAGGGCAAAATTAAATGACTAATTAAAGATCCCTTTCTTTGATGATAGGGAAAGTAAAGGTATACCTGTATGTGAAATTAAACTATATTCTTATCTTCAGAGCATTTATTTATTTATTTATTTTTTCTTAAACTATTAAATTTTTATACTAATCATCAACCCGTCTTTAACATAGTTTGAACTTTTGATGTTAAGAGTACAATTTTCTTTTTATTTTACACATAATTTTGTACATTATCTAATTTTTAATAAGAAAATTAGTGATTCAAATACTTATTGTTTTACGGTTTTCGACAATAAACTTCAATTAAAAAAGAATATTTTGTTATTGGTTTATTAATACATTGTTTAACACACTGTTACCAAACCTCCTAACATTACCATTAAATAATTATTTGTTACAAAAAACCGTTAAGTAATTACTTGTTGAAAAGTGAAAACTACCATAGAAATAATAAATTATGATCTTAATGTAAGTCACCGAGATATTAGTGATCTTTGTGTACATATTATATATTTATAGTTAGTTAGGATTGATTGGGTTTCCTAGATTAGCTCCGTAACTCTCTCATTGTATATGGTATATATTGTATTGTTGAAGGAATGAATGGCAGAGAATTACAAAGATTTACATGGTATCATTCTCCAAAATTTGATAACGATCAAGTTTTCATCCCTGTCATCCTCCTCTGCAAATCACAGCCATGGGAGACAATGCCAACAATAACCCAAAAACCCAATCCTTACACCCGGTTTACACATGAACAACATCCAGACACGCATCAAAATCCTCGACGGCATCAAGCTTTCTTACCCCTCCTGGGTGAAGCTCTTCACGCTTCATGCAAAGGGCTTTGAGGTTCTCCATCACATCAACGGTACGTCGCCACCCGCCAAGAACACACCGGAGTTCCTTGCTTGGGAGAAAATTGATTCGATTGTGTTACAGTGGATCTACGGGACACTGGCCGACGATCTCCTCAACCGAGTTCTTGTCGATGAATCTACTGCATATCAAGCTTGGGAACGGGTTAAACAACTGTTCCTGAACAATAAAGGATCCCGTGCTGCGGCTCTCCAGCACGAACTCACCAACATCTCCCTCGCCGCCATGCCGTCTGTCGAAGCCTATTGCCAGAAGATACGCGACTTGGCCGATCAGTTGTCTGCCTTGGATTTTCCAATCAATGAAAACCAACGTGTTCTACATCTAGTACGTGGTCTTCCCTAAGAATACAAGACTGTTGCATCCATTCTTAATCAAACCCTACCACAATGGGAAGAGGCCTGCAACCGTTTACAGTCCGAGGCTCAGTTAATTGCCGCTCGGGAAACTCTCACACCCACTCCAGTGGTGGCGGCGGCAACCACATCACCTCCACGTAGCCGTGAAAACCGCATCCAACAACACCGTGATAATCCTAACTGTCGGCAATCACAGCAGCGACGCGAACCTATCCGGAACAACTTGGGCTCTCGGCCTCCTACCCGGAACACACAGAACCCACACCCTCGTCGGTATGGTCCACCGGCTCCACTGTATTATCTGGCTCAAAGTGCTCCTCAATGGGCCCCTTCACCATACTGGGCTCCGCCCCCTTTCCTTATCCAACACAGAACTGGGCTCCTCCCACTTGGACTTCACAGTGGGATCAACGTCCCAACAACAGGCGCAACAACTCGGCTGAAAACAATTCAGCCCAAGCCCATCTTGCTGAAATTGACCCTCTTGAGCCACTCAACTTGCAAATGTAGTTCAAGCACTATCCATGGAAACCGGTGATGATCAATGGTACCTAGACACGGGAGCCTCGTCTCACGTCACTTATGACTCAGGTAAACTCTGACACTTTTTTCACTGTTTCGCCTATAACGTCAATATTTGTTGGAAATGGCAATCGTATACCTGTTATGGGTTCGGGTTCGTCCTCTATCACCACCTCATCAAAACCATTACATCTAAACAACGTACTCTTTAACCCAAACATTATTAAAAATCTCATTTCTGTGCGTAAATTTAACTGTGACAATTATACTTCCATTGAATTTGACCCCTTTGGTTTCTCTGTGAAGGATTTCGGGGATGGTACGATCCTGAGTCGTCACTACAGTTCGAGTGATCTCTACCCGCTCACCACTCAAGCTTCCGCAACCACATGTCTCGTTTCCTCCAAAGACGTTCCGTTCTGCCACCATAGACTTGGACATCCGGGTCAACATGTCATGGAGTCTCTTCGTACCAAGAAACTTATATCTTACAATAAAATAAACTCGTCTTTTATTTGTCATTCTTGTCAGTTATCTAAACACAAGCGGTTACCATTTTTTGATTCTAATACTAGTACTTCATTACCATTTGCCATTATGCATTGTGACTTATGGACCTCTCCAATTTTAAGTCATGCGGGATATAAATATTATATGGTGTTGATTGATGATTATTCGAATTTCACTTGGGTGTATCCATTAAAATTTAAATATGAGACGTTCACCAAATTTACTCAATTTCATCAATTTGTCTCAACGCAATTTAATATGAAAATTCAAACATTTCAGTGTGATATGGGTGGAGAGTTTGACAATACAAATTTTAAAAATTTTGCACTACAAATGGGACTCCAATTTCGGTTTTCTTGCCCGCACACCTCTCAACAAAACGGAAAATCAGAACGTATGATTCGTCGTCTCAATGACATCATGTTCACTCTTCTAACCCATGCCTCCCTCCCATCTCATCTTTGGGTCGAGGCTTTGCACACGGCCTCATATCTTCACAACATCCTACCATCCAAACTCCTCAAAAATAATACACCCACCTCTATTATCTACCGTCGGCAACCATCCTATGACCACCTACGCGTGTTCGGTTGCCTCTGCTATCCTAATACATCATCCACTCGTCCTCATAAACTCTCCCCCCGCTCCACCCCATGTGTATTTCTTGGCTATCCGGCCAATTACCGTGGATACCGTTGTTTGGACCTATCCACGGGAAAAGTAATCCTCTCCCGTCATGTTGTCTTTGATGAACACAATTTTCCATATCATAATCATACCACACCTTCCCCAACACATGCATTTCTTGATCCAGATCCCATCCACCCCAATTTCCATGTGTAACATTTGTGCATTTAGTCATGGTAGTCGTAAACAGTGTTAGAACAGTGTGTGTGTCCATGTTCAGTTAATCAATGTGATTCATATGTTCATAATGTGCTTGTGTGTTACAGGATCTTATTATTCAGGAACAAGTATGTATTACTTATTTACAGTCGAGTTCACTAGGCAAGAACAGTATCTTGTTATATCGAAACAGTGGTGGGCAGCGAGAGTGAGCCCTATATATATACTACGTTCGGTGTAACAGGATAGTGTTAGTGCGTAGTGTTGAGACGAATATTATAACAATTAATAAATTCAACAAGAATCGTAATACGTAAGCGAGACTGAGTATAGTTATGGGTGACGATCCATAATAATACGAATGTTGAACTTATAATTATGATTAAACGACTTTAAATAATTAATACGATCGAAAAACGTACGCAATTTCGGGTATACACGTAATTGTGAGTGTTTAACGATCTGACAACGCACGAAGAGTAAAAATAATTAAAATAATTATTTTTCATTTTTACAATTTTGAAACTTATCATTTTATTGAGTTTAACACTTTATTTATTTAAAACCGCGTAAAATACGCGTTACGTTCCGGAAACGCGAACCGAGCGACCGAAAGGACCCGAATACCACACGGGCTATAAAAGCCCTAAAGATGGCCATTTTCTCATTTAATTCACCAACAACCACTTCTCTCTCTAGAAAAATTCGTCCAAGCCACTCTCTCTCTAAAAACCGAGCTTCAAACGAGAATAACTCACTCGTTTCTCAACGGAATTCGGTGTTTTTGGTGTCTACGCGAAGCTCTCAACGAGTACTACAAGAAAGTACAACAGATCGGAGGTTTTCACCGGCCAAATCAGAGGTATGAACCATGGAAGTTTCGGAAAAATAGGGTTTTGTGTGTGTGTTAATGAAACCCGACACTAAGCCGAGTTCTACACAACCAATCCTAGTTTCGCACCTCCAACAACATTCCCTGATGATAGATCGACTTAGCAAGTGACCTGAAACAGCTCGAATGTGATGATGATGGTGCAGATGAACAGGTTCGGTGGGGAACCAGGGGAACGAACCCATTAGGGTTTCCTGGCCGAACCCATGGGAACACAGCGAACCCCAGCGAACCCTGCCTGGTTCGTTGGGTTATCAGCCGAACCCAGAAAGATATCACGAACCTGTGCCGAATCATCAAGCCTATCACGAACCTTCCCGAGCCATCAACGAACCTTGAGGAGCTTCACGAACCCTGCATGGTTCGTGTAAGCACAGCCGAACCCTAGGGGCTTCCACGAGTCTTCACCGAACCCTATCAAGACCTAGCGAACCTGTGCCATGTCAACGAACCATGAGGATGCCTCACGAACCAGTACCGAGCCTCCATGCATCCAACGAACCTTGCATGGTTCGTGGCATGCACAGCGAACCCTAAGGAGTGGGCATCGAACCCTTTTGTTGACATGAGGCCGAACCTCTCATCATTTTGGCCGAACCTTGATGTTGTCTCATGACCGGCGAACCTTGGGCTAAAATCAAGAAGGTTCACTGCCCAAAGTTGGCAGCCCATGACCCTCGGCCCAAATCAAATCCCATGCGGCCCAATTCTAACAATAATCAATCCTATAGGTTAAAACAAGCCCAAGGGAATTAGGTCGACCCATTATGAGCATAATTGATTCGATATTGTCTTTGGAGTGTAATAAGGCCTATATAAATGATGTTGGGCCAAACATCACATTCACTTGGCCCAATATCATAATCAATTGGCCCTTGTTAACATAAACGGCCCATGGACCTCCATTTAAGCCTATTATCATAATTATGGGCTTAAGGCCCAATGTGAGGCCCTCGATTATGACAATTGTGAATTGATCATAAATTGGTTAAGTTTGTAACTTAACAATAATTATGAAGATCAATTCACAATCACAAGACTTAAAAACAATTGAACATTTTATCACAATACATATTAATCAATAGTTTATCAAACTCTTAAACACATGTGATGTTGTGCAAACAAGTGGTGTACAAGAGAACATTTCACCTTCTTTTCATGGACCCATGATCAATCAAGTGACACAAATCATAACTTTCAAGTTTACACGACAATCATAATCATGAAATCAAGTAATCAAGAGTTAATCAAGTTCAAGAGAAACAAGTCAATCAATGAATCAAGGTCTATACAATTATAAATCTTATATCTTATGTATGATTACAATGATATAGGAACCAGTTAGAAGTCTTGTTTGCTACTTGCTATCTGTTTTAGTCCAGAGTCTACTGCAGACAGGTGAGAACATTAGCCCCTCTTTTACTGTTTTATAACTGTTTTGGGGTGGAACACGTGATCAAACCAGTTGTTTACAATTGTATTTCATTACACAAGATGTGTGTATTCTTATAAACATTACAGGTTCATTTTAAGAATCCAAGGGATTCATCAACTGTTTTAAAGGATTTATCAATTATTAAACTCTTTTTACTAAAAAGGTTTTATAAAGACCCTTTGAATTGTCTTATAACAGATTTACTCAAATGATTTTATAAAGGATAAACATTTTCAAATTAATGGATTTTATAAACTCTTTTGTTATAAACCTTGTTATTATACAAGGTCATTATTTCATGGTATTCAAATCAAGAGTTTCATTTCATGGTATTCAAATCAAGAGTTTCATTTCATGGTATTCAAATCAAGAGGTTCATTTCATGGTATTCAAATCAAGAGATTCAATTCATGGTGTTCAAATCAAGAGACTCATTTCATGGTATTCAAAACAAAGGATTTAATTCATGGAATTAAATCCAGGTTTTCAGTTCATGTTATCAAATAAGGCATTAACACATCCGGTTAAAGTGAGGTTCTTAAACATGGTGTCCATTGTTGTAAACAAACTTGTAAACGCATCAAGTATCATATTCATTAGCGTTAGTACTGGGTGATCACAACAAGGGAAAGCGGACACATTGGTTCTTATCCAGGATGGAGTTAGCTTTTAAATTTGTTTTAAAAGCTAACTGTAGGTCTGGTGTCATTGTTTTCTTATCCAGGATGGAGTTGGCTTTTAAATTTGTTTTTAAAAGCTAACTGCAGGTCTGGTGTCATATGGTTATCAAAACTGCTGATGTATTATCTAACTCCAAACGTGTTTTGGGACTTGATATTATATGTTGGCTTTCGTGCGAACAGTGATTGACTGTTTACACTCATTTTCTTACTTGATGTTAGTTTGGGTTGCAGCTCATCCGTGTGAATCTTTTGTTGCTTTAACTTACCTATGCCTTATGTCATATACTCATGTTTACAAATGTTAAACCTATTGTTCTCACCAACTACGTCTGTAGTTGACAGTTACTTTTCACGTGTTTCAGGTAATCAGGTTTAAGACTTTCTCAAGGACAACTAAGGAGACCATTCTAAGATAGAACAAGATGAAGAAACATGCTAGGATGGATTAGAAACTCACTAAATCCTAATTGTTTAATTGTCTTGTTTGGATTCTTATTTTGTAAACTATATTTTGGGTCTGTAGTTGTCTTTCTTTTGGTATATAGATTGTCTGTATCTAAACAACTGTCTAAACATTATGAAACTTAGTAATCAATTGTGGTTGTTCTTATTCAATACTTGTGCATGATTCAACTGTTCATACGTCACCGCGCCGTGGATTCCGCACGCGGTGTAGGGGTGTGACAGGTTGGTATCAGAGCCAAGGTTGTAGAGAACTAGGAAAAACCCAATGTTTAATGACCTAGACTATAACCTAAGCTACCTAATAGGACTAAGTGCTATAGGCTTGAGGATACTTAGGATCTAAGTAACTTAAGTGAGCATTTAGTCTACATTAAGCTTGAAAGATATTAGGGACATTTTACTAAGATTAGATATCGAGTCAAGGAATTTGAATCGGAATTCTATAATTTTAGAAACCGAATTAAATTCTCTCACATATGCATTCAAGGATTTCAGAGGCAAGGATCTGTATTCTTAGTATCCTTGATCTGAAATTCTCACACAGAGATCATTATAGAAATTCGGAGGCAAAGATCTGTATTCTCAGTATCTTTGATATGAATTTCTTGTCATATTCATTATAGGATTTAGAGGCAAAGATATGTATCTTTGATCTAAAGTCCTTGTCATATTCATTATAGGAATTCAAAGGTCAAGATCTATTAATTTAGATTCTTGATTTGAAATCCTTGTCATATTCATTATAGGATTTAGAGGCAAAGATCTGTATCTTTGATCTAAAGTCCTTGTCATATTCATTATAGGAATTCAAAGGTCAAGATCTATTAATTTAGAGTCTTGATTTGAAATCCTTTTCATATTCATTATAGGAATTCAAAGGTCAAGATCTATTAATTTAGAGTCTTGATTTGAAATCCTTGTCATATTCATTATAGGAATTCAAAGGTCAAGATCTATTAAGTTAGAATCTTGAGTTGAAATCCTTGTCATGTTATCATTATCAGGTGTTCATTATCATAGGAACTTTATAACTTAGAATCTTTGTAACAGTATTCTTTAGTTGAAGTTCTCACAAGAGATCATTATACTCAATACTGTAGGTATTGGGAACCTAGGTTAAATTAACCTAGGACACATATACAGAAACCTAAGGTTTTAATTTCTAGTAAATTAAGAACCATGGTTTACATAATCATAATCATAGTCACAGAACAAGAGGCAATCATGGAACAATCATAATCAATCAAGAGTTGGAATTTTAGCTCCAAATGCAAACGGCGGATTAACGCTGATGTGCTGAGGTAAGTGGTGGGTTGGTGAGAGCTTACCCTATATATAAGCTTATCTTGATATGTCAGGGGGAATCCGGCGTTCGTATTTGAAGTGAGGATTCGGGATCAACTGGAATCATTGAACATTAGTCAAACACATGGGATACAAACATTTGGGATACAATCATTGGTGAATCAAATCATAGTACAATTCAAACTTGGATGAACCAAATATTATGGTGAATCAATCAAGTTGTGAACATTCTTTAAATGTAAATCTTAAGTGAAATTCTTAAGAGATTACAAGACAAGTACTTACTAACATAGGTTAACGTGAAAGTGTAGAACACACATATGATTTAGTTCTACATGTTAACAATTGTTGGAAGGTGCTCACATAACATAATCATGAACCAATCATGGATTCAATCATAGTTCAAGTTGATCAAAGATCATGGGATTCTTAATCAATGGGACACACTTGGAAATCAGTTCAAACATGTTGCCAAATGCTAACAAGGACATGATCGTGGTATATCGAAGTGGTGGTGGGATGGCGTCTGGGCTGGCAGTTTGCTTGACCCTTTCGTATGCCCTATATGAGCTATCTTCGGTATATCGGGAAAGTGTCAGTGTGTAGGTTTGGTGGAGAGATCAGGAGACATCGTACATATTCACATGATAAGTATGCAAATAAGTTGATAACTTATACGTGTACTGGATCATATTACAATTGAATGATAATACTAGTAGTATGGATATATTACTGACCTTATCATGAGAATTCAATTGTATCCTTCCTCATTACTGACCCACTTGTGGCTTCTATTCGTAGAATGCCTCCTCGACGTGACCCTAATGCTGGGGGTTCGACAAGTGGTGACGACGATGAGATTAACAAGATTGCCCGAGCCATCGCTTTGCACATGAAAGATGTCATTCCGGGCATGGTCACTGATATCACCCAGAATCTTCGGGGGAGTACCAGTGACTCAGCGAACAATTCAAACACCAATCACTCAGGAACTGCTAACTTCACTTTCAAGCAGTTCAACGATGCTAAGCCTCCTAAGTACTCTGGTACAGAGGGAGCTACTGGCCTACTGCAATGGCTGGAGAGCATCGAGGATATTCTTGACTTTACAGGATGTCCTGAAAATCTGAAAGTCAAAATGGCTTCAAGCGCTTTTCATAAAGGCGCACTCACCTGGTGGAATTCTGAGAAGAACACCAGAGGAAGGGAAGTCGCTTTAGCTTTACCGTGGGACGGTTTCAAGAATTTACTTGTGGAAAAGTTTTGTCCACGTCACGAACTGAAGAAACTGGAGGTAGAGATGTGGAATTTGGTGCAGGACAGTGGTGAGAACGCGAAGTATACAACTCGTTTCCATGAGTTGTGCATTCTGGTACCACACTTGGTTACTCCTCTATCTCGCAAGATAGAGAAATACATCGAAGGCTTGCCTCTAGTTGTCAGAGGAACTGTTATGGGGAACAACCCCACTACTTTGGAGGCTGCCATTCAACTTGGTGCTACTCTTACTGAAGAGTATGTTAAATCTGGCGTGCTCACCCGGAAGGGATTCAAGAGAGCACAGATTGAAGAAGGCAAGAAGCCTGAACAACACCATCACAAGAAGAAGAAGCAGAAGACAATCAAGAACTTTGCAGCATTGACTGCAGCTGCACCTACTCATGCTACACCCATTACTGCTATGCCACAACCTGCTAATGCCAGAAAACTTTATACTGGCTCGTTTCCACTTTGCACCAAATGCCAGTACCACCATCTACCAAACACTCCATGCAGAAAGTGTCTCAAATGTGGGCGTATGGGACACTTGGCGGCTACATGCCGATCTGATCATCTTGCTGTTGCAACAACTGCTACCACAACACCTACTGCTACAGGTGGGAGAGCCTGTTATAATTGTGGAGCAGAGGGACACTTCAGAAACCAGTGTCCAAAACTCAACAACAATACTGCTGCTGCTCGTGCTTTTGTTATTGGAACTGCTGAAGCACGTGAGGATCCGGCAGTCATCACGGGTACATTTCTTATCAATGATCACTATGTTCCTATCATATTTGATACTGGTGCTGATAAAAGTTTTATCTCTGCTCATACTGCTTCTTTGCTTAATATGCAACTATCTATACTTGCTGCTCCCTATACTGTAGAAGTAGCAAATGGTAAGACTATAGTTGTAGATTCTATTATCCGTGGTTGTGAATTAAGGTTAAATGACCATCTTTTCTCCATCGATCTCATTCCTATGACCCTCGGAAGCTTCGAAGTTGTAGTAGGAATGGATTGGTTATCCAAAAACAATGCTGAAATCGTATGCTCGGAGAAACTCATTCGAATTCCTCTACCGTCAGGTGAAACGATGATAATTTACAGCGAGAAACCCTGCCGCGGATTGAAGATTGTATCGTGCATCAAGGCGAGGAAGTATCTAAAGAAGAAATACTTTGCATTTCTGGCACACGTGGTGGAAAAGAAACCTGAAAAGAAAGCAGTTGAAGACGTTCCAGTTATCAGAGATTATCCAGACGTATTTCCAGAAGACTTGCCTGGACTACCACCAGTCCGACAAGTGGAATTTAGAATTGATCTCGTCCCTGGAGCAAACCCAGTGGCGAAGTCACCGTATCGATTAGCACCATCTGAGATGTAGGAACTGTCTAGTCAACTTCAAGAACTTCTAGACAAAGGATTCATAAGACCGAGTTTCTCTCCATGGGGAGCTCCGGTTCTCTTTGTCAAGAAGAAAGACGGTTCATTTCGTATGTGCATCGATTATCGTGAGTTGAACAAGTTGACCATCAAGAATAGATATCCTCTACCTAGGATCGACGATCTGTTTGATCAATTACAGGGAGCAACTTGCTTCTCTAAGATTGACTTACGATCCGGGTATCATCAATTACGAGTAAATGATGAGGATATACCAAAGACTGCGTTTAGGACTCGATATGGGCACTATGAGTTCGTGGTTATGCCATTTGGGCTGACCAATGCACCTGTAGTGTTCATGGACTTGATGAATCGAGTCTGCAGGCCTTACTTAGATCAGTTTGTTATTGTCTTTATTGACGATATACTGATTTATTCCAAGTCAGAGCAAAAACACGAGGATCATTTAAGGAAAGTCTTAGAGTTACTAAGAGAGAAACAACTTTATGCTAAATTCTCAAAATGTGAGTTTTGGCTAAAGGAGGTTCACTTCTTAGGACATGTCATAAACAGAGATGGAATTCATGTAGATCCAGCTAAGATTGAGGCGATTAAGAACTGGACTACTCCATCTACTCCAACAGAGATTCGTTCATTTCTGGGTCTGGCGGGCTATTACAGGAGATTCATTGCGAATTTCTCTAAGATTGCCTTGCCACTTACCACTTTGACTCAGAAAAGTCAAGCCTTTATATGGGGACAGAAACAAGAAGATGCATTTCAACTTCTTAAACAGAAGTTATGCAATTCCCCTATCCTTAGCCTTCCAGAAGGCAGTGATGATTTCATTGTCTACTGTGATGCTTCAAACCTTGGTCTCGGTTGTGTACTTATGCAACGAGATAAGGTGATTGCGTATGCTTCAAGACAACTTAAGGTTCACGAGAAGAATTACACTACTCATGACCTTGAGTTAGGGGCTGTGGTCTTTGCATTGAAGATTTGGAGACACTACCGTTATGGTACTAAATGTGTCATCTATACGGACCACAAGAGCCTGCAACACATTCTCAATCAGAAAGAACTCAACATGAGACAACGGCGTTGGGTTGAGCTTCTAACTGATTATGACTGCGAGATTCGTTACCATCCTGGTAAAGCCAATGTGGTGGCGGATGCTCTTAGTCGCAAGGAACCAATCAAACCGATTCGTGTAAGAGCCATGGAGATCAACACACAGCCAAACTTGAAAGACTTGTGTAACACCCCGACCGACGGCGGAATCATCGGGATGCCACGAGGGATGTGTAGATTGTTCAAAAGCTCGTGGGCATCTAAATCAAATCATCATATATCATTTAATCAACCAAAATAATTACACAAAAATCATGTTCATCATGAATCAATTACATCAAATACACAAAAGATTTAGTTAAACTAACTAAACTCTAATCGCCAGAAATTTAGTTAATTAACTAAGTCCAAGAATCCTATATGATGATGATGTCCAAAATAGAAGAGATCATCCTCTTCATCCTACTTGTCTCCATCACCTGAAACATGTAAGAAAATCAAGTGTCAACTACAAAAGTAGTTGGTGAGTAATCATAAGTTTTTATACTCAAAAATGTTTTAGAAAAATGAGTTTAAAAGTTGGTGTTTTAAAATAGTTTAATAAAATGCTTTGTTTAAAACGAGTGTAAGACTTATGATTTCCTTGAGAAAATCCATATGAATACCTGTATGAAATAATTCAACACACATCCATCCATTCAACAACCAAACACATACACAATCACATAATCGCATAATCAATCAGTTATAATCAATCTCAAATAATCATAATCAAACATAGATAATCAATCCACAAACAAATCAACCAATCACATCATTTATATTCTCCAATAATGTTCGTGACTATACATGATCATTCTGTAATTAACATAAGTTAATTACATGATTCATGGAGTGGTCGCTAACCACGTGACAATACATGAAGTCAAAGCAATTAACCGAAGTCAATGGCAATACTTCACGGATGTGGAAACCCTCCACGTGACAATACATGAAGTCAAAACAAATAACCGAAGTTAAAAGTAATGATTTCACGGAGTATGAGACAATACATGTAATCTTTGTTATTAACCGAAGTCAATAACAATGTTTACACGGATTTATAATAATCAGTGATAATCCATAATAATGATAATTCATAATAGTGAATATCATATTGATAAACATGTATTAACCTTGAGTTATCAAAACAATATTTGAATTTGGTATACATGCTTCACCTCCGAGTTTTAAAACAAAAACAGTTTAAAGAAGGGGAGGTTATGAGAACTCACCTGTAGTCCTTAGATTCAATGTTTTAGAAGTATGCGCGCTCGCGTAAATAAATCTCAAGATCCACTCAATTATCTGTAATTATATTTCATTTCACACTCATAAGCATATGGCTTCATTTCAAATTAGTATCCATTTAAATCCTTACGTGCTTAGTTATTTAATTTGTTTACTCTAAGTTAACTTGCAACACCTAAGGCGTATAGATGATCATTTTGTAACATGTGAATTAAACTTGTTAATTTCTATCATCTAGAGTTGATAATTACTTGGAGCTTATATCTTCACTTTTCATAATGAAGTGTATAAGAATATTATTCTTATTCATACACATCCTTGTTTATGCATGCATGAATAATTAGGTCAACTACCTTAGTTTAATTTATTAAAAAAAATATTCAATTTAAGTTAAAGAGAGTTATAATTGAATCACTCTCATGTTTTCACCCCAATGATATCAAGAAAAGGTGGTACTCTAATTCCCCATGCATGCATGGGTATACATATGTGTGTATACGTATACCTATTTAACTATAACTCTTGTTAACCCTTAATCCCATTTGTTAAACAAGATTTTGCTTAGTTTAATCCTAAGGGCAGCGAACCTATTGGGTCAAGACCATGGGTTCGGCCAACTTAGATTAGGGTTCGGCAGCTACCCCCACAAGGCTCGTTGGCCAAGCTGTTCGGCCCACTAAGGTTCGTGGCTACAGGCTCGTGGCTAGAGAAGGAAGAGGGTTCGGCTGCCGAAGCCATTGGTTCGCCATCTCTAATGGTTCGTGGGTCACTAGGGTTCGTGAGGAGGTGCATGGTTCGGCTAAGCCACCAAGGTTCGGGGTCCCTAGGGTTCGCCACCCTAGGGTTTGCTGGTCCAGTAGGAGGGTTCGTCTGGGTTCACGAAAGCTGATGAAGGTTCGCTCCACTGGTTTCCCGCCCAAGAAGGTTCGTGGAACCAGGGTTCGGCCCCTGCAGCCTCCTGCTTCGCGAACCAGTGTTCAACCACATCATCATCATCATCAAACTCCTGCGAATCCAAGACTCTCTATAGCTTCTATATGTTCTTTACAACTCGTCTAAGTTTTTTACAAGGGTTTTAAATCAATTTCATCAACAATAAATTAAGGACTCGTGATTCACATAGAACCGAACATAAACCTCAAGATTTACCTCGAAATAAAGCTCAAATGCAAGATCTTCTTGTACTTCCTGGTTCCCCTCGATCTCACGAACGCATGGACGCCGGAATCTCGTGAATCCGTCAAGAAATGAGTTCAAGAAGCTAGAGAGAAGATGGGTGTATTGTGGGTGACGAATTTGAGAGTTTAGTGAGAGAGAGAGTTAGTGTGAAATGAAGAAAAGGAAGGAAATAGTCTCCCTTATATCGCGTGTCATATACGCGTGCTCGATCCCGTTTTTATCGCGATAATATAATTAAATGTTCGGTTTTTATACGCTAAACATATTTAAACATAAAGTGTTTAAACAATAGGGTTTCATGAATTAAATTGGTTTTAAATAATTTATGTCTCGTAAAATGATCGCGTTTAATACACGTCAATTCTTATGAACCTACACAGTTCTTTTCGTGAAATATATTTAAATGTAAAACTTTAAATAAAATAGTTTTGTTTAATAAAATGATTTTAAATACTTTATTTCGTAAAACAATTTCATTTACGATGAATTATTTATTTAATAAAAAATGGTTTGTTTACATTTGTTTTTAGGTTGTGATTCCTAATAAACATTTTAAATTTTCATTTATAAATTTAATATCGTTAGATATTATATAATTATCTCGTCGAAACGCGTTACTCGCGTACGTATTCGTAAAGATCGTCACCTTTGCGAATCCGACACTCGTATCGTATTTCGATTTGATTTATTATTTATGGAATGTCGTTCCAGTATATTATCCTTAATAATTATATTCGTGTGAATCGTCACTCACGCGAATACATTATTAAGTTAATATTTCTAAATCAACATTCACGTTTAATTAATGTTCGTAACCTCACTTCGCGTAAATAAATTCCCATTATTTATTAACTTTAATATTATCATTTCCCAAACCAGAACCCACTAAACCCTAGTCACTGACACATCCATGATAAACCGAAATATGCATATATATACGGCATATGTAAGGGTCAGTCGCAACTGCCCTAGCCACCGTCCCACCGCTATTTCGATAAACCATGACCATGGGTCCTTGACTACGTTTAGTAACCAGACTCAAACAAACTCCCAATTCCATCTCAATCCATTCTCAGACCAATAATCCATCATTATCAGTGATAAGTAACCGCGATAAACACTACGGGTCTGTTTAGTTGAATTACAACTAAACTTCCCGTGGTTTACGCGTATAATAAATTATAATCATGTATATCAGTAACAGTGATAATATCAGTAATGTCAATCAATAATTTCATAATCATTCATAACAAATAAATCTCCAGTCGTAACAGTACAATCGTACGGATGTACGGACGTACGGACAACTGAAAGTACAGTGATGTTACAACTTGATTCGTATTGCACAACAACAAGTAGTAACAGACAATAAACTCAAAACAGACTTGGATTGTGGCATTGAGAAGAAACTAGAACCTCGATCTGATGGGGTGTTATATCTCAACGGTCGCATTTGGATTCCAAAGTCTGAAGAATTGCGCACACTCATCTGTGATGAGGCTCATAAGTCGCGATACTCAGTTCATCCTGGAGCGGATAAGATGTACCAAGACTTGAGTACGTCTTACTGGTGGCCGGGAATGAAGAAAGACATAGCACTGTACGTGGGAAAGTGTCTTACATGTTCAAAAGTCAAAGCAGAACATCAAAAGCCTTCGGGACTTCTGCAGCAACCAGAAATTCCTCAATGGAAATGGGAGCAAATTTCCATGGATTTCATAACAAAGTTGCCAAGAACTCCGCGAGGTTTCGATTCGATTTGGGTGTTCGTTGATCGACTCACCAAATCTGCTCATTTTCTCCCGATCCGAGAGGATTACAAGATGGAGAAGTTATCCACATTGTACATCAACGAAATCATTGCACGTCATGGTACACCAACATCAATCATTTCTGATCGTGATAGTCGTTTTACTTCTCGCTTTTGGCAATCATTGCAAAAGGTTTTGGGAACGCGTGTTAATCTTAGCACGGCGTATCATCCCCAAACCGACGGTCAAAGCGAAAGGACTATCCAAACACTCGAGGACATGCTTCGTTCTTGTGTCATTGACTTCGGTGGAAGTTGGGACACTCATCTTCCACTCATCGAGTTTTCATATAACAATAGCTACCATACAAGCATTCAATGTGCACCATTCGAAGCTTTATATGGTAGAAAGTGCCGATCACCGGTCTGCTAGACCGAGGTTGGTGACTCACAGGTCGTAGGACCAGAACTCATTCAGGAAACATCAGACAAAATCACAATCATTCAATCACGACTTAAGGCCGCACGAGATCGGCAGAAGAGTTATGCTGATCGACGTCGGAAACCGCTTGATTTTCAAGTCGGTGACCGAGTCTTACTCAAAGTTTCTCCCTGGAAAGGCGTTGTCCGATTCGGGAAGAAAGGGAAACTTGCACCAAGGTATGTTGGACCTTTTGAGATCCTGGAACGGATTGGTCCCGTAGCCTACAAACTCAAACTTCCAGTGGAGCTAAGCAATGTTCATGATACTTTTCATGTATCGAATCTTAAGAAATGCTTGGCAGATCATGATGTTCACATTCCACTGGAAGACATACAGATTCAAAACAACATGCAATTCATAGAACGTCCGGTTGAAATCATGGATCATGGGGTCAAGAAACTTAAACGCAGCCGTATCCCGATCGTAAAGGTACGATGGGAGGGCAAACGCGGTGCTGAGTTCACCTGGGAACGTGAAGACCAGATGAAGCTTAAGTACCCTCATCTTTTTACAGTATCTTCGGCTAGTTAATTTTGGGACGAAATTCCCTTAACTAGGGGAGACTGTAACATTTGTGCATTTAGTCATGGTAGTCGTAAACAGTGTTAGAACAGTGTGTGTGTCCATGTTCAGTTAATCAATGTGATTCATATGTTCATAATGTGCTTGTGTGTTACAGGATCTTATTATTCAGGAACAAGTATGTATTACTTATTTACAGTCGAGTTCACTAGGCAAGAACAGTATCTTGTTATATCGAAACAGTGGTGGGCAGCGAGAGTGAGCCCTATATATATACTGCGCTCGGTGTAACAGGATAGTGTTAGTGCGTAGTGTTGAGACGAATATTATAACAATTAATAAATTCAACAAGAATCGTAATACGTAAGCGAGACTGAGTAAAGGTATGGGTGACGATCCATAATAATACGAATGTTGAACTTATAATTATGATTAAACGACTTTAAATAATTAATACGATCGAAAAACGTACGCAATTTCGGGTATACACGTAATTGTGAGTGTTTAACGATCTGACAACGCACGAAGAGTAAAAATAATTAAAATAATTATTTTTCATTTTTACACTTTTGAAACTTATCATTTTATTGAGTTTAACACTTTATTTATTTAAAACCACGTAAAATGCGCGTTACGTTCCGGAAACGCGAACCGAGCGACCGAAACGGACCCGAATACCACACGGGCTATAAAAGCCCTAAAGATGGCCATTTTCTCATTTAATTCACCAACAACCACTTCTCTCTCTAGAAAAATTCGTCCAAGCCACTCTCTCTCTAAAAACCGAGCTTCAAACGCGAATAACTCACTCGTTTCTCAACGGAATTCGGTGTTTTTGGTGTCTACGCGAAGCTCTCAACGAGTACTACAAGAAAGTACAACAGATCGGAGGTTTTCACCGGCCAAATCAGAGGTATGAACCATGGAAGTTTCGGAAAAATAGGGTTTTGTGTGTGTGTTAATGAAACCCGACACTAAGCCGAGTTCTACACAACCAATCCTAGTTTCGCACCTCCAACAACATTCCCTGATGATAGATCGACTTAGCAAGTGACCTGAAACAGCTCGAATGTGATGATGATGGTGCAGATGAACAGGTTCGGTGGGGAACCAGGGGAACGAACCCATTAGGGTTTCCTGGCCGAACCCATGGGAACACAGCGAACCCCAGCGAACCCTGCCTGGTTCGTTGGGTTATCAGCCGAACCCAGAAAGATCTCACGAACCTGTGCCGAATCATCAAGCCTATCACGAACCTTCCCGAGCCATCAACGAACCTTGAGGAGCTTCACGAACCCTGCATGGTTCGTGTAAGCACAGCCGAACCCTAGGGGCTTCCACGAGTCTTCACCGAACCCTATCAAGACCTAGCAAACCTGTGCCATGTCAACGAACCATGAGGATGCCTCACGAACCAGTACCGAGCCTCCATGCATCCAACGAACCTTGCATGGTTCGTGGCATGCACAGCGAACCCTAAGGAGTGGGCATCGAACCCTTTTGTTGACATGAGGCCGAACTTCTCATCATTTTGGCCGAACCTTGATGTTGTCTCATGACCGGCGAACCTTGGGCTAAAATCAAGAAGGTTCGCTGCCCAAAGTTGGCAGCCCATGACCCTCGGCCCAAATCAAATCCCATGCGGCCCAATTCTAACAATAATCAATCCTATAGGTTAAAACAAGCCCAAGGGAATTAGGTCGACCCATTATGAGCATAATTGATTCGATATTGTCTTTGGAGTGTAATAAGGCCTACATAAATGATGTTGGGCCAAACATCACATTCACTTGGCCCAATATCATAATCAATTGGCCCTTGTTAACATAAACGGCCCATGGACCTCCATTTAAGCCTATTATCATAATTATGGGCTTAAGGCCCAATGTGAGGCCCTCGATTATGACAATTGTGAATTGATCATAAATTGGTTAAGTTTGTAACTTAACAATAATTATGAAGATCAATTCACAATCACAAGACTTAAAAACAATTGAACATTTTATCACAATACATGTTAATCAATGGTTTATCAAACTCTTAAACACATGTGATGTTGTGCAAACAAGTGGTGTACAAGAGAACATTTCACCTTCTTTTCATGGACCCATGATCAATAAAGTGACACAAATCATAACTTTCAAGTTTACACGACAATCATAATCATGAAATCAAGTAATCAAGAGTTAATCAAGTTCAAGAGAAACAAGTCAATCAATGAATCAAGGTCTATACAATTATAAATCTTATATCTTATGTATGATTACAATGATATAGGAACCAGTTAGAAGTCTTGTTTGCTACTTGCTATTTGTTTTAGTCCAGAGTCTACTGCAGACAGGTGAGAACATTAGCCCCTCTTTTACTGTTTTATAACTGTTTTGGGGTGGAACACGTGATCAAACCAGTTGTTTACAATTGTATTTCATTACACAAGATGTGTGTATTCTTATAAACATTACAGGTTCATTTTAAGAATCCAAGGGATTCATCAACTGTTTTAAAGGATTTATCAATTATTAAACTCTTTTTACTAAAAAGGTTTTATAAAGACCCTTTGAATTGTCTTATAACAGATTTACTCAAATGATTTTATAAAGGATAAACATTTTCAAATTAATGGATTTTATAAACTGTTTTGTTATAAACCTTGTTATTATACAAGGTCATTATTTCATGGTATTCAAATCAAGAGTTTCATTTCATGGTATTCAAATCAAGAGTTTCATTTCATGGTATTCAAATCAAGAGGTTCATTTCATGGTATTCAAATCAAGAGATTCAATTCATGGTGTTCAAATCAAGAGACTCATTTCATGGTATTCAAAACAAAGGATTTAATTCATGGAATTAAATCCAGGTTTTCAGTTCATGTTATCAAATAAGGCATTAACACATCCGGTTAAAGTGAGGTTCTTAAACATGGTGTCCATTGTTGTAAACAAACTTGTAAACGCATCAAGTATCATATTCATTAGCGTTAGTACTGGGTGATCACAACAAGGGAAAGCGGACACATTGGTTCTTATCCAGGATGGAGTTAGCTTTTAAATTTGTTTTAAAAGCTAACTGTAGGTCTGGTGTCATTGTTTTCTTATCCAGGATGGAGTTGGCTTTTAAATTTGTTTTTAAAAGCTAACTGCAGGTCTGGTGTCATATGGTTATCAAAACTGCTGATGTATTATCTAACTCCAAACGTGTTTTGGGACTTGATATTATATGTTGGCTTTCGTGCGAACAGTGATTGGACTGTTTACACTCATTTTCTTACTTGATGTTAGTTTGGGTTGCAGCTCATCCGTGTGAATCTTTTGTTGCTTTAACTTACCTATGCCTTATGTCATATACTCATGTTTACAAATGTTAAACCTATTGTTCTCACCAACTACGTCTGTAGTTGACAGTTACTTTTCACGTGTTTCAGGTAATCAGGTTTAAGACTTTCTCAAGGACAACTAAGGAGACCATTCTAAGATTGAACAAGATGAAGAAACATGCTAGGATGGATTAGAAACTCACTAAATCCTAATTGTTTAATTGTCTTGTTTGGAGTCTTATTTTGTAAACTATATTTTGGTCTGTAGTTGTCTTTCTTTTGGTAGATAGATTGTCTGTATCTAAACAACTGTCTAAACATTATGAAACTTAGTAATCAATCGTGGTTGTTCTTATTCAATACTTGTGCATGATTCAACTGTTCATACGTCACCGCGCCGTGGATTCCGCACGTGGCGCAGGGGTGTGACACCATGGAACTCCAATTACTACATCCAACCCCCCTGCCACAGAAAATATAAACATACAACCTGATCCATCTGTGCCCATACATGAAAATTCATCTACCAATGGCCCAATAGCATCCACTTCATCCAATCTTGAGCCAACAATATCCTGCTCCACCCATGCACCGGTCCAACACCCTATCCTGCCTATTCCTACGGTTATTCAACCACCACCTCCCCCTCCATCACCCCCTCCACCACCGCCACCACCTCCCACATCCAATCATCCAATGCAAACCCGATCCAAATCCGTGATTGTCAAACCTAAACAACCTGTCTCGCTATACACTCAAGCTTCTCCCTCTATCTCACCACTTCCTAAATCCCATCTCGCTGCACTCTCGGACCCTAACTGGAATCGTGCCATGCAAAATGAATATGAAGCGCTATTGGCTAATAACACATGGTCACTTGTTCCGAGACCACCTGATGTTCCTGTTATACGTTGCATGTGGTTATTTAAACATAAATTTCATGCGGATGGTTCATTAGAAAGACATAAAGCACGATTAGTTGTTAACGGAAAGAGTCAGACTGCGGGATTGATTGTGAATACACCTTTAGTCCGGTGGTCAAACCCACCACTATCCGCACAATTTTACATTTGGCCGTCTCACATGGTTGGCCTATTAATCAGTTAGACGTCAAAAATGCCTTCCTTTACGGGCATCTGAAGGAAACAGTCTACATGTTCCAACCTTCGGGTTTTGTCTCAACAGAAAACCCAAAGTTTGTGTGTAAGCTCAACAGGTCTCTATATGGCTTAAAGCAAGCCCCACGAGCGTGGTACCAACGTTTTGCTAGTTTCCTTACAAAATACGGGTTTACAAGCAGTGTATGCGACACATAATTATTCATCTATCGACGGGGAAATCAAATGGCGTATCTTTTGCTATATGTTGATGATATAATTCTCACTGCCTCCACTGTCGATCTCCTCAACAACATCATTAAGACTCTCTCGACTGAATTTAAAATGACAAATCTTGGACCGTTACATCATTTTTTAGGCATCTCTGTAAAACAACAAAGTGGTAACCTATTTTTGTCACAACAGAAATATGCAAGCGACATTCTCTCCCGTGCAAAAATGGCTAACTGCAAACCTGTTAGCACCCCAGTCGAGGTGGGTTCAAAACTTAGCTCCGATGCCGGCGCTCCATTTCATAATGGCCCCCTATATAGGAGTCTTGCGGGTGCACTTCAATATCTTACCATCACCCGGCCCGACATTTTTTATGCGGTACAACAAGTTTGTCTATTCATGCATGATCCACGCGAACAACATTTTCAGTTTCTTAAACGCATCCTCCGTTACATCAAAGGATCGCTATCTCAAGGACTGCTCATTTCACCTTCCCGCTCCACCGATTTAACAGCCTACTCGGACACAGATTGGGCCGGTTGCCCAGACTCGCGAAGGTCCACATCAGGCTACTGCGTTTTCATGGGTAATAATCTTATCTCCTGGTCTTCCAAGCGACAACCGACAATATCTCGGTCCAATGCAGAAGCCGAATATCGTGGCGTTGCAAATGCAGTTGCTAAAATTAGTTGGATACACAACTTGCTCCTAGAACTCCATGTCCCCATCAGACATGCAACCGTTGTTTACTGTGACAATATCTCGGCAGTGTATTTAGCAGAAAATCCAGTGCAACACCAGCACACTAAACACATTGAGCTTGATATACACTTTGTTCGTGAAAAGGTCCGTCTCGGTACGGTTAAAATTCTCCATGTACCCGCTGAATATCAATATGCCGACATCTTCACTAAAGGCTTACCGAAGCATTTGATTCATCGTTTCCGAACCAGTTTAGGCCTTTGTTCTCACCCGGCTCAAACTGAGGGGGGGTGTAAGTCACCGGGATATTAGTGATCTTTGTGTACATATTATATATTTATAGTTAGTTAGGATTGATTGGGTTTCCTAGATTAGCTCCGTAACTCTCTCATTGTATATGGTATATATTGTATTGTTGAAGGAATGAATGGCAGAGAATTACAAAGATTTACACTTAAAACATGTTTAAGTCAGAAAAGCTTAGGATAGTAGTTAATAAGAAATCAACCACATAAAGGAGAGACTTGGGAAAATCCAAATAAAGTATAACTAGTGACGAATTCAGAAAACTTTTTATTTAATGCGGAAAATTTTTAGTGTTGCTTGTCGTTTGAGCATCGCTATATAATATATTTTTTTTTCTATTCTGTTTAGATCATTTTGGGTCTAACATGCTAAAAAAGACAATTGAATTAAATTTCATATACAAAAACACAAAAAAAATATGATACACATAAAATTGTTATCTACAAGTTCTAATTTTTTAAAATCGATCCAAAACATCGTATATGAAGACTTTCCTATGCAATGCTTTCTTTACAAAACAAGTACAACTATCGCTCAAATTCTCATCACCAATCCAATTATGCAAATTTAAGGGGTGTGATTGCAAAATATTAAAGAGATCGGTCGAGATTTAATATATATACTACAAAAAAAAATCAAGGTGGGCAGCTACCCCCACCATACATGTGGATACGACCCAGAGCATAACATTGTACAATAAAAGATCAAACTAGCTCATCGTAAGGATGAGATCGGTACTATACTGGTAGCGATAATGCCGATACATGAATTCTAAAAAAGTAGATACTGATACCGGTACCGGTATTTTCAGTCCTTTAATATTTTTTAAACATTTTTGTTGGGATGAAGATGAAGGATATTAGTCTTCAAGTTATTGATAATATTATGCCATAATTATAAGGAAAAAAAGCTAAGAATATTAATGCATCATGGGAACACATCATAAAAAAATCAAGTTTACAAAACCAATAATTGCAAACAAATGAATACGAACGGATCATCCTTTAGATTTTTATAGTATTTTTTATTAAACACATCATGGTATATATTTTTTAAACTACACTAGATTGGTAAATAATCAAATTCAAAACAAAAACCATGTATATTCCGGTAACTGTACTAATTCAAGAATTTTCGGTAGGTAAGGTATCGATACCGAAATATGAGCAAATCAAGCAGCGTTATCGGTACCAAATCTATTGGTATGGTATCGATTTGGTACAGTATCGGTGTGAAACTCATATGGTAGTGGTATATGGTGCTAAAATCTCATCCCTAGCTTATTGTGCCCATCAACATACACACACACAAACACAAGCACAAACCAATTGACATATGCATTGTTGGATCAGGTTATGCAATCTGCACCACATTTAAACACGGTTTCTTATACTAAATTGATAGATGCGGCATACTCTAACAATTATTTCTCAAAGCACAATAGCAATAGGAACAGTTGGACACACGAAATACTTTAAGCTTGTAAGAACAATTAAGTATGATGCTCACCAAAACATCTTTTGAACCAGTCTTGGACTCTAAGAAGACAAACAGCCTTCGGAAGAGAAGAATTAACCTTCGGAAGAATAATGCTTCTGAAGGATAATTCTCTTCTTCTGAATGCTATACAGCAACCTGAAGCTTCTGAATCTCTCCTCAGCACTTAGAAGCTCAAAACACTCAGAGCTTCCGAACGATCATCAGCTGCTTCCAAGACAAAAACTTCCGAAGACTTCCTCTGACAAAGATTCCGGACACTTATAGAAATAATCAGAGCTGCTTTCTAACATCCAGACCAACAAAGAAGACATTTAGATGTTAGTCAGTAGCAAAGAAGATTTGTCAGAGTTACAAAGAAACGAAGCATTTAATGCCTTTTGTTTTTTAGGTATTTATTGTAAAAGTCAATCGAGTCTTTTGTATTAACTGTAATTAATATGGCTTAGCCTGTCAAGACCATAACGGATACTAGATTTAGCATTCGTTTGTTTCTAGTGTTTTGTCCAGCCGTGTATCCCTACGAGGATACAGCTGTAGGTCTTAGTATATAATCCTTCACTTGTAACTTAGCAACGCACGGGTGTGTGCTTGAGCTGTAGAGTCTTGTTCACTTTTCATTAGAACGAAATATACTTTGACCTTGAAATCAACTTTTTTTGTGTATTGTATTTGTTCTGCAAGTGTGAGTAAGTTGAGTTGATAGAATATTCCGCAATTTATCAAGCTTTGTAGAAGATTTCTTGTGAAAGTGTTGTGTTGAACTACATAACCCGATTCATTCAACCCAACCCAATTGCCTAAAAAACTAAAATGCGTTTAGCCATTTAGGAAGAAAAGAAAAAAAATGTTTGCAACTTTTCTGCCTGTAACATCCCAAAATTTTCTAATACACGTTATTTGAATTTACACGTGCGCGATGGATAATATACGTGCAGGGAAAATACGATAGAATAAAACAAGCTAAGACCCAAAAACGCGTACTCGAACTCAATTTCGAGTACACATGTTCTCGAAGCTATGGTAGTCGAAATCCCACTTTCGAGTACAAGGACACTGCCTATAAATAGGAGTGCCTTGGGAAACGTGACAGACTTTGGCTGGAAGCTCATCTGCTCTCAAGTGCTCGAAGCAGATTTCGAGAACATCAAAGGTCGAGATTTTAATCGATCAAACGGAAGAGGAAACGCACGAGGATCTACAGGAGTGCTCACCTATCTTCAAGTAAGTGATTTATATATAAAAGTTAGGATTGTTATACAGAAGTGAACTCGTGCATAAAGCTCGCACCTTTATGCATAAAGTTCGGAACTTTGAGATTTCAATATGCTGGTAACAACCTAAGGAAACTAGAACTAGCTCCCCAAAGCCTTAGAGAAATTTCTGAGATGTTTAAAGACGAAAAGTGATGAGTACACGAAATCATGCACAAAGGGTACTCGAAATCATGCTTAGAGGACTATTTCGAGTACAAGGTTATTTCGAGTACCAGACTATTTCGAGTACAAGGTTATTTCGAGTACCAGGCTATTTCGAGAACAAGGGTTATTTCGAGTAAAACTGATGATTTCGAGTACTAGCTATTCGTGAACTATGAAATTTCGTGTACCTGGGAACTTAATGAATTTCAAGGATTTCGAATACTTAGCCGAGTTTCGAGGACTTTGATTCATTAAGGGGGGGGATAGTAGGCTATGAGGACTTAGAATAAATTCTAAGTCTAAGAATGTGATGTAACATAAAGTAATGAGACAAGGTAACTGATGTAGGTTCTTAAGTCTTGGCTAAGGAGTTCAGTCAAGAACATCAGGAACGACTATCATGTGAGTTCTAGAATCCCTATTTTATGTTTAATGTTTTGGGCTGGCATACATGCTTATGGTTATGTCTACGATGTTATGTGCTTATGATGATGATGAATGAATGATGATATGCCCTGACTATGTATGCATGTTAATATATTAGTATGATTTATGCATGAAAGTATGCTAAGTATGATGAATGCATGTTAGTATGTTATGATGATAAACTGAATGATAACATGCTATGATGATAATTATAGATGTTATGTTACAATGAAATCCTAGGCATGCTATGATGAAAGTATGATGCTATGATGATTATATGCTAGCATAATGTGTTTATGATGCCATGATGAATGATATGATGATGTGCTGCTAGCATGACATGTGTATGATGCTAGGATGTTATGATGATATGATACTAGCATAGCCTGTTATGAGAAATCCTATGTTATTAGGACAATGTTACGATGTTATGTTGAATGATGATATGGTGCTAGTGTATCATGTCATGATGAATGATGGGTGCTCCCGTACTCGTTACGGGGTAAGTATGGTTGCTCCAGTACTTGTTACTGGGTAAGTATGGATCTGCAGAACGCTTCGGCGGGTCAGATCAACGGTTATGGAGCCTTGTGCCGGCATAAGCCCACTGTTACGCTCGGTAGCAGTGGTTGTGTGATGATGATGATTAGGATGTTTATGTGACAACGTTTTGGATTATATGAACGATCCGTTGGTTTTGGCAACTATGTTTACATTTCCGCTGCATGACTATGAAAGTTTTTAGTTTAAGAGCTATGTGTTATGATGAAAACCAACCTCTGTGGGGTCGCCCGGTTTCGGGGCATCACAAGTTGGTATCAGAGCCATAGTTTGAGAGATCTTAGCATCCCAAATGCTAACACTTAAACTGAGAATGGGATTGAATGATGTGGATTGCCAACCACGGATGAACGGATGCCACGAGCTGAATTTTATGTATGAGTTAAGATGTAGATGTAAGGTTAGAAAGTTAGTTGGTGTCATGCTCATTGAGGAGATGGGATAGGAAACATTTAGAGCCTATGAGTTGGGTAAATGGTTAATAACACCTGATCAACGTCATTAACGATTTACAAAGCTTATTTCGTGCTAAACTGATTCTTGTACTGACTCATCAATTGTTGCATTATGTAGAAAGTTTAGATGGCCGGACAAAGGGGTAGACCGCGAAAGAAACCACAGGGAGCTGAGGAGCCACATGTCGAGACCGAGAAGCCTGTCAACGAAGAAGAAAACGAGCACAGTGAGCCACCGGAAGACGAAGAAGAGTTCACATTAGAGCCTATCGTGGTAAAGGCTATTTCCGATGAAGTCTGCAGAATCATGGATGAGAAAATGCCGGCAATGATTGCTAAGGCATTAAAGGATGCGCTGAAGGAAAAGTCGGAAGGAACAAAAGAAAGCACCAAAGATGACGAGGAAATCGTGATTCTCGAGACTAAGAGCGGTGACTCCAACCGAAGTATGATGAAAGGCTGTGATTACAAGGCCTTCAAAGGACGCAATCCACCATCCTTTGACGGAAGGAAAGATGCTGTGTCCACCTGCCACTGGATTTCTGCGATGGAGGCTGTTATCTCCATCAGTGAGTGCCGAATTGATCAAGCTGTCAAGTTTGTAGTTCACTCCTTTGTCGAGGAGGCACTCCACTGGTGGAACACCATCAAGCAGACTAAGTCTGCAGCTGATATGGAGAAGATGACTTGGGAAGATATGAAGGAGCTGGTCACCAAACAATTCTATCCCAAGAACGAGCTGGATAAAGTAGAACGAGAGTTTCTGGTTCTGAAAGCTGGGAGTATGAATCATCGACAGTATACATCAAAGTTCAATGAAATGGCAAGACTAGTTCCTCACTTGATTGGTTCTGAGGAACGCAGGGTGAAACTGTATATGGAGGGTTTGCCTCCAAAGGTGCGGATTCATGTAAAAGCAATTGCTCCCAAGACCTTCGACTCCACGGTTGAACTTAGTGGCATAGTTTGGGATGATGTTATGTCTACTGAGCCAGTCAAAGAAGAAACAAAGATGAAAGAGTCCTCCGGGACTAAAAGGGGTCGAACAGACCAACGAAAGTTCTCAAGCAAGAAAGTGAAGCGAGAGGAGATGGACCGATGCAACAAGTGTGGGAAAAGCCACACGGGACAGTGCCTGGTAGGCACTAATTTATGTTTCAGGTGCGGAAAGACGGGGCATTTTTCTAGCAGTTGTCCGAATGCTACTCGATGCTTCAACTGCAATGAGTTAGGACATCTGTCCAAGGATTGCAAACAACCAAGGACCGATGCTTCAGGCTCTGGTAAGAAAGAAGAGAAAGGGAAGGAGAAGTAGAAGGCGAAGGCTCGAGCCTTCACACTAACGAAGGATGATGCGATCGAGGACCCTGATGTGGTCACAGGTACCTTTTCTATCAACAATATTCCTGCTTCTGTATTGTTTGATTCTGGTGCCAGTATGAGTTTCGTATCTTCTATTTTCTGTGATGGGTTATCTGGGAAGGTTAAGAAGATAGATCGGGTATTTGATGTAGAGACGGCTATTGGTAAGATGACAAGGGTGACTGAGGTTATGGATGATTGCTATGTTGAGATAGAAGGTCTAAGAATGTGATGTAACATAATGTAATGAGACAAGGTAACTGATGTAGGTTCTTAAGTCTTGGCTAAGGAGTTCGGTCAAGAACATCAGGAACGACTATCAGGTGAGTTCTAGACGCCCTATTTTATGTTTAATGTTTTGGGCTGGCATACATGCTTATGGTTATGTCTATGATGTTATGTGCTTATGATGATGATGAATGAATGATGATATGCCCTGACTATGTATGCATGTTAATATATTAGTATGATTTATGCATGAAAGTATGCTAAGTATGATGAATGCATGTTAGTATGTTATGATGATAAACTGAATGATAACATGCTATGATGATAATTATAGATGTTATGTTACAATGAAATCCTAGGCATGCTATGATGAAAGTATGATGCTATGATGATTATATGCTAGCATAATGTGTTTATGATGCCATGATGAATGATATGATGATGTGCTGCTTCTGAGCTTCTCCTTCTTGCGTCGCCAGAACCAGAACCCACGGTAGCACCAGCAGCATCGGCGCATCGCACCCGACGGCCCGTCCTGCGCCCCTGCTTGGCTGCTTCCAGCTTCTTCTTTCTTACATGATTCGTGAACCAGGTAATGAGTTCGGCCTCCCACCTCTTCCTACTTGTTGTTATTTGATTTTATTAAGTATTTAAGTAGTTTAATTATTGTTACTTGTTACTTTGTTAGTGAATCTAAACATTTAGGGTTTTGATTTTTGTTCAAATTTTTTTACAGAATTGTTGGTATAAATTTAGTGTCGGATTCTTGGTATATCATGGGGAAAGAGAAAACTATTGAATCATTTTTTAAAAAAACAAGTTGTTGATGAAGAGAGTGATAAGGCACGCCAGGAGAAACAAAAACGTCAAAGATGTTCAACTAGTGAGCCAGATCATCCGATTAATGAAGTGAATATTAACCATGGTATTCCAAATGGTAATGAAGTGATTATTAACAATTTCGAAAGAGATCCGGCTAAACGAATACAAATGTTTGATCGTCCGATTAATTTAAGGGAACAAGTAAGACGAGCTTATTTGAATTTAGGACCATACCAAATCTATCTTAAAGAGTATCCTAAAGATCAAAAGCAACGCAGATTCATAAATGCTTTGTTCAAGATGTTTCCTAGTTGGTTAGAGTATTCACCAACAACAAATACTTCATATTGTTTTCTTTGTTATTTGTTCAATGATAGACCAAATGTGTGCAGTGGCTATGATGCATTTACAGTTAAAGGTTTTAACAATTGGAAAAAAGTTAATGATGGGAAAAATTGTGCATTCTTGAACCATATTGATTCTTCTCAACATAGAAATGCTGTGACTTATAGTGAAAATTTGCTAAACCAAGCAACACACATTGGAAATGTCTTTGAAAAACAAAGCCAAGAACTAATGTTAAAGAACCGTTTACGATCAAAAGCTTCGATTGATGTAGTTCGTTGGTTGACATACCAAGCTTGTGCCTTACGTGGACATGATGAATCTCCTAATTCTAAGAATCGGGGTAATTTTCTTGAAATGCTAAAAATGTTAGCTTCTTATAATGATGAAGTTGCGAAAGCTATATTAGAGAACGCTCCTTAAAATTCAAAATATACTTTTGGAGAAATTCAAAAAGAAATTCTAGATATTATTGCAAATAAAGTTAGAGGCCATATTCGTAGTGAAGTGGGGGATTCATACTATTGTGTAATGGTTGATGAGTCATGAGATGTGTGACATCTCATATTTTCCACATCAGTATTTACTTTATTTTAAGGTAGTCCTATTAGCTATTTCACATATATGACGCTCAAAACACAACATGCAAGCTTGGATCCCACATGCAATAAGCATCACACACATGCAACACCTTAGATGCCACATGCACGAAATTTCACTTGTTTAGATCTATGATTTATTGATGTTATGATTGATTTGATGATATGAGGATGATCCATGATGATGTTCATGAGATTTGATGGGTATTTGTTGATTTTATTTAGAAATGGTTACATTTGATCACATGCATGCATGATCTAAGTATATTTAGATGAATACGGGTTATGAATCATGATTATTAATGATATTTGAAATGTTTTACAAGTTCTAATATAGTTATTTTCGTCAAGAAATGCTTATTTGAGATTATTGCTATTTTTAGTAACTTTTATGTTACAAAATGTCGATGAATGATGAAAAAAGAACATGCATGTGCTTAGAGATGATAATTTATGATTAAAATGGTGATACTTGGCATAATGATTATTTAGAGATCATGTTTAAGGTAATTTGACCCATGTTACTATAAATAGTAACTTTAATATGACAAAACGATGTTTGATATAGATTTGGGTACGAAAAGTGTGTGTAAATGATTACTTGTATCAAATATGATAATATTAGGTGTTTTTGATTTAATAGAATAATTAAAATATGAATATTTGTTGCATGTTTCTATAAATAGAAACTTTGGCTAGCAAACTTGTTAATAATTGTCGATTTGGTCATGTTTAAGTTATAATGATAATGTTGAGAGTCTTGTGACCATGTTTGAAAGAATTATTGATGACTATAATAATGAGATATGTAAACTTTCTATAAATAGAAACTTTATTTGAGAATTTTGATGAAATGTGATTATTTAACATGAGATATGATGATAATTGACATGAGGTGACTTGTTATAATTTAATGATAACTATCATATGATGCTAAGTAATGAAACATGCTAAATATGGGAACTTACTATTTTTAGAAACTTTAACATGCAAAGTATGCTTATTTGACAACGTGTGACTAAATGATATGAGATAACATGATCATATAGGATAAACAAGCATGCTAGAACAAATGAAAAGTGATATTATGTGAACTCGCTTAAAATGGAAACTTTCTTAAAAAGGGAACTTACTACAAATAGTAAGTTATCCTACGAACGTAACTTATGTGTTTACACGTATCACACAACACTAAAAAACGTTGAACGATCACTTAAACTAAACACGTCACCAACGGGTCGTTAATTCAAGCATGGTCAACATGGTCAAACTCGGTCAACACGACCAACGTATCAACTTGGAGTTGTTTGGACACGAACACGGTCTAGTGAGACCAACACAAATGTGAACACAAACTCATAAAACCTATGTGATATAGGTAACCGCCAAGGGCGTATTTCAAACGTTCACGAAAGCAACCGTACTACTAAACTCAGGTGAGTTTACTCTTTAACTGTTTTGTTAAACTCTTGGGGTGAGAATACTATGCACTGTTTTTAGATGTATGACTGGTATGTTGTAAAACCATTTTGAGTGTAACTATTATCGCAAACAAGTCCTTATATATGTCTGTCTTACTGTTTTCAATTACTTAAACCTGTGAACTCACCAACTTTATGTTGACACATTTTCGCGTGTATTCTCAAGTAACTGAACGCACGATGCTAGGATGCACTTAGAGTAGGACTTTTGAGGAGTCTTGCATGCATTCTGACTTATATTTTGAACATTTTATGATTTTGTATTTTAAGCAATGTATTGTTTAGACAATTACATTTCCGCTGCATAACTTATTACTTTCCGCTGCTAAAACGATTTACTATTTCCGCTGCTTATATTAATGCAACTTGAATTTGAATAACAAAACTATGTGTTTTCAAACTCATATAGAGTCGTTCTATATGGCTGAGAGTTTTGATCCTGACCACGTCACATCCAGCGGACTGGACCGCACGTGGGAATTTGGGGGTGTGACAAGATGAGTCGAAAAAAGAGCAAATGGCCATAGTTTTGAGATTTGTTGATGCACAAGGGATCATAAGAGAAAGATTTTTAGATTTGGTTCCTGTTAGGGATACCTTATCATTAACATTGAAAACAAGTTTGTGGAATCAACTTTTGCAATATCAGTTTGATTAAAAAATTCTTGGTCAAGGTTATGATGGTGCTAGTAACATGAGAGGAAAATGGAATGGATTACAAGCACTTGTTCGTGATTATTGTCCTTGTGCATATTATGTTCACTGCTTTGCTCACAGGTTAGTTCATTATTATTATTTTTCTCTTTCTTATTTCAGCTTAACTAAAATGCTCCTAATGCTTATAACGTTTTGTCGTTTTCTTTTGCTCACAGGTAACAACTTGCCTTGGTTTCAGCTTCAACTGAAATTATTCCAGTACACCAATTCTTTTCAAACTTGGTTTTTACTATTAATGTTGTTTGTGTTTCTTGTAAGCGTCATGATGAATTATAAAAGGCAAAGGCAGATGAGATTCAAAAGTTGTTAGATTTAGGTGAAATTGAATCGGGAGCAGGACTTAATCAAGTTAGGACATTAAGTAGAGCTCGTGATACACGTTGGGGTTCCCATTTTAAGTTCGTTTGTAGTTTGATTAAGTACTACAAAAGAAATCCCATGATATTCTTAATGACATGGAGTTAGTTTTATCAACAAAGGATAATCTGAACACTTTTAGAAACAATGGTGTGACAATTGCATTCGAAAATTACGTCATTATCAATGAGAGTACATTTCGTTGTTCTCGAAATCCACGTTGAGCAGTTGTGATTATTACAAGTTAAAAGTATGCAAGAAATCGTGAACGTGAAAGAAAATCGTGCGCGAAACGGAGTCCCGGATCCTCCGGAATTGAAAAACAAAGAAAAATCTCTAAGTATTGAACTCCAGGGGTCTTCGCGGTATGCCAAGACCATTATGAGGGTCCTTGGTGGTACACGAGGAGTCCAAAATATATTTTGGACTCCGGATTTCTTCGCGGTACGCCAAGAGCCAATGAGCCCTCTTTGGCGGTACACGACGAGTAGGGCGGTGGAAAGGATTAAAATTTCTATCAGATTTCATGCAACTTAATTTCTATATTCATTTTTCACGAACAACAGCACCAAAACTCGCCCAGATCGCCTTTTGACCATCCAAAACTCAGTTTCAAGCCATCTAAACTCACGAATCGCATCAAGGAACAAGGTTACAAGTTATGATCGTTGTTTTGCAGCTGAACATCCGTCTGATTAGGTAACGGTTCGTTTTAATCTTCTAGTTTGATAATGGTTGATTAGATATTGTTTTTGAACGTAATGCTATAGTTAGGATTGTTTATTATTGCCTAGATGATGGCTAGGAATGATTATAAACGAAGAACTTTATATGTTAACGGGTAAATCCTTGTTTTGATCCATTGTAATGCCTGGTTTTCATGAAACTATAACAATGGTTATAATTGTTTAAACAATTTGATTGTGACAATGTATGTGATTAGCTTGATTAATCTTTGAAATGCAAGGTTAAATCCTAGTGTTTCAAACTAATCACAATAATTAACATACTCATTGGAATGATTATCTGATGTTTATGATAACAGTC
The DNA here is from genome assembly GCA_009363875.1 of Mikania micrantha. Lineage (NCBI taxonomy): Eukaryota > Viridiplantae > Streptophyta > Magnoliopsida > Asterales > Asteraceae > Mikania > Mikania micrantha. Next base: position 68,097,457 of record CM018698.1, read on the forward strand.
AGATTAGTACATTAAACATGGTTGTTAAATCTATTCCATTGTCACATTATGATGTTTCATGTTAATTGGGTAATCAATAACAAGGATTGATCGTTCCTAAGGCATAAATTCATCTAGAAACTGTTTCAGCACTATAATCAACAACAATGCCTATTTGGTTAATTTGAGATTATTCTGATTAATCAAACATGTCATCAACGTTGTATAAAGAACCTGAATCAGTATAGGTTCCTACATTATCATACATTGTATGGTATGACACTAAATTAACTAATTAAGAACCTAATATCGGTTTGATGACTTTCACTACAATGTCTTTGACATTGAACGTTCACAAAGATCTAATCAGTAGATTAAAACATAAATAACTTGTTAAACATAAACTAATACAGAATTTAGCTACCAAGATCATTTTGCGTGTGATTTCACTACTCTTGTGACTTCAGATGAGTTTCGTACAACCCCTTTTACCTTTAATGTTTTATAAACATTGGAGTATTTTCTGTAAATATGTTTCTGAACATATGATATGTACCATTGTTATCTGTGTGATTTCATGTGACTCTTGTAAGATTTCATGGGATTTTGCCATTGGTATCTTTATCACAGTATCGAAAGTCCTCATCCCTCGAAACTGTATCTAGTGAACCCATGTGGGGCCGAACATGCATCAATGATAGTACTATCGGCTGACAACCCATTCACTGGAGGTTTGCATCTCCCCTTGTGTGAATGTTTGCTACCTGTTTCCGAAACACCTTCTTAATGTTAGTGATAGACATTAAGATAATGAGGCATCAAGATATTTACCGACGGGTATAGGGGTGTTCAAAATATCCGAAACTCGAAAAAATTCGAAATCCGAATCGTATTCGAAACCCGAAAAAACCGTATCCGAAATCTATTTCGGGTTATTCGGGTTATTCGGGTCGGATAATATGATTTTAGTTTCGGGTCGGGTTTCGAATATGCAAAAAGTGTTTTTTCGGGTCGGATATCCGAAAAACCCGAAAAAAACAGGGTTGTTCGGGTTATTCGGATGAGCGAATTCGGGTTTTTCGGGTTATTCGGGTTTTTCGGGTCGGATAATATATTTTGAATTTCGGGTCGGGTCGGGTTTCAGATAGACCAAAAAAATTTCCCAACCTGAAAAACCCGATTCGAAAAACCCGAATAACTCGTTATCCGACCCGATGAACACCCCTAGACGGGTAGTATCTTCGTAAAACGTAGAATTGTCCGAAAGGAACTAGATACGGGTCCCATGGTTATCTTGAACTGTATATATTGAGAACTTGCATATCATATCATATGGTTTAACTTGAACTTTACGAACTCATCAGCTTTGTGCTGATCTTTCAAACTCAAACGTTTTTGCCGGGAGACAGTAACCAACGGTAAGACTGCACTTTCAAACATTTGTAATTAAACAAGCCGGATTGTGTAACAAACTCATTTTGTAAATTGTAAGTGTGATTGTGATTACGAAACCCTGGTAACGTATTTACTTTAAGTTAATCTGTGTGTTGTGATACCGGATCAAGTAAGTCACACCTCATCTCTGAGACATCACCACTATGCTTCCGCAACCTTCTCAGTGACATCATCAACAGGTGATGAGAGGTGGGGGTGTGACAAATGGATGGGATATTTTTTTTGCAAAGGTAACTTTTTTTTTGTAGGTAACTTCAAATAGATTTGCCAAATATGGAAGCTCCATATACTTCAACTCGGTATCGACCTCGGAAAAAAGATCTTCATGTTACATTTGGACATTATTACCGAGTAGATTTGTTTAATGCCACATTAGACAAACAACTACATGAGTTGAATAGTAGATTTAACGAGGAAACGATAGAGTTGTTATCTCTTAGTTCAAGTTTAGTTTCAAAAGAGATTAATGTTGATGAGATTTGTCTTCTTGTTGAAAAGTATTATCCTCAAGATATCAGTTGGAAAATTTTAATATTAAGAAGTCAAAGAATATCAACTTAAGTGGTGCATCAACAATTTCTGATCTATGCAAAAGTCTTGTGGATACTAAGAAACGTGCAACATACTATTTGGTTGAAAGAGTGATTCGGCTAATTCTGACACTTCCGATTTCAACTGCAACAACAGAGAGGGGGTTTTCAGCAATGAAAATATTCAAGAATCGCCTTCGCAATAAGATGTCAGATGATTATCTTGCAATTAGCTTGGTGATTTACATAGAGAAGGAAATTGCCTAAAACTTTGACTCGGAATCCATAGTCGATGAATTTAAAAATCTTAAAGGTCGTCGGGCTGAGTTGTAATCTTCTTTAAGGTACTCAACTTTTTCACTCATCATGATAATTATTTAGGTCTTTGTTTGTTCTAAAAAAATCTACTTTTTATTGTTTGACCCGACCCGACCCGACCCGAATCGCCAACCCGAACATTTAGCTGTTAGTGTTAGGGAAAAAAATTTATATGTTGCAAAGTTTCGCCCCCCTCTAGACTTTTGGTCAAGCTCCGCCACTGATTAACGAGGTAGATTGAGTCACAGTACTATTATCCTATGATAAGCTAAAATTGATGTACGTATAAAATTAGAGATTATATAAGAGACAATTCACATCAAGTTAAGATCCTTTTCTTTTATTTATTGGTACGAAAAGTACAAGTATTTATTCAAGTCCATTCACCATCATCCTCTCATTTACACTCCGATCAAGTTTCTGAATAAGTAATTGTCTCATAATGAGCAAGTAATATCCGTCTTTTTGCTAAAGAGGATAAACTGAACTCATAATTCATTGGATACTTTTTATGAATGTTAACTAAGTTTCGTAAGTAAATTGCTCCCGTTTGTTCAATCATTTGATTACCAGAGTCATTAATTGATAAACGAATGAATTCAAGAGTAAACGTATGCGGTGGCTCCTAAGCGAACTTCTCTCCTACATCTATGGAACACTAATATATACAAGAATCTTTAACTTAGCATACATGTATTTAGAAACTTAAATAAACAACAATAATATTAACTAATAGCAATAATAAAAAATAATAATAATATAATACAAATAATAATAATAATTTTTTTTTAATAAAAGGGGGACGGATGCTTGATTTCCTGTGAATTTTGTATGTATACACATTGAGAAACCTAAATACACAGTAATAATAATTAGATGGGTAATCTGTGATTGTCATGTTTAAACCCTTTAATTTCCCACACGCCATTGGTGTGGACATCTAAAACTGTTCTAAAAAATTAAAATTACCCATCTGCCTCATAAAAACCAAATGATTCTATTGTAGTGATAACTCCTTTACTTAATTTATAAGAGGTTTTAGGTTAGAGTCTAACCTAGAGCAAAGTAATCCCGACCAGACGTTTGATGTTTAATAAAAAAATCTATCTCATAAAGTCATAATAGACCATAGGTTGATAAAACATTTCTTTTTGTTGAATTGAAGCAAAATAGTGGTAAAAGTTTTTATTTTATTTTTATTTTCTCTTTAAACAGTTATTTTACTCTATGTTCTTAAAATTAGATTTGTTTGGTTTTGGGTATGAATCAGGGTTCAATCTTTTCGGATTTTGGACTTTTAGTCCTTAGAAGACTAGTCATAACTTAAAGCTTTGCGTTAATTAACATCGATATAATCATAACTTTCATGACAAATCAAGTGGCCTACAAAATCAGAAAGATTTATTTTTTAACAGTCATACTATCCTAGTCCTACTCTAATATTTCACCTTTACTTGGATTTGAACCCAAGAACCCCTTTTCTAAAAGGCCATGTTTTTATCAAGTGTCACTACTAGAAAACTCAGCAATTGCCACCAAAATAAATGGTAGGAAATTTTGCCACCAATTTCCCACCATATGCAAATTAAACACATACGGAGTCAAAAATTTGATGAACGTTTATTTTTTGTGGCAAAATGGTGGGTAAAAACCACAAATCTAAATTGCCACCGGAATAACGGTAGCAAAATGAAATTTTAAATGGGAAACCCTAACTTATATCCGCCATAACCCCAATTCCCAAATCAAATATAACCTTTGTTCTCTTCAATACAATTCCCGTCTCTTCGGTTGATTTGTCTTCACCATTCACTACAGCACCTGCGGCCACACTATTGCGCTCGATTTCGCGTACTCTTTTCGATTCAAAGTCGTGGTCAGGCCGTACAATCCAGGAGCCGCTTAATTCTTTTCAACTGCTAGGGCATTTTCAATTTCGACTGCTTCAAAGGAAACCATTGATGTGGCTCAGGATGGACCGGCAATTCAGCATCCTTTGCAGAATTGCAGGTTTGCACGTAATCCCTTTTGGTTTAGTTTTTTGCAATTGATATCTTGAATGGATCACGCAATCTGTTTTTCGTTAAATGTTTGCTGAATTTTGTGATTTGGTGATCTAGAAACGTTAGCGTTTGTATTTTACGGTTGATCAAGTGATTTGTCATCGTATTTTACGGAAAAGAGTGAAGAAGGAACAAACGGTATGTGTGTTGTTGTTGGCATTGGAGTTTGTTGATGCATTCTCAGAATGTTTAATAAACAAAAATTGAGTATTTTGAGTTTGAAGTTTGGCTTCTATTGATAAAGCTTGTTGCATATGATTTAGTCTCCTCATTATTTTTCATATGATGCATTATTAGTCACTACATGCACCCCATGTTGACATCACATAATATGCAGGCCATACCACACCCATTCCTAGAAGGATACTTTATTATGTAAACTTCTTTAACCAACATATCATAACCTATTCAAACTTTAAAATTTACTCTCCTTGACTTTAAATAAAGTGATTTTAACCAACATATCATCATGTGATATCTTATTAAGAGTTATTCACGCAGACTTTCGTTACCATATGCATTAGCCTTATGTAAGCATCATGTCCCTTGTCTTTGAATGAGCAGCAAACTTGCTACGAGACATTAGGTAGAGAATGGTATACTCTCACAACTCTTTTGAACTACTTTTAAGAAAGCAGTGACTAATGCTGGCTTCTAAATTATCAAAAGTGTGCATTATTTTGTAGGTAGATTATATAACTTCTGGCCATATGAACACAAAATCATATTTTGCCTGGTCATATGAATGTTGCTTCCCTCTTAAATTGTGGTGATGTAAAGAGATTAAGAGAGCTTCTAGCATTTTCGAGCATGCTATATGCAATATGGTTTATAGTCTTTTAGATGGTTAATTTATTCACAATGTGCATGTTGTTTTAAATTTTGATAGATTTAATCCTTAATTCATACCCAAATCATTAATTCACACAAGAAAGAAACATAAACTAGTACACTTATAATTACCAAAAGCTTCTTCAATTCTCAATCTTTGAAAAAAAAAAACTTGAGAGTTTGTGTTGGTCTCTTTTGGCAGAGTGTAGAGACATTTTTTAGATTGATTAGTTAGACGAATAATCATGTCAAGAAGGCCAGGCCCCACACGTCGGTCTGTGGGCAGCGGGAGCAATCCTCTAGGGGTTTTTCATTTATAATCACAAGCTTCTCCTCTGTTATCAATTGTGCTTGTCTTGATAGTAAGTTCATAATCTTTCATGTTTTTGTGTTTAATCCATATGAATTAAATCTCATTTGGTTATTTTATGTGATGCACGGAGCTTTTGTTGTAATTGGCTATGTCTTTAAAGGCTCAGGTTTGTACTAATTTGGTTAACCACAAACTAGAGTTTGTACATGCTCATTCTAGTTTCTTGGTCACCAGATTCACTTTAGATGCTGTGTGGGTATATGTATTGGAACTGATAATTTGATCATTGCAACTTGATGTCACAATAATTAGTTTTCTGTAATTGAATAAACAAATTTTATTTCTACTTATCTGATTATTTAGGGATAATCAATTGGTGTTAAACAACCCAATGTGAACAAACTCAGGGTACAATAGAGTTGCTGCTTTACCCATTTTTTACCATATTGTGAAGCTTTTACCCTAAAGGGTGGCAATTTATACATCACCTCTTTCAGCCATAGATCAACAATTAATTTTTTTTGACTGTTTTACCCCTTTTAGTGATTAGATAATGCACTTGTAGGTAAAGGGTAAACCAGGAAAAAAAAACTATAATTTAATCATGTATGGCTAAAAGAGGTGGTGCACAAACCATCTTCTACAACTTTTTTGTTTTTTATTTTTTTCTATAAAATTATCTACAATTATAAACATCAATTGCTTACTTTCAAATCATACTGCTTCTTATATTTGACTCCATGGTTTTAAGGACTATAAAGCACTAGGTTATAAACCCGTTTATTACACGGGTTTGCAAATAAACATTATTTAATTGTTTGATTATGTCTTTATAAATTTACATAATTAAAATAATTATGTTAGTTATACATTTTTAATATTAGCAAAATTATAAATAAAAAATTATAAAAAATGTTATTAATATGTCTGTGCATATAACATTAAACATAGATGATATTTATAATTATATTAATTATTAGTTTTAATTAACTATATGTACGTAAACAATATATATAATTAATAGTATTAATTGTGAGTTTTATATTTAAATTTAAAAATAAACATTTATTTTTGAAAAAAAAAAAGAGAATGTCATGTGGCATTATTTGGAATCAATTATTAGTATTAGAAGATAAAAATGTATTGTTTGAAATTTTCAATTAAAAAGTATAATAAATAAAAATGTAAATGATGATTAATTATGCTAAATATAATAATAATAATAATAATAATAATAATTGAATTTTGAAAACAAGTATTTTAGTCATTATAATTAATAAAAGGATGAATGTTTATAGGTTTTAATAATTATACAAATAAAAGTCATTTATAAAATATAATTATTATCATTAATTTCTTTTTTAATTAAAATTTTAAAGTTTTGAAAAAAGTATCTTTATAATTTAATTTGAATATTTTTTGAATTTCATAAAAATTAAGCGAAAATGGAAAGTTTAATATGAATTAGTTTCCTTGATATTTAAAGAAATTAAATATTGATTTTTTAAATTAGGAAGTTTGACTTGATTATATTTATTCAATGATATTTAATTTTTAAACATTGATGATTAATTTAGTGATGACATGTGGCATTATTTGTTATTTGTCCAATCATTTAATGCCAAGTGTCATGTAGTGTAACCAAGATGACAAGTGGCCATTTCTTATTCTTTTATTAAGAGTATAGATTTAGCAAGATCAATGGTAAGGTGTTCCTTTTCAAAATCAACAATCACACACAATGACTCTTTTTTTTCATATTATTCTTTGGTTCTTGCTAAGATTGTCATTACTTCTCTTTTAACATCTTCAGGTGATTTTAGTTGCACGTATGATGTTCATACAACAATACCCATACTAAAGAAAACATATGGTGATAGCATGCAGAAAGTATTACACATGGGACCCGACACTTGCTTGATAGTATCTCAACTGAGAAAAGAAAAAGACACAAAAGCATGGGGTGTGGAGCCTATGATATTGAAGAAACTGAGGTTTCTTGCACAAATCTTGTGAAAAAGGGTGTTGTTCGTGTTGCTGATATCAAGTTCCCTTTACCATACAAGGCTAAATCGTTTTCACTTATTATAATTTCTGATTCTGTTCATTATTTATCTCCAAAATTCCTCAATAAAGGATGTTGTTCGTGTTGCTGATATCAAGTTCCCTTTACCATACAAGGCTAAATCATTTTCACTTATTATAATTTCTGATTCTGTTCATTATTTATCTCCAAAATACCTCAATAAAACACTTCCTGATTCAGCATGAGTTTCTGCTCAAAATCATGTTATATTCACACGTAAGTTTTTGCAAAAAAACAAAAGTATAATGAGGTGACTTTTGTAAGTTTTTAATCATGTTACCTTGGTTCTTTTAGGTATTCCTAGTCATTCAAAATCTAAATTCACACAAACATCAAGATTTGGATGCCGATTACACTTGGCAAGAAAGACCCCGAGGTATGTTAATTTTATTATTTTTATGAATAATAAGTTTGAGTTTGATTCCATATGAGACTATGATTGGTGTTATTATTTGCTTAGTTTTATAACTTAAGTATTCTAGTGAGATATAAACCGATGTCATTACCAACATCATCTTCACCAAATGAACTTGACCTATTATGAATTTTCTTTGTAACTTAAACTGAATTTGAGCCTTATAATTTTTTATTGGTTGTTTTGTAGAATGAATAGTTGAATGAGCTTATTAAGGAGATTTTGAAGGAAAAAGAAGAAGAAAAAGAAAAATTAAATAGAATTATTGCTGAGTTGGAGGCTGAAAAGGAAAAACATAAGGCAGAGAAGGATGCTATGAGCAGTCGGATATCAAAAATTGAAGATATGTTGAAAACTTGATCTGGAAATAGACTATAAAATACTTTTAATTCTTGTTTAGACTTTTATTATGTTTGGATAGTTTGTATTATGTTTGATGTTTAATCTTTTTATATTACTTGAGATATTTTGTTTAAAATTTTATTATGTTTGGTTATTTTGAAATTTATACAAATCTAAGTTCTGAGATATATATGGGATTGGTGAGAAAATGTAGCTATAATAATATTTATATTTGGGATTGGTGAGAAAATGGTGGCTATAGATCCCAAAAAAATGGTAGCAAGAAAAATGATAGCAAAATGGTAGCAAGAAAAATGGTAACAAGCAAAAATGGTAGCAAAAAATAAAATGGTGGCAAAATCGTGGCAATAGGTCATTTGCCACTAAGGATTTTCTCACCACCTTTATGATAGCAAATTGGTCTCAAAATGACAATTGCCACCATTTTGCAACAGTAATTCTGCAAATCCCTTGTTTTGTAGTAGTGTGTGTTAGTCCCATATTGGCGCAAGAATATCTATCTAGACACCCATTATTTTACGATTTTAATAGATTAAACAAAAATCCTAATTTTTATATTAGGTGTTCTTCACTTGCATGATTTCTCTTTCTAAAAGATTAGCTCATTAATGATTGTATAAAAGTTCAAAAAAATTAATGTTTTTACTATATAACTCGTGTAATACACGGGTTTTTATGGTAGTTAATAATAAAGTTGTTTAAAATGGGTTAGTGGCGGATTAACTTATTAAAATTAATATTAAACTTGGTTTTATAAACACTTAGAAACTAAAAGTAAAATGAGGACGATAGCAAAAATTTTATGTGAATAATCAGGATTATAACACATATGTACTAGTAAAAAGAATTTTCAAGGTAAGCGGCTGATGTTTCCCATCTTAAAGTGTGTACGCCCCTGACCTTAATATTAAACGATTTGGCTGAACCAAATTGCTAGTTTCTGGCGGTTTTTTCCACCAAAAGCTTGAAATCTTAAGCAAAATTGAAATGCCTAATTTACCTGTACCTCAATCATCAACCTCTAAAGCGATATCGACAATAATCACTTGTAATAAGCCAAGTCTATGATATAGTCCGAAGAAAGTACAAAACAAAATGGTCCAAATCACAAATCTCATAAAACCGATCAATAGTAAATCAAAAATCGGATTGGCATTTGAAAGTATAAAATAGAATGTAGGATCATATTGAAGGAATATATGAATCGAATTACCCGAAAAATGCAATATTTGAGTTAGGGAAGTTGTAATGAAGCAACATTTAGGGAATATGGTAAAGATTGAGTTAAGTCTCAAATCTAAGATCAATCTAAAAGTAACTGCAACATAAAAAAAACTTCTTGTCGAACGGTTTACTATTTGTTCACCTCAAATGTAGCAGTATTTGTAGTTTTGTTAACATATAGAGTAACTTCTGGAAGGAAAGAGGAAAGGAAAGAAAAGTAAAGTAAAGCATGTTGTATTCTCGATTTTACTTGAGGAAGGAAAGTAAAGGAAATAAAAGAAAAACTAGGTAAAATTCGTTAGTTTTCTTTTTTTTTTTCGATCCGGAAGGAAATAGAAGAAAAATTTTCCAATCTTTTCTTTTTTCTTAATTTTGACATTTCCGTTCATTTAGTTTCATTAAATTTTGTCCCAAAGAAAACTCGGGAACAATTGGTAAAACGAGAAGAAATTCGTACAAATTTACAAAATCTTGATAAATTTTTAGCCAATTTATACTTTCTTTTGCGTAAAATTAGAAAAAAGATCAATAGATTTTATTAGTTACTCACATAATAAAGTTCTCATCCATCATTCCTAGTCGAAAATCATATTTGATTCTTGTTGAAAAAGCCCCAAGAATGCGTGATAGATCATCTGAATTGTATATATATGGTTGCCGGTCAATTAAACTGTCTTGAAAAAAGATCTAGGCCGTCTAAAATGACTGAAAATAAATCTCATCTGTGTAAATTCAATTTAGTAGGTGATTATGAAAACGGTTGATCTCCACTTCTCCACTATCCTATTTATCCCAGTTAAAGAATTATTATTTTTTGTATCATGAATTTTACTTACGTGGAAACCCCGGGTCTCCTCAATACCCGACTAACCAGGAGAAACAAGTAAATCACGGCTGCAAGTGAGAATTAAACTTGAGACCTCTAGGCTGTCTCGATCTCCATCACTTTAACTATTAACTACTACATCACTTTCTTATTGATATTTAGCTGGTAATTTAGCACCTACACCTGACAATATCCGAGTTTTCTCTCTGTTTTTTTTTAAATCTTGAGTTATATATATAATGTAAGATGCCTGATAAATGTTTATAGCATCATATATGATTTTGTGTCTGGTATCTGATCTAGGACCTTACTTGTTGTTTCAAATGAAGATGTCAATGAGATCCTTGAATCATAGTCCTCGTGACAATTGTGATTCCCATTTTAACTACTACATCGCTTTCTTGTTGTTTAATTTATTTAATTCCTTAATTTTGATTCCCATTTTATATTGGAGAAATCGTATGTGCTGCTAGCAGCTTAAATATTCAGATTATATGTTTCTTTTATAAAAGTATATTTATTATTTATTATCTATTTTCATTTATTTTTCTTGTAATTCGGGTTTTTCAAATCAACCTGAATTTAAATTTTCAAATTCTAATCGGCTTTTTTTATTTTTAGTATTTCAGTATTTGATTTTTATTTTTGTTTATTATTTCTTTAGCTTAGACGTCAAGCAAGCCAACTTTTGATTTAGAGGTTTTATTGTATTTTTCACAAAATTAAGATCACAAAATTATATGGCGTCATTCATGAGGCAACAAAGCAAAAGAGGATTTTTCGAGTAGGCCTACGTTTTGACGCCATCACAACACATGAGTTTTACGTGTTGTTCAAGTAGTAAGAAATTTGACTCGTTCAAACTTTGTTTAAAGCTTAATGATTAAGTGACTAACTGATTTAGAGATTTTTTTAGTGAAACACATGGTTTCAAGCTCTAACCAATTCAAATGTGACCACTTAATGATTTCTCCTTAATGTTTCAAGGGGTAAATCAGTTTTTGCTTCGTTGTTATATAAGAGAACACAATTGTGTAGTTTACGGTCTATAACGTGTAGAGATTTTTTTTCCTTTCGTTTGCTATGAATGCAACACATATATGATTTTTTAATGTACTTTAGCTATGTTAATGTAACTAACGCAATACGTGCAATGTAGTTCTTAAACCCACTGCAAACAATTTCTGAGTCCAAATCTGTAATGCCATTAATGGAGATTGAAAAAAAAAAAAAAAAAAAAACTCATATGATTCCCGAGAACTTATGAAATCAAAACCTTTCAAGGAGGCCAATTCATATACAACAATAATCAAGTCCAACAATCAGATACACACAATAATTCAACTCGATATGATCATCTAACACCTAAAACGAGCTCAATTATGTATTAACAGAATAATCATAGAATTTTTTGCGAAAATGGTGTTGTTGTTGCATATTGTTTGGAAAGTGGGTCGGTCTACGTTTGCATTTGAAATATGGGTGGTCTGTGAGTCACACCAGCGGATTCAAAATTTTTAAGAGGAGTCCGCTAGTCCCATTAGCGGATTGCACATAATTTGATTGAATCCGCTGCTCTCACCAGCGGATCCAACTTAATCATGATTTACAACACATAATATGGTACTAGCAGAACCTATTTCAGGCGATTAACAAGCCTAATTTCGTGATTAAGTTGGATCCGCTAGTGGGAGTAGCGGATTCAATCAAATTATGTGCAATCCGCTTGTAGGACTAGCAGACTCCCCTTAAAAATTTTGAATCCGCTGGTGTGACTCACGGATCACCTATATTCCAAATGCAAGCATTGACCGACCCACTTTCCAAACAATATGTAAAAACACCACCATTTTAACAAAAAATTCAATAATCATAACCATAACTTCAAAGAAACATAAAGCAGAGTAAAAAAGCAAACAAACCTCATTTTGATAATATATAGCAGCCCTTGTACCTAGACAACACCAAAATAAAAATTAAACGAAAGCTAAAACACAGTTTTTTTGGCAATTAAAATCACTATACAAACATACGCAGATAAATACAACTATGAAAACATAAAACCCTAAATTTGAGATAATATAGTACCGAATAAGTGGCGAAAGGCGTCACGGCAGGCTTCGTATACGTAAGAAGCATACTGGTCGTCTTTCTGTGCTGCTCTCATTATCTCTGGCTAAGCTGCCAGAGGGAATCTCCGGCGGACGGAACTACCGGTTCCGGCATCTTCTCTGATACTATCGGGACATCCGGCGTCGGAGGATTCACCGATTTCAATTCCCATTCTTCTTCCGTCGATAGGCCGGAGCTGTGTTTTCCATTGATTTTATTTCAGCTGTTGATTGATGAATAATAAACCCTTGGTTCATCAATCAATCAGACCGGTGGGTGTGCCCCATGAGTGGGTGTGGGAGGGGCGTGGCACACCGCCCCCGGGTGGGCGTGGGAGAAATGGCCTGAGTGAGGCTAATGGTGGTGGGATCGTTCGGGACAAAGGGGAGTGAGTGGACATGGAGTGAGTGGATGACGTGGAGTGAGTGGATAAATGGGCATTTACACTAAAATGGTGGAGTGAGTGGTTGTGGTGGACGCCTACGTGACGTCTACGTGGAGTGGTTGAACCATGGGCATACCCTATGGTTGCAAGACTGGTTTTTTTTTACTGTACGTCTGCACTGCACATTTTTTTAACGGTTTATCTGTTCTTTTTATTCTCATCCTCAATTAATTATTAAGATTAAATTAGAAAAAAAAATAAATTAAACGTAAGTCATGTTAAGCTTAAGTCAGCTATAACTTTTTATTAAGTTGAAAAGTCAAGATCGAGATCACCATATGAAAAAGTTCGGTTCATAAGGCAGTTTGGTTTTTCTTTTTTATATTATTCACACATTAATGCATAAAAAATTATTTAACAAATACGTAATGCATAATTTATAAGCTAGAAATTTATAATCCAAATTTAATATATTACCAAATTGTATAGTTATATAGAAAAACAGTATTCAATACATGATCTTAATCTTCAATATATAAATGATGCTAGTAAATAAAATTAAGAGTTAAATGCCAAAATGTCATTTTAGTCCCTAAATATAATTTTTTGTCATTTTAATCCTTGTGTTTGAATTTAGTTTCCAATATAGTCCTTCGTCTAAATTTTTGTTGATATTTTAATTTTTGTGTTTGAAATTTAGTTGCCAATATAGTCCTTAAAATGACAACTAAAATTTAGACGAATGATTCGATTGCCAACTAAATTAAAACACAGGGATTAAAATGGAAACAAATTTTATTTAGGGAATAAAATGACATTTTTGATATAAACACATGGATTATGTTGGCATTTAACTCTAAAATTAAATAATTTATCAAATTTTTCTGGTTTTTGCATGTCTCTTTTATATTAAATTATTGATGATTAGTATCGAGTTATAGATTGTTAACTATAAAATATAACAGATAATAATTAATTTATTACTAACCAAATAAAATTAATACAAAATTAATTATTAAATTTCTAAATAAATATATTTTTATTTAAAAACTTTAATTTAGGTATCTAAATACCACTAACTTCAAGTTATGTTCCTTTAAATATCAAAAATACTTGTTGTTTTGATGAGTTTTTTTTTTTTTCAAAAATTTTCAAATGTTTAAGGTGATAGAAAAATTTAAATGATAAATACAATATGTTAAATAATTAATAAATTATGTGATATTAAAACCACAACGTTTTAATTCTTAACTTTAAATATGTATTAATATGATTATTTGTAATTTAAGTTAATTTAAATGTGGGGTTCGAACCATCGTTTCTTAAGAGATTTGGGTCCTTCTTTACCGATAAGATTCATTAGATATGGTTGATACAAGTAAAGTAGCCTTCTTTTATTTATTTTGGTTTATTCTTTTCTTTCCAAGCTAACTTATTTCCTTATTCTTTTCTTGACATGATTTGTTCGGCATGGTTCATATCTATTTTTTTTGTAAATGGGTGATTTATAAAAATTTTAACCTTTAACGTGATTTGTTCCTCTATGGTTCTTATTTTTGAAAACGGGTGATGTCACACCCCAACCGACAAAAACATGTAAGAAAACATTTTTTTACAATTTTGTAACACTATTTAGTACATTTTTATAAAAAAATTAAAAATTTAAATATTTTGTAAACGCATTTAAAATATACGTAACAAAATGTAAAAAATTTCTTGAGATCTCGCGCAGTGTTACGTATGTTTTACATGAGTTTACAAAATAATATTTTTTTAAAAATCCACTCTACGCTTTTTTATTTTTTTTATAAAAAAGTGCCAAATAATGTTACAAACCTGTAAAAAAATTTAAAAAAAATACTTTTTTATACATTATTTTTGCATGATTTTCATGGTTTTCTCACTAAAATGAGGGTTTCATTTTATTAATTCCCTATATATATAAGTATAACTATTTTTTCTTTATGCGTATGATTAAATTCACGTGTTATTGATTTATGAGTCATATTGCCTGTCATAAACTCCCAAGACTATAACCTCATGTCTCCATAATTATGAATCCAGTAGTAATGTTTATCTTTGAGGTGTCATAATTTCAAGCACAACACATTATGCATGTTGTTGGCAATATGTTGTGTAACTATATTTTGAGTTTAACTAAGTGTTGTATAAGTGTATCAACTAATTAGACTTCTTAAAATCGTTATTTCCTCCACTATGTCATGTAATATTAATTTTAAACTAAGCACGTATCTTCTTAAGACCCTTTAAAAAACCTGTATTAATTTTAAGAATAATTAAAAGCAACGTGTAGCTAAGGAGCATGAAAAAAATTCACATGACATTCATTTAAAAAAAAAATAGCTTTACAAAGAATTGGTTTTAAAAAAAATTTGGCTTTTTTGGACAAAGAATAGGTAAAAAAAAATTAATTGAATGGTACACTGTCTATTCCATATATATTATAAGTCTATTCCATTAAACTCTATAATTTAATTAAAAGAAACAAACTAACATTAAATAAATTATTGTTATTTAAATTTTATGTAATAAATACTAGGTTAGTACCCCGTGTATTACACGAATTAAATAAAAAAATGTAATGAATAATTATCAATGAAAAATTAAAACATATAAGATGATTTTTAATATAAAATACGATTACAATTCCGTATCATTTAATATTTTAAGTATTAAAATAATAATATTATTTTTTAAACACTATTTTTTTTATAATTTATTTTTCTTTAAATATTTTGTTTCAAATAATTGTTTTTCAAAATTTTATAATTTATAATAATTTTTTAATTAAAGTGTCTTTTTAATATTAATATATATTAATGTATTAAAAAATATTTTTAATTTTAAAAATGTATAAAAAGTATATTTAATATTTAATATTATATGTATTTAATAGGAGAGAGAGAATGGAAGTAAAGTATGAGATGCTCTAAAAACATTCATGTGACATTAAAAACCTTTATTTATTGGTATATGTAGATTAGAAATACTAGCATTGTATTTTTCAGAATTCATAAATTTAGAAAGTACAAGTCATATTAACTTTTTGAAAAATACATTTTAGTCAATGTTTATAGAACCGGACGGAACCGGACGTCTTACTGGTTATTTGTCGGACCAGATTCAAAAACCGGATGATATAATAAAGATATACAAAACACTCAAAAAAACATTTTAGAATTATAAACACATTTAAACAAATATAATTAATGTTCAAACAAACATAATCATGCCAAAAAAATACAAGGTTTAATTTTAATGTTTGATTCTTTGAATTTTAATTAAAAAAAATATTAAAATCTGGTCAGACCGCTGAACCGGCTCAACCTTTCGGTTCCTTTGAGGGTGGTTCGAATACTACTTTTGGGTCGGCCGACCCCCTGGTTTCCAGTCTGGACCGGTTTTTAGAACACTGATTTTAGTAATTTTGTTTTACGTTCAGGTAATTGTGTAATATATTTTTTCTTCACTTTGTTTTACGTTCATGTTATTGTATAATATGTATTCATCATTGTTATATGTTTTACCTCATTTCGTGTTTCCAAGCCGTACATACGACTTTCATCGAAGAGACTTTAGTTTGTTTGTTTCCGAAGTAATTCGCCCTTGTACCAAAAATTATGGTCAATGAGAAGAAACTAAAAAACAAAATAGAATTAGGTTTTTTTATATAACAAAATATTATACTTATTTTAAAGATAAAAAATAGTTGTTTTTTAGTGTAATTAAAAAAATATATATCGTATATAAAAATTATGATCATGATCATTTAAAATTGAGTGAATATGATAAAAAGTTAACAAAAATATCTATAAATAAAATATCATTTCATCATCTTATTTTATACAATTTAATCTCAATCATTAATATAATAACAAAAATATAAAACAAAAAAATCCATTAGAAAAAATAAAAATCTAATACAAAAAATCCAGTACAAAAAAAAACATAAAAATTCGGTACAAAAAAAAATGTAGTACAAAAAACAATAATACAGTACAAAATTCAATACAAAAAAATACAGAAAAAAAAAAGAATCTTATACAAAAAAAATAAAAATCTAGTACAAAATAAATGATACACGAAAATTATCATGTCACATGTCAAACTCCTATCAATTATTGCTATTTTTAGGCGAAAATCTCTTTTTATTTGAACAAACCCCTATAAACACTCTTCTTACGTTAACTCGAAATAACCCATCAAGATCAACCCAAATCTTGGATTTTTTTTAAACATAATTGTAACACATTTATAACACTTTCTTCTTTTTATGAGTTTGTGTAAATTCATCACCGTTTGAGAGTTAACATTATTGTAAGTTTTTGACTTACAGTACTGTAGGTGTTTTAGACCCAAAACTTACAACGATGTTAACACTCAAACGATGAAGCAATTTACGCAAACTCATAAAAGAATAAAGTATTATAAATGTCTTACAATTATGTTAAAAAATCCAAGATTTGGCTTAATTTTGACGGCTTATTTCGGGTTAACGCAATAAAATGAGTTATAATTACTTTCATCCCATATGTGTGCGTGTATTTTTTTTTTTTTAAAAAATTGAGGCTTTATTTTGATTTTTGAATGAGTTCAAGCCCTTGCCTGTCCCAATCATATTATCAGGCCGCCAATGCACTCCCTCATGGTAGTCCTTTCGTAGTCTTAGAAACTAGCCAAATTCAATGAGAGCTCTTACGTTCAGGAACACATTAGGAAGTTGATTAAGTTCATCAACGAGTTTAGGAGGCATTAAAATTAACACACACACATATATATATATATATATAGGGTAAGGTTCCCCTAAAAAGTATATTTTGTCTAAGAAGGCTAAGAAGGATTTTAAAAACTCGAAAACCGACTCAAACAAACCCTGCTTGAATTCATTTTTGCATCATTGGAACCGGCTTGTCGAACCCTAAAACTCAAACCTTAAATCATAAACAATAAACCCTAATACTAAATCAAAACTTTAAAAACAAATCTTTAACATAAAGATACAACTTAAAAGCTAAAAACCAAGGCCTAAAATCTAAATCTAGTTGTTAAAACAAAAACTTAAAATCTAATATTGTGGGGTTCGATGAGACGGTTCTAATGTCATTGAAATGAGTTCAATCGGAGTTCGTTTGAGTCGGTTTTGAAGATTTTAAAAATCCTTCTTAATTAGCCTTCTTAGGCGAAATATACTTTTTATTTGATCTTTTCCCTATATATATATAGGGGTAAGATCAAATAAAAAGTCTTTTTTGCCTAAGAAGGCTAAAAAGGATTTTTAAAACCTTCAAAACCGACCCAAACGAACTCCGATTGAACTCATTTCGATGACATTGGAATCGTCTCATCGAACCCTACAATATTAGCTTTTGGATTTTAGCTTTAACAAGTAGTTTTAAAATTTAGATTTTAGGGCTTCATTTTTAGCTTTTATGTTTTATCTTTATGTTTAAGGTTTGTTTTTAAAGTTTTGATTTTAATATTTGGGTTTATTGTTTATGATTTAAGTTTTGGGTTTTAGGGTTCGATAAAACGGTTCCAATGGCGCAATAATGAATTCAATCGGATTGTGTTTGGTTCGGTTTTCGAGTTTTTAAAAATCCTTCTTAGCCTTCTTAGGCAAAATAGACTTTTTAGGGGAACCTTCCCCTATATATATATAGCTAACTCCCACACTAGCCCTTTTTAGTTAATGCAAATACGTTGTTTTGTTGAATCAATATCTTATTTAAGATATTTAGTTAATTTGGTTAGGTTTTCTTTCGCATAAAGTCTTCCATGAGTTTTAGTCTCATTTCACAACAAGATCACTTGCAACCTGTTATTTGTCGGATCTATTACATTACATTTGACGTCTAAACTTAATTTGTACTTGTGATGCGACACCACAACCCGGTTTAGGCTGACGTATCACGTATACAGAATCAGAAGTAAATGCAACAATCCCAGATGTATTTAAAAACATAAATACATAAGTCTTAAGTCGATAATTAAACATAACAACATACATATTTAAGTTTTAAGTTTGATTGTTACATTTACTACAGAAACAAAGGATCTTCATTTTTTTTTATGTCTGATTTTACTCTCAAAAGTTCCCCGCCTGATTTCCTTGATTACCTACACAATACAAATAAACACCACAAAAACAACTACGGCTGAGCCAAAGAATGCTCAGTAACGGATAAACAACAGTAACTAAAAGAAATTCATAAGGTGGTGAAGATAATCAAAATAATGGTCAGAAACAGAAATCAATAACAGAGCAGTAACAGAAACAGAAACAGAACAGTAAACAATGGTCTGAATTTGATAAAATATAACCTTTTAGAAACAATAACATAGGTTATTTTATAAATCAGAATTTACAGAATCAGAATATACCACGAGCCGACTGTACATGTAATAAGTGTAAGGTTCACGGGTAGCTACTCCCGCTTACCAGACACATGAGATAGTGCGTGTTGGCATACACAACACTATCCCCCAGAAATCAGAAAGTACAGTTTAAAATTATCCTAGGACCAGTCCATACGCCTCCCCAGAATTCAATAGGTGCACAAATGTACTATCAGAGTACTTATGGAGACGCCGTGAACTCAACTAACCGTCACGGATGGTTCCACATTATGGTTGCCGCCATAATGGGCCTGTAGTCATCCTTACAGGTAGGGGCATGCTCGGGTAACAGAATACAGTTTCAGAAAGTTCAGTAGGTTCAGTAGGGTAGATAAACTACCATATAATCTCATAATCGGATCATGCAATAATGAGTACAACATGATTTAGATTTATTGCATGATAAACGAAACAGGGAAACACGATATCATATCATGTTAATCAGAAATCTGAACAATACAAAAACGAAATTTAATGATTACAGAAACGGTTTACAGAAACAGATTACAGAATAGAAAATACTATGATTTAAATAAATGGAATCCGTACCTTAGTCGTAACAAATTTATCAGCAAGAAATCAGATACATACGGTCGTAATCAAATTTTCTGGCGATTCAAAAATCTGCGTTTTTGTTGAAATTTCACGTTACCGTCAATTTCCTAATAACATCAGTACCCTAGTGGAATTACTTAACGTATCTTTTTATTTTCAGGTATTGATTCGAGCTTTTAATTGGACAGCATAACGGCTTACGTTTTTTGATTTTCTTAAAAATACGTGGGCAGAATTTCGGCTTATAAAACTTTATTTTAGAGTTTTAAATTGGACAGAGCCTCGTCCTATAACTATATATTTTTATAAAATATTTGGGCAGCATCTCTGCATACTCCGTGTTTTTCAAAAATATTGAAAATAACCTCCACGCATAATATTAGTGAAATTTTAAACAAACAATATCTCGACCATACTAATTAAATAATTATTTTAAAATAAGAGTATAATAGGTGGTTACCTCAAAGTAGCTCGTACCAAGGCTCGCTTATATTTGAACGAAATTCTAGTAACTACCGTACACGCTCATGGGTTTTAGGATAGTATTTTGACAGAGTTTTGTTACTTAAGAAAAATGAAAACTTGATCGTCGAACTACATCTATTTATAGATGTAAATTTCCTTCGTCATTAAGAAAGAATATATATATATGGTTCAAGTTCAACGTATTTACTTTCGAATTTTGACATATGTTTAATTGATTATTTTATTATTATTTTATTATTTTATTATTATTATTATTATTATTATTATTATTATATTATTATAATTAATTTAGCTTAAATCTTGTTTTTCTCTTATAACATTTTGCATCTGATGTTTTAAAAATTTTCGAATATGCCGTTGAAATCTACTAATTATTCTCTACATTTCTACCCAAGTTTCGTTGAAAACGGAGCAGGGTCAAAAATAATATATTTTAATATTCACGAGCTTATATCTTGTTCATACATTATCGTATAACGGTCTGGCTTATATCAATGTGATCGTAATTACTTCAGGATTGTTCATAAAAATTTCGAACCCAAACGGTCACAGAAATTTGGCACGTTATTAATAGGCTTTATAACGTGTCCATACATTATCAGATATTTTTATCGTTTATATCCTTTTAATCATAATTACTTTACGAACGTTTATATAAATTTTGAACATAAACGGTTCCCGAAATTTTGCACGTTTATTATTAGGTTGCTAATTTTTTTTAACTTGTTTTACGTATTTATTTATTTATTTATTTATTATGTTACGTTTTTACGGTCATTATAATTCTACCCCCCTTAAAAAAAATTTCGTCCTCGAAATTTCAGAGTTTACAGACCAGTTTATTTCCTATTTTACAGACTTGATCATTTAATTTAAATTTTTTACATACAAAAACTTTATGTTGATTAAATTATAAAATTTCAGATAAAATATTACAGAAACAAATAATTAATACCGATAATAAAGCAAACCGTCGTACCTAATTCAAGACTCGAATAAATTTGGATATTGCAAGCGAATCATATCCTCTAACTCCCAAGTCGCTTCACGTTCCGAATGATTCTTCCACAAAATTTTAACAAACGGAATTGTTTTCGTCGCATAATTCGCTCTTGACGGTCGAGAATCGCTTCCGGTACTTCCTCGTATGATAGATCTTCACGGATATCCGAAATTGGATAATTAACTATGTGTAGAGGATGATAATTATAACCTTGCAATAACGATACATGAAAGACGTTATGTACATGAGACAGTTGCGGTGGTAATGCAAGACGATACGAAACTTCACCAACTCGTTCCAGAATTTCAAACGGTCCAATGAATCTTGGACTGAGTTTTCCTAGTATTAACTTGATTAACTACACATTTTAACACCACATTCATATAAAAATGTCTACACCACTTGTAGATCATCTAAATCAGAATTTAATTTTACAAGGTTTATACAACAAACCATTGCCAACATATAAAACCACCCAAATTTTATAGTTTCACCCAAAATTAGCTCCCACCCGCATGTGAATTACCCTTTATGCCACATGAATGTGAAATTATACGCCAAACCCAATGCCATTCCAAATGGTCTTACATGCCACACTCAAATTCACATAATAATGCATATTCCACATGCGTAATAACAACTACCTTTTTTTAACACCATTTACTCCATATCATTACTACCAAGACTCACAAATTTATGGTCTTACACGATAATTTCAATGCCCCTCACCAGTGATCTTAAATAATATTCCACACGAATGTGGTTTTCCCCAATGCCACACAACTGTGGACTTACATGTAATTCCACACATCTGTGGATTCACCCCAATTATAGTGTCAGTTATCAATTAACATACAATGACACTAATTCTAGTTATGCATACAACACATAACAATAAACTACCACGACACATGAAAATCATATTCATAGCTCTTTAAAACACCAATAAAGTGTTAGAACATAAAATCACCAAGTAAAAGTCAAATTTCACCCAATTTCTTTGAGACCTCCTTTTTTTTCTCCAAAGATTCTCAAGGTAGGTAATCACACCACTTGTGATTTACCTAAACACCATAAAATTCACCATGGGAAGTTCACACCACTTGTGAATCAACCCATCTCCAAATTCACACCCGTTGTGAATTGTTTGACTAATCTTAGTCAAATTTCAAATAAGAAGTTCACGCCACTTGTGAATCATTCTTATTTCTCCGCACCAATGGAAAACATACAAATTTACAATAACTAAGAAAAATGTAAAACCTATTGCACGTTATTGACAAACAACAAATACACAAACACCAATTTCGAATTGTTTGACCATTTTCAGTCAAACTTCTAATAAGAAGTTCACACCCCTTGTGAATCAATCTTATTTCACCACACCACTTGTAAACTGACTCCATAACAATAACTAAGTAAATATAACACTTATTGCATGTTATTGTCATACACCCAAAATGCAAACACCCATTCACTGATTTCAACATCTAATGTATATTCCACATACATTACTTACACATACACACCTATATGCATAAAACCAAATAATCATATCAAGTATAATAGGTGGGTGATTTACATGACAAATCCCACACCACATAACCATAAACTTATTAATTTTCACCCGAAGGTGAACTTTCCCCTATTGCCACACACCTATGGACTTTCATAAGTTTTCACCCGAAGGTGAATTCTCACCAATGCCACACACCTGTGGACTTACATAAATTTTCACCCGAAGGTGAATTCTCCCAATGTGTAACATCAGTGCCGGACGCGTGCCGGAACAGTGATCGCTACAGTAAGCATGTACAGTGATTCAGGTACACATTTCGTTAAACTATGTTTAGACTATTTATACATTTGATTAGCATGAAACTATTAAACGATTGTCTGAATTTGACTGAAACCTTAGGGTTAGACAGTCTGAAACATGTCAGACAACACAGTGTTGAAACACAAATACTTGATGTGATATTAGTTTACATAAACGTATGTGAGGTGAAACAAAACGAAACTAAAACGGTTATTGTTGAGGAATGCTAAACCGACGAGTTATTCGTATAGGTGACGATCTGTACGAATGATTCCGATAGTTTAACGTTCTGAAATAATGACTTAACAATAGAAAACAAGAATCAGAAAGCCAAACCATCGACGTGTTCGTTCGAATGACGATTCGAACGAATACGCGCGATGGCGACGCGATCTGACGAATCGAAACGAAAACGAAAAACGATTACGAACGTTTGATTAATAATAAAAAAATAATAATATTTATTAGTAAAACCCACTTAAAAAGATTTAAGTTTAACTACTTTTGTTAAACTACGCGAAATAAACGTTAATTAACGAAATAACGAGGTTTAGCAGTCTGATCCCGAACGAAACAATAAAAATAAGTAAAATATAATATTTTACGTTTTACAATTTTGAAACTCATTGTAAATAACCAAAGAAATCTAACTTTCAATCTAAAAAGTTTAATTACGCAACCGTAATAAAACGCGCGTAAAAATACACGAAAACAACACCGTGCGAGACCGAACACGCGGGTAAACACTCGGGGGTATAAAAAGCCATTTAATCACTTCATCTTCTTCAATTTTGACTGCATCCATAGCCCTCTCTCTTCTAACTCCCGTATGAACTCTCTCTCTCTACCATTCTTGAACAAAAATCACCATAACTTCTTCGTTTCTTAACCAAATCGCGCAAATAATATATCGAAACGACCGTATCAACGAGAGGAATCTGAAAGTACAAGGGATCGGAGCTAGCTCGAACTAAATCGTCCGGAATCTTAGAGAGAAGTTTCTGCGAAAGAGGTGAGTTTCACTTTTCCGGCTGTTAAGATATGTACCTTGTTTAAATATTCAAAACAGCTTGATTGTGCACCAAAACGAGTTTAGGACTTAAGGATGAGGATGAGTTGATGTTCTGAACGTTCGATTGGGGTTGGGAAACTTGAAAATGAACAAAATTGATGTATGAACAAAATGGGAATAGTATCGGCCAAGCTGTGAACAAGATGAACCTTCCAACGAACTGGATAAGTTCGATAGTCCCATAAACAGCTGGCATTGGTTGATACTTTCCTTCGATATTATCCTCTGTGTGTTTAGAAATTAATCTATTATGGTGATCCCAATAGTACAAGTCAAAACCAAATAAAAATCGAGATCGAAGCTGCGGGTTAAAAGGGTGGCGCCAGTGATGGATTTCATTTCCTTTGGCAGTGGTACTGTGTTCGATATTAAATATAAGAACTAGTGTCACAGATATTAGTGGGGTTATGCATCACACATACATGGGATGATGACCATAAACCAAAATAAGTTTAAATGCAAAATAGATGATAATGGGCTGCTTAAACCGAGGAACAAATTTGTTCAAATTGTGATTCAAAGTAAATCCCACCAAGAATTAAATTGATGGTGCATATCCATTAGTCAATTTCTAGATATTTTTTTTTTCTTTTCGTTGATAATCGGATGTGTGTTGTGGACCATACTAACAAAAATCTTATAAGTCAACCAGGAAATATCATATAATTTAACCATAAAGTCCAAGTATTGTTGATTTAAAATGGCTTGAACTTAATTAGGGTTGGGAGCAATTGGGTAGGGTACTTTCATCAATATTACTTAAACATTTTCTGGAGACTTTTGGGTAACCCTTAAAATAAGTGTTTTAATCATAAACTGTGGTTCAAAAACATGTCAAAGGGGTTATAACTAAATCCTACCTTGAACAAAGCAACCATAGGGTTACTTATACAAAAATAAGCTAGCCAAGTTATTACAAAGTTGGTGGGTTATGAGTTAACATTTTTACAATTGGTTATAGTCAATAATAATCATAAAAATAAGAATATGTTATGTACTAACTTTAATCTAAATTGATTAAGTACTAGTATGTTATACCCGCAAATGAGTTTAAGTAAAATTCAACATACAAAGACTTATAAAAGTTAACAACCTTAGGGTTCCTACGCAATGATAACTCATACTTATAAGTTACAAACAACATTGAATTCAACACAGGTCTTGAAAACAACCACAAGTACAACTACGAGCGCGTGCATTTCTTGTTTATACTTAGTCAACCACTTCAACAACAAGGTGAGTTCATTGTCCCCTTTCAAACTTATTTGTTTTACTTCGGGACTGAGAAACATGTTAAACATTTTTATTGAAATGTTATTTAATGCTTTAAACATAAACATGATTGTTTATGATGGAAACCTATACTTTAAGCTTGTTGCTTAAAATCAATTGTTGAATTCATGATACAATTACATGATACTTGATACAATTACATGAGACTTGATTCAATTACATGAGATATGATTCAATTACATGAAATGTGATTCAATTACATGAGACATGATGCAAATACATGACACTTGATACGAATACATGATACTTGATACGCATACATGATACTTGACTCAATTATATGAGATGTGATTCAATTACATGAGACATGATACAAATACATGATACTTGATTCAATTACATGAGACTTGATACTATTACATGAGATATGATGTTGGAAACTATTACATGCTACTAGGCCATCATACATGTATCTAACCATAGTCTACGTAATTGCTGAACGTCTGGTATTCCAGAGCTTGTACCTATGGGGTGAGATACATGTAATAACATAAACATAATGATACTCAGCTATTACCTGGTTATAAGGGACATGTAATTGCTAAACTTCTGGTATTCCAGAGCTTTTGTCGGCTTATATGAGGTATGTAAAGGCTAAACATGAAAGTATCGATTCTAAGCTATTACCTGGTTATAAGGGACACGTAATTGCTGAACGTCTGGTATTCCAGAGCTTGTGTCGGCTTATATGAGGTATGTAAAGGCTAAACATAAACGTAACGTTACGGGGCTATTACCTGGTTATAAGTGACATATAATTGCTGAACGTCTGGTATTCCAGAGCTTTTGTCGGCTTATAAGAGGTATGTAAAGGCTAAACATGAACTTGTTGAATGCTAAGCTGTTATCTATATAAGAGACATGTAATTGCTAAACTTCTGGTATTCCAGAGCTTTTGTCTGCTTATAGGAGATATGTAATGGCTAAACTATGTGTGTGTGAATCTATGATGCTTGATAAACATGATGAGAGCTAACACTTACGAATACAATAGACATGAAAACTTTGAAACAGATAACAAAAGCTTGATGAGGATTGAATTGATTGGTAGGTAAAATGCTTAATTATTATTAACAACAATGTCATATCCGGGTTAGTATGTGGTGGGATGTTGGCTAGGGCTTGTTCCCTTACATATGCCCTATATATAAGCATACCGACTTGGATATTACAGGTGGAGTTAATAAGGTTAAGGTTTTACCGAAAGAGGTTTGTGAAACTATTTTTAAACTTATAAACTATATGAACTCACCAACCGTTGTGTTGACTTGATCTTTTTACATGCTTTCTCAGGTGAAGAACAGGTTTAAGCATAAGCTCTTGGATTTACATACTAGGATGCCCAGATAGAGGACCTAGTAGACTTTTGGGAAGCACAACTTTTGTTGATGACACATATTACTTTTGATATCTTGTACATATACAAGATATATACATTATTCTTTTGGTTAGGTTTACTTAGTTAAATTGCAGAACAGTGTTATTGTAATTTAGCTTTGTAATCCTACATATCATTTGATTGTGCTTTAGATATTCTTAAACGTTGATGCTATGTAAACAATCTGATCATCATGATTATCACCCACGATATCACGCCCCGGGAACCTTCCGCCCGGCGGGGACTCCGATCCAACCCCGCCGGCTCGGGGTGTGACAGATTGGTATCAGAGCTCAAGGTTACAGAGAATAATAGGTCATTTACTAAAACGGTTTGGCCTAGACTATAACTTAGGGACCCTCATATAGAGAACATAAGATTTAGGTATGCATTTTGTCTTCTGCATTCGATCACTGCACTAACCAAATCCTTTTGGTTATGATCAGAATGCCGCCAAGGAGACAACCGTCTTCACAAGTTTCTGCTCCACACTCATCTACTCCTACACCACCAGATTCACCACCGCCACCGCCACCTCCTCCTCCGCATAGTCCTCCTCCGAACACGAGCACAGGTCCAGTCATTGACCCCACTACTGTTGCCTTGGCAACACTGCTGAGTACTCAACTGACCAGCCAACTAAAGGATGTCATCCCTGAGATGATAAACAGGATTCAAAGTCATGGCAACAATTCTGGCCACACTACAGGCGAGGCTAGTGGAAACACTAGTCATACTTCTGATTTCTCCTACAAGTCATTTGTAGGATGCAAACCCCCAAGCTTCACAGGAGTTGAAGGAGCTGTTGGACTGATCCAATGGCTCGAGAAGATGGAAAATACTTTGGACATCAGCAGTTGTCCCGAACACCACAAAGTTCGTTATGCAACTGGTTCCTTCAGCAAGCGAGCTTTAACTTGGTGGAATGCCCAGATTAGAGCCAAGGGAAGAGATGAGGCTATGGCGATGTCCTGGGCAGAATTTAAACTTCTTCTGAGGAATGAGTTTTGCCCGAAACATGAGCTGCAGCAACTGGAGATTGAGCTCTAGAATCATGTGATGAAGGGAGCCGACCATATGACTTTCACCACCCGCTATCATGAGCTGGTAGCTTTGGTGCCAGAGATGGTACCAACTTTGGAAAAGCTGATTGACCGTTATGTAGCGGGACTGCCTTCTTGCATCCAAAGCATTGTTTTGGCTGCCTACCCTGCTACCCTGGAGTCTGCTATCTCCTTATCAGCTAAACTCACCAATGTGATGGTGAAGTCTGGAGTTTTAAAAGACGATGCTGGAAAAGCCAAGGAAACCACATCGAAGAAACCAGAGTACCACCAGAAAAAGAAACAAAAGGTCGTAAAGAACTATGCGGCCGTCACCCCACTGAGACAGGCACCTGCAGCACCTGTCAACCCTGCTGTTAGGGGTTATGGAGGGGAATATCCCCAGTGCACAAACTGCAAGTATCATCATCCTGCTGGTGCTCAATGCAGGAAGTGCACGAATTGTGGCCGGTATGGCCACTGGGTTAACAAATGTCGCCTTGCGGTGAATCAAGCTACCAACACTGCAACAAGAGCACTACCACCACCACCACAGAACCCAGGAAATAACAACACCAGAGACTGTTACAACTGCGGGGAACCGGGTCACTTCTCCCGCAACTGTCCAAAGAAGGTGCAAGCTGGAGCACAAGCACCTCGCGGAGGAGATTTTGTCATCGGAGCCAATGCTGCACGCCAAGACCCTAATGTGGTCACTGGTACATTTCTTTTACATGACTCTTATGCATCTATACCATTTGATACTGGTGCAGACCAGAGCTTTATTTCATCTGATTTTGCACGACAACTTAGTCTTACCGAGGAAACTTTAGATTCCCCATACATTATTGAGGTAGCGAATGGAAAACAAGTTACTGTTAGCACTATACTTAGGAACTGCCCACTTACACTTATAGATCATACATTTTCCATCGACTTGTTGCCGATGGAGTTGGGCAGTTTCGATATCATCGTGGGGATGGATTGGCTTTCACTCAATCGAGTTGAAGTCATCTGTTCTGAAAAGCTACTTCGGATTCCAGTAACGGATGATCATGTATTGGAAGTTCGTGGGGATCAAGCCAAAAGAAATGTAAAGATCATTTCATGCATAAAAGCGCGTAAGTGTCTGCAAAAGAAGTGCATAGCATTCTTGGCTCATGTGGTGGAGAAAGACAAAGACAAGAAAACAATACAAGACGTACCGATAGTGAACGAATATCCTGAAGTATTTCCGGATGATCTACCTGGTTTGCCACCTGTGCGACCGGTAGAGTTTCGTATCGATCTAATTCCTGGGGCAACGCCCGTTGCTAAATCTCCTTATAGGTTAGCACCTTCGGAGATGCAGGAATTATCTAATCAACTACAGGAACTACTTGATAAAGGTTTCATCCGCCCGAGCTACTCACCTTGGGGAGCTCCGGTTTTGTTCGTGAAGAAGAAGGATGGATCCTTTCGGATGTGCATAGACTACAG
Source organism: Mikania micrantha (assembly GCA_009363875.1). Taxonomy (NCBI): domain Eukaryota; kingdom Viridiplantae; phylum Streptophyta; class Magnoliopsida; order Asterales; family Asteraceae; genus Mikania; species Mikania micrantha. Next base: position 68,126,902 of record CM018698.1, read on the forward strand.
GGAGTTAAACAAACTAACCATCAAGAATCGGTATCCACTACCGAGAATTGATGATTTGTTTGACCAATTGCAAGGAGCTCAATACTTTTCGAAGATCGACCTACGTTCCGGATACCACCAGCTCAGAGTACAAGACGAAGACATACCAAAGACGGCGTTTCGTACCAGATACGGGCATTACGAGTTATGGTGATGCCTTTTGGTTTGACGAATGCACCCGCGGTTTTAATGGATCTCATGAATCGTGTGTGTAAGCCGTATTTAGATCAATTTGTTATTGTTTTCATTGATGACATATTGATCTATTCTAAAAGCAAAGAAGAACATGAGCAACATCTTAGGACGATCTTGGAACTGTTAAATGAAGAGAAGCTCTATGCCAAATTCTCTAAGTGTGAGTTTTGGTTAAAAGAGGTTCAATTCCTAGGCCACGTTGTTAACAGTGAGGGAATTCATGTTGATCCTGCCAAGATTGAAGCAATAAAAGATTGGGACACTCCGTAGACACCTACGGAGATACGTTCTTTTCTAGGCTTAGCAGGCTATTACAGAAGGTTCATCTCGAATTTTTCTAAGATAGCCTTGCCACTCACGAAGCTAACACAGAAAAGTGAACCGTTTGTTTGGGAACAAAAGCAAGAAGAAGCCTTTCAGACATTGAAACAAAAGTTATGTGATGCTCCGATCTTATCTCTCCCAGATGGTTGTGATGACTTTGTTGTGTATTGTGATGCATCCCATCAGGGACTTGGCTGTGTACTTATGCAGCGGGACAAAGTCATTGCCTATGCTTCGAGGCAATTAAAGATCCATGAGAAGAACTACACAACTCATGATCTGGAATTGGGAGCAGTGGTGTTTGCACTGAAGATCTGGAGGCATTATCTATATGGGACCAAGTGTACCATATTCACTGATCACAAGAGTCTGCAACACATATTTGATCAGAAGGAACTCAACATGCGACAGCGTCGTTGGGTTGAACTTCTGAATGACTATGACTGTGTAATCAAGTACCATCCGGGCAAGGCAAACGTTGTTGCTGATGCTTTGAGCCGGAAGGAACGGGTCAAACCCTTGCGAGTCAGAGCAATGGGAATGACTGTGCAGACAAGCTTACACGACCATATTATGCAAGCACAACGAGAGGTGATTGAACGAGAAAACCTGAAGAAAGAACTTGATTGCGGCGTGGAGAAACATTTGGAAACAAAACCCGATGGACTTGTTTACTTCAAGGATCGTATCTGGATTCCTGCAGTAGATGAGTTAAGGAAACTTATTTTTGATGAAGCACACAAGACCAAGTACTCTGTGCACCCTGGTGCTGATAAAATGTACCAAGACTTGCGTGCATTTTATTGGTGGCCGGGTATGAAGAAAGACATAGCTGAGTATGTTGGTAGATGCCTTACGTGTGCTAAAGTAAAGGCAGAACACCAGAAACCGTCAGGTTTACTGGAACAGCCTGAAATTCCACTCTGGAAGTAGGAACAAATAGCTATGGACTTTGTTACCAAGCTACCCCGCACTTCCAGTGGACATGATACCATTTGGGTTATTATTGACCGATTAACCAAGTCTACTCATTTCTTGCCAATGCGAGGAACTTATACGATGGATAAACTAGCGAAGCTTTACATCGATGAGATAGTGGTACGCCATGGTGTGCCATTGTCTATCATTTCAGATCGTGATAGCAGATTTACATCAAGGTTCTGGCAATCATTGCAGAAATCTCTAGGGACGCAACTAAACTTGAGTACAGCTTATCATCCACAAACGGATGGTCAAAGCGAACGTACTATTCAGACTCTGGAGGATATGTTAAGAACTTGTGTTCTAGACTTCGGTGGTAACTGGGATTCCCACTTGCCACTAATCGAGTTCTCCTACAACAACAGTTATCACAGTAGCATCGGTTGTGCCCCATTCGAGGCTCTTTATGGTCGGAAATGTCGGTCACCAATCTGTTGGTCAGAAGTGGGAGACAATCGTATCACTGGGCCAGAACTTATTCAAGAAACTACAGACAAGATTGCTCAGATACAGCAAAGACTACAAGCAACCCGAAGCAGACAAAAGAGTTATGCCGATAAGCGGCGCAAGCCGTTGGAATTCCAAGTGGGAGACCGTGTCATGTTGAAGGTTTCCCCATGGAAGGGCGTAGTTCGATTCGCGAAGAAAGGCAAATTAACACCACGATACGTGGGACCGTTTGAGATCATCGAACGTATTGGTCCTGTAGCATACAGATTGAGTTTACCAGATGAACTTAGTGGTGTACATGACGTGTTTCACGTCTCAAACTTGAAGAAATGCCTTGTTGATGAAACACTTATCATACCAATTGAAGAGATTCAATTGGATGAGCACCTACGTTTTGTTGAAGAACCATTGGAGATCATGGATAGTAAAGTCAAGCAACTGAGACGAAGTCGTATTCCTATTGTTAAAGTTCGTTGGAACTCAAGACGCGGACCCGAGTTTACTTGGGAACGTGAAGATCACATGAGAAACAAGTATCCCCAACTCTTTGCCGAGGAAGTCGTACCGAATAACGAGTCTTAAATTTCGGGACGAAATTTCTCTAACAAGGGGAGACTGTAACATCAGTGCCGGACGCGTGCCGGAACAGTGATCGCTACAGTAAGCATGTACAGTGATTCAGGTACACATTTCGTTAAACTATGTTTAGACTATTTATACATTTGATTAGCATGAAACTATTAAACGATTGTCTGAATTTGACTGAAACCTTAGGGTTAGACAGTCTGAAACATGTCAGACAACACAGTGTTGAAACACAAATACTTGATGTGATATTAGTTTACATAAACGTATGTGAGGTGAAACAAAACGAAACTAAAACGGTTATTGTTGAGGAATGCTAAACCGACGAGTTATTCGTATAGGTGACGATCTGTACGAATGATTCCGATAGTTTAACGTTCTAAAATAATGACTTAACAATAGAAAACAAGAATCAGAAAGCCAAACCATCGACGTGTTCGTTCGAATGACGATTCGAACGAATACGCGCGATGGCGACGCGATCTGACGAATCGAAACGAAAACGAAAAACGATTACGAACGTTTGATTAATAATAAAAAATAATAATATTTATTAGTAAAACCCACTTAAAAGATTTAAGTTTAACTACTTTTGTTAAACTACGCGAAATAAACGTTAATTAACGAAATAACGAGGTTTAGCAGTCTGATCCCGAACGAAACAATAAAAATAAGTAAAATATAATATTTTACGTTTTACAATTTTGAAACTCATTGTAAATAACCAAAGAAATCTAACTTTCAATCTAAAAAGTTTAATTACGCAACCGTAATAAAACGCGCGTAAAAATACACGAAAACAACACCGTGCGAGACCGAACACGCGGGTAAACACTCGGGGGTATAAAAAGCCATTTAATCACTTCATCTTCTTCAATTTTGACTGCATCCATAGCCCTCTCTCTTCTAACTCCCGTATGAACTCTCTCTCTCTACCATTCTTGAACAAAAATCACCATAACTTCTTCGTTTCTTAACCAAATCGCGCAAATAATATATCGAAACGACCGTATCAACGAGAGGAATCTGAAAGTACAAGGGATCGGAGCTAGCTCGAACTAAATCGTCCGGAATCTTAGAGAGAAGTTTCTGCGAAAGAGGTGAGTTTCACTTTTCCGGCTGTTAAGATATGTACCTTGTTTAAATATTCAAAACAGCTTGATTGTGCACCAAAACGAGTTTAGGACTTAAGGATGAGGATGAGTTGATGTTCTGAACGTTCGATTGGGGTTGGGAAACTTGAAAATGAACAAAATTGATGTATGAACAAAATGGGAATAGTATCGGCCAAGCTGTGAACAAGATGAACCTTCCAACGAACTGGATAAGTTCGATAGTCCCATAAACAGCTGGCATTGGTTGATACTTTCCTTCGATATTATCCTCTGTGTGTTTAGAAATTAATCTATTATGGTGATCCCAATAGTACAAGTCAAAACCAAATAAAAATCGAGATCGAAGCTGCGGGTTAAAAGGGTGGCGCCAGTGATGGATTTCATTTCCTTTGGCAGTGGTACTGTGTTCGATATTAAATATAAGAACTAGTGTCACAGATATTAGTGGGGTTATGCATCACACATACATGGGATGATGACCATAAACCAAAATAAGTTTAAATGCAAAATAGATGATAATGGGCTGCTTAAACCGAGGAACAAATTTGTTCAAATTGTGATTCAAAGTAAATCCCACCAAGAATTAAATTGATGGTGCATATCCATTAGTCAATTTCTAGATATTTTTTTTTTCTTTTCGTTGATAATCGGATGTGTGTTGTGGACCATACTAACAAAAATCTTATAAGTCAACCAGGAAATATCATATAATTTAACCATAAAGTCCAAGTATTGTTGATTTAAAATGGCTTGAACTTAATTAGGGTTGGGAGCAATTGGGTAGGGTACTTTCATCAATATTACTTAAACATTTTCTGGAGACTTTTGGGTAACCCTTAAAATAAGTGTTTTAATCATAAACTGTGGTTCAAAAACATGTCAAAGGGGTTATAACTAAATCCTACCTTGAACAAAGCAACCATAGGGTTACTTATACAAAATAAGCTAGCCAAGTTATTACAAAGTTGGTGGGTTATGAGTTAACATTTTTACAATTGGTTATAGTCAATAATAATCATAAAAATAAGAATATGTTATGTACTAACTTTAATCTAAATTGATTAAGTACTAGTATGTTATACCCGCAAATGAGTTTAAGTAAAATTCAACATACAAAGACTTATAAAAGTTAACAACCTTAGGGTTCCTACGCAATGATAACTCATACTTATAAGTTACAAACAACATTGAATTCAACACAGGTCTTGAAAACAACCACAAGTACAACTACGAGCGCGTGCATTTCTTGTTTATACTTAGTCAACCACTTCAACAACAAGGTGAGTTCATTGTCCCCTTTCAAACTTATTTGTTTTACTTCGGGACTGAGAAACATGTTAAACATTTTTATTGAAATGTTATTTAATGCTTTAAACATAAACATGATTGTTTATGATGGAAACCTATACTTTAAGCTTGTTGCTTAAAATCAATTGTTGAATTCATGATACAATTACATGATACTTGATACAATTACATGAGACTTGATTCAATTACATGAGATATGATTCAATTACATGAAATGTGATTCAATTACATGAGACATGATGCAAATACATGACACTTGATACGAATACATGATACTTGATACGCATACATGATACTTGACTCAATTATATGAGATGTGATTCAATTACATGAGACATGATACAAATACATGATACTTGATTCAATTACATGAGACTTGATACTATTACATGAGATATGATGTTGGAAACTATTACATGCTACTAGGCCATCATACATGTATCTAACCATAGTCTACGTAATTGCTGAACGTCTGGTATTCCAGAGCTTGTACCTATGGGGTGAGATACATGTAATAACATAAACATAATGATACTCAGCTATTACCTGGTTATAAGGGACATGTAATTGCTAAACTTCTGGTATTCCAGAGCTTTTGTCGGCTTATATGAGGTATGTAAAGGCTAAACATGAAAGTATCGATTCTAAGCTATTACCTGGTTATAAGGGACACGTAATTGCTGAACGTCTGGTATTCCAGAGCTTGTGTCGGCTTATATGAGGTATGTAAAGGCTAAACATAAACGTAACGTTACGGGGCTATTACCTGGTTATAAGTGACATATAATTGCTGAACGTCTGGTATTCCAGAGCTTTTGTCGGCTTATAAGAGGTATGTAAAGGCTAAACATGAACTTGTTGAATGCTAAGCTGTTATCTATATAAGAGACATGTAATTGCTAAACTTCTGGTATTCCAGAGCTTTTGTCTGCTTATAGGAGATATGTAATGGCTAAACTATGTGTGTGTGAATCTATGATGCTTGATAAACATGATGAGAGCTAACACTTACGAATACAATAGACATGAAAACTTTGAAACAGATAACAAAAGCTTGATGAGGATTGAATTGATTGGTAGGTAAAATGCTTAATTATTATTAACAACAATGTCATATCCGGGTTAGTATGTGGTGGGATGTTGGCTAGGGCTTGTTCCCTTACATATGCCCTATATATAAGCATACCGACTTGGATATTACAGGTGGAGTTAATAAGGTTAAGGTTTTACCGAAAGAGGTTTGTGAAACTATTTTTAAACTTATAAACTATATGAACTCACCAACCGTTGTGTTGACTTGATCTTTTTACATGCTTTCTCAGGTGAAGAACAGGTTTAAGCATAAGCTCTTGGATTTACATACTAGGATGCCCAGATAGAGGACCTAGTAGACTTTTGGGAAGCACAACTTTTGTTGATGACACATATTACTTTTGATATCTTGTACATATACAAGATATATACATTATTCTTTTGGTTAGGTTTACTTAGTTAAATTGCAGAACAGTGCTATTGTAATTTAGCTTTGTAATCCTACATATCATTTGATTGTGCTTTAGATATTCTTAAACGTTGATGCTATGTAAACAATCTGATCATCATGATTATCACCCACGATATCACGCCCCGGGAACCTTCCGCCCGGCGGGGACTCCGATCCAACCCCGCCGGCTCGGGGTGTGACACAATGCCACACACCCGTGGACTTACAAGAATTTTCACCCGAAGGTGAAGTCTCCCAATGCCACACACTTGTGGACTTACAAGAATTTTCACCCGAATGTGAAGTCTCCCAATGCCACACACCCGTGGACTTACAAGAATTTTTCACCCGAAGGTGAACTCCCAATGCCACACACCCGTGGACTTACAAGAATTTTTCACCCGAAGGTGAACTCACAATGCCACACACCCGTGGACTTACAAGAATTTTTCACCCGAAGGTGAACTCCCCCCAATGCCACAAACCTGTGGACTTATATGAAAATTTCACACAACATATCTCATACCACATATCTCAACTAATCAATTTCAGAGACCATTATAAGTATCTACATCATACTTATACATTCTCTGGTTAATTAGTAAACAAGTTACTACTCCATTACCTTCAATTCCATAGCCAGATTTGAGTTGACTCTGTTAAAGTTATGTTCATGTAATGAGGGTAATATTATACTGGCCAGGCATAATAATACAATCATCTCATGCTCATTTCCATAACTTCATCAACCCACATCAAGACCAAGAATGTTATTCACACAAAATAATCACAACAAAACATCAATATACAAAAATACTAAGGTAATAATATCACTAATGTTACCTTAACTCCATCTCACCATATCATATCTAAAAATTTTGGTTTAACAACAAATTCAAATCAATCACCATTAAACATAAACAACTAAGGTAACCAAACCACAAACTTGTTACCTTAAACCCCCGGCTTCGTGATCGGATCTCGGATCAAACGTTACTCCGCATATCAAAAGCACAAGGATTTGAGTTCAAGTGTTCGCGACGCACTTGAATCCCTCAAACCATTAGCTCTGATGCCAACTTGTAAGCCCCAAAACTCCCACATGCCTTACACATGTTTAAAACGACATCAAAGTTTAGGTCCCAGATTTTTCAAACCGACAATTGTAATTAACACCATAACATCCCATTTACATACGACTTTACAAAATAATTGATGTTAATTAAACATTCAATAACAAAAATTACATTTGAGTTATCACCAAAAACCTTTGTTTAACACCAACAAAGAAATAACCCAAAACGTGTTTGATCCGAATCCTTGCAAGGCAATCCGATCACGACCGTTGTTAACCCTTCCGATCACCTGAAAACATGTTAATTAAGTCACCATTAGTTCATTAGAACTAAGTAAGATCACCATGCCCGCCCCCACGAGCTTACATGACCCAAAAAGTCAATTTTGGTCAAATTCTACACTGGGCGTATGGTTTGGGCGTATTTGAGGCGTATCACAGAAAATTTGTGTGGTGGGCGTATCCATAGGCGTATCCCCCGGCGTATGATACTCCAGCACCACCTGAACGACCAATTTTTCTGTTTTTCGCCATCTCGACCCATTCCACTCAAATACGACCATTCCAATACCCCCATATACATTATATAACACCATATAATCATAATAAACACCTTAATTCACCAAATTATAACCATCATGGTCATAATATCAAACGATTTACTAACGGGTCGTTTGCACCCAAAACTCCTTTGAAATCTTATTCCACAAGATTTCTCAAGTTAAGTAAACCACACCACTTGTGTTTTACTAACTTGATTACACCCAACAAAGGACATTCACACACCATGTGAATAATCCAATGTCATGATCACACCACTTGTGATTCAAAACACCAAATTAAGTCAATTTCAACTATAAGTTCACACACCTTGTGAACTATTTTCATTCAATCACCACACACACAAATAAACACTAAGTCAATCATGGACTAGCATTAAAGCACCATACCAACAACAATCAAGCAACATATATCACCTATTGCTTATTATTGTATATCAACAAACACCAATATCATCAATTCATCATAAAGTCAATCTTCTACAACATATTCATTTATGCATAACACCATTACACATAATAAATAGAAGATTTAGGTGACTTACCTTGTTCCAACGCGCTATCCTCTATAACAACTTCCTTCCCGGGTCGTTTGGTGCTACTTACACCTTCACTATCAATTCCTATTATCACAACTAATAGGTTTAATATAAAGTTTGACCATAATTAGTCAAAATACACCAATTCACCCCAATGTCACCATTTTAACTTAATTACTTCCAATTGACCCTTAACCATAACAATTCACCTTTGTTAAGTTCATACACCCGCCTATTTCATATCACCATAGGTTTTAAACTAATTTTTAAGTTAATTACCCTACTTGGCATTTCATCAAACACCATGTATGCACAATTTCTTCTCCTAATGATCATTCATCATTAACACATCCATGTAACACCCATTATTTTGTTTAAAAATGATCAATCTCAACATTTTCACCACAAACTACAACAATATAGTAATAATCATCAAATCCCCACCTTTAAACACTAACTTTACACACCATAGTCATCAACTCCATGAAAACCCCATTTCCCCCATTTTCATAAATGAAAGAAAACAATTAAAAGTTGTTCCTACATGATTATCAACATCATTAACAACATTTAACACTCTCAAAACACCAAATTTGAGAGTTTTACCCATCAAACTCACACCCCCCATGGTGACCCACGAAAATCCCATCAAAACCCCAAAATTTCATACCTAGATGTAGCTTGATGCAAGAAGAACTCCAATTTATGGTTGCATTAGAGTTTAGACCAAAACCCAAGCACCAATTTGATCAAACTTTGAAGTTTCTTGAGTTTTCTCCTTCTCCCTTCCCTTGGTTCACGTTTCCAGCCAAAACACACACACATGAATGTGAAATGTTGACCAAGTCAACATTAAACCCCTCTTTTAAATCAAGTTTCACCTATTGTCAATTCTAGCCCCTCAATTACTAGTTAAATCAAACTAGTTATAACTAACTAAGTTAAGTTAGTAAACACTCACCATATAATTGTAGCTAACAATTATTATTAGAACACCCACCAAGTAATATTTAATATAATTAAATCTTATAAAACACCCTTATATTAAAATAAACACAATTCATACACCAATTATGTTTATTTATAATATTTCCCCAAAATGGGTTGTTACAAATTCTACCCTCCTTACAAAGGTTTCGTCCCCGAAACCTAATTACACCTCAAAAATGAAAGGATAAAATTTCCGCATTTCATCCTCGGACTCCCACGTAGCATCCGAACCCCGCCTGTTCTTCTATTGCACCATTACTTGGTTAATCGTCTTATTCCGAAGTTGCTTGACTTTTCTATCCAAGATAGCCACCGATTTCTCAATATAATTGAGCTTATCATCAATCACCAAATCCTCCAATGGCACATAATCCGGTTCATCCGCGAAGCACTTTCGCAAATAAGATACGTTGAATGTATTGTGAATCTCACTCAACTCCTCCGGTAGCTCTAAGCGATAGGCAACCTCGCAAATCCGAGCTATAATCTTGAACGGTCCAATAAATCTTGGACTAAGTTTCCCCCGCTTTCGAAAACGAATCAAGCCCTTCCCAGGAGAAACCTTTAGTAACACAAAGTCTCCCACTTGGAATTCAATCGGTCTCCTTCGCACGTACATATCCCATTTATATGGTCTTAAACCGCCTTCAAATGAATTTGGATTACATCAATCCATTCATTTATCATTTTAACCACCTACTTAACTACATGTTCTTGTTATCCACCCTCTTCCCAACTCCTGGAATATACTATATACTCCATATAGTATTTCTTACAGAATCATTACACACCTGGAATGATAATCGTTCTTAAACAAGAACTCCTTCAAGGGTAGACAGTCATCGCAACTACCCCCAATCACCAACTATGCACACCCACAGGCCTGAATGGTTCTTTATCTTTGACCATCAGTGTGAAGATAATACGTCATGCACAACAACAGTTTCGTGTACATTCTTAATATAATAGAATTCCTGGGTAAACACGAAACGAACGCTTTTAGTCAACCTGCCCACGATGAACAAATAATACCAAATAACACCATTAAGCATTGATAAGGTTCACACCACATGTGAATTCTCATCAAGTCACCCTTCTTATTTAATCGTCTAAACATGCTAATAACACCTTTCTTTCACCAAAATCCTCACCTTAAGGAATCACACTACTTGTGATTACCCACATAAATCCACCCACAATAAGTTAACATCTTAACCATCAACTCTAGATATTGTTATTCTTTCATTTGCACCTAAACTCCTCTTACTTATAATTACCACAAACACATCTGCTACTTAGATATCACACGCCCTTGTAATTTATCTAATAGCACACGATGTTATAGAGTTTCACACCACTTGTGAATTATCTACATCGATTTACACCCGACAATAATTATAATTTATGTTCGAATCTAGTTTACAAACTAACAGATTCATTTCTCCCAACCATAAACTCCTAAATAATGTCCATAATCTTATGGATCATCCCCAAGCATTCTCCTATCTTTTTAAAAGATAAACTCAACCATCTGTAATATCAACACACGCATACGGGTCATTTTTACCTCTTTCTGTTCAAACATTACAACACATACACATCTATATATAATCATAGATGTTCACACCAATCTATAAACATATATCATTTACCACATATTTCAAACAGGCACACCAGTTAACATAATCAAATGTTTATAGTCACCACTCCCTAGTTAAGACACTCTTGTCAAAACCTTTAACATTTCATAACGACACTATGTGTCAAAACCCTAGACATCATGTCTAAACCGTTAAACTTTTATAAATGACAGCTTGTCATTACCAAGTTTTATTCTCCCCATGGCATTCATGCCAAATTGTTTACAATTCTTTTCTCACCATCCCCCGTCCTTTGCCCAAGTCTATACTCCTTCACCTTCTTGTTGCATCGAAGAAGCTTATATATAGGGTATACGTAAGGCATACACCCAGCCACCAACCCAACACCTCTTCAGTACAACATGATCATGGCATTGTTAGTTTCTTGGTTTTAGAGAAATATATTCCTCCTAACCATACAATTTGTCCAAAGTTTTCACTCACATGAAACGTATTCATTAACTTAGGACTAAACTCCACCCCATGTACTTCACACCCATAGTACACGCATATAAGAAATTATGACACATCATACAATACATACTTGTAGAGTGTACACTTTCTTAACAATTTAATTAAGGATAATCAACATATCCTATTACGCCTATCTTTCATTATTTACACCAAACAACATGTGACTCGTATTTTCAACAAGTCATCACACACATGTGATTCAATTTACGACCACCAAATTCGCACGACATGCGGTTTTTAACACCACACCAAACACAAACACGCCTTTCTGGCTCAATATAACATACACAAGTGTGGTCATACATTCTCCTATTGTCAATCAATATACTAATTTCACCTAGTATTAACTTGATTAACTACACATTTTAACACCACATTCATATAAAAATGTCTACACCACTTGTAGATCATCTAAATCAGAATTTAATTTTACAAGGTTTATACAACAAACCATTGCCAACATATAAAACCACCCAAATTTTATAGTTTCACCCAAAATTAGCTCCCACCCGCATGTGAATTACCCTTTATGCCACATGAATGTGAAATTATACGCCAAACCCAATGCCATTCCAAATGGTCTTACATGCCACACTCAAAGTCACATAATAATGCATATTCCACATGCGTAATAACAACTACCTTTTTTTTTAACACCATTTACTCCATATCATTACTACCAAGACTCACAAATTTATGGTCTTACACGATAATTTCAATGCCCCTCACCAGTGATCTTAAATAATATTCCACACGAATGTGGTTTTCCCCAATGCCACACAACTGTGGACTTACATGTAATTCCACACATCTGTGGATTCACCCCAATTCTAGTGTCAGTTATCAATTAACATACAATGACACTAATTCTAGTTATGCATACAACACATAACAATAAACTACCACGACACATGAAAATCATATTCATAGCTCTTTAAAACACCAATAAAGTGTTAGAACATAAAATCACCAAGTAAAAGTCAAATTTCACCCAATTTCTTTGAGACCTCCTTTTTTTTCTCCAAAGATTCTCAAGATAGGTAATCACACCACTTGTGATTTACCTAAACACCATAAAATTCACCATGGGAAGTTCACACCACTTGTGAATCAACCCATCTCCAAATTCACACCCGTTGTGAATTGTTTGACTAATCTTAGTCAAATTTCAAATAAGAAGTTCACACCACTTGTGAATCATTCTTATTTCTCCGCACCAATGGAAAACATACAAATTTACAATAACTAAGAAAAATGTAAAACCTATTGCACGTTATTGACAAACAACAAATACACAAACACCAATTTCGAATTGTTTGACCATTTTCAGTCAAACTTCTAATAAGAAGTTCACACCCCTTGTGAATCAATCTTATTTCACCACACCACTTGTAAACTGACTCCATAACAATAACTAAGTAAATATAACACTTATTGCATGTTATTGTCATACACCCAAAATGCAAACACCCATTCACTGATTTCAACATCTAATGTATATTCCACATACATTACTTACACCTACACACCTATATGCATAAAACCAAATAATCATATCAAGTATAATAGGTGGGTGATTTACATGACAAATCCCACACCACATAACCATAAACTTATTAATTTTCACCCGAAGGTGAACTTTCCCCTATTGCCACACACCTATGGACTTTCATAAGTTTTCACCCGAAGGTGAATTCTCACCAATGCCACACACCTGTGGACTTACATAAATTTTCACCCGAAGGTGAATTCTCCCAATGCCACACACCTGTGGACTTACAAGAATTTTCACCCGAAGGTGAAGTCTCCCAATGCCACACACTTGTGGACTTACAAGAATTTTCACCCGAATGTGAAGTCTCCCAATGCCACACACCCGTGGACTTACAAGAATTTTTCACCCGAAGGTGAACTCCCAATGCCACACACCCGTGGACTTACAAGAATTTTTCACCCGAAGGTGAACTCCCAATGCCACACACCCGTGGACTTACAAGAATTTTTCACCCGAAGGTGAACTCCCCCCAATGCCACAAACCTGTGGACTTATATGAAAATTTCACACAACATATCTCATACCACATATCTCAACTAATCAATTTCAGAGACCATTATAAGTATCTACAGCATACTTATACATTCTCTGGTTAATTAGTAAACAAGTTACTACTCCATTACCTTCAATTCCATAGCCAGATTTGAGTTGACTCTGTTAAAGTTATGTTCATGTAATGAGGGTAATATTATACTGGCCAGGCATAATAATACAATCATCTCATGCTCATTTCCATAACTTCATCAACCCACATCAAGACCAAGAATGTTATTCACACAAAATAATCACAACAAAACATCAATATACAAAAATACTAAGGTAATAATATCACTAATGTTACCTTAACTCCATCTCACCATATCATATCTAAAAATTTTGGTTTAACAACAAATTCAAATCAATCACCATTAAACATAAACAACTAAGGTAACCAAACCACAAACTTGTTACCTTAAACCCCCGGCTTCGTGATCGGATCTCGGATCAAACGTTACTCCGCATATCAAAAGCACAAGGATTTGAGTTCAAGTGTTCGCGACGCACTTGAATCCCTCAAACCATTAGCTCTGATGCCAACTTGTAAGCCCCAAAACTCCCACATGCCTTACACATGTTTAAAACGACATCAAAGTTTAGGTCCCAGATTTTTCAAACCGACAATTGTAATTAACACCATAACATCCCATTTACATACGACTTTACAAAATAATTGATGTTAATTAAACATTCAATAACAAAAATTACATTTGAGTTATCACCAAAAACCTTTGTTTAACACCAACAAAGAAATAACCCAAAACGTGTTTGATCCGAATCCTTGCAAGGCAATCCGATCACGACCGTTGTTAACCCTTCCGATCACCTGAAAACATGTTAATTAAGTCACCATTAGTTCATTAGAACTAAGTAAGATCACCATGCCCGCCCCCACGAGCTTACATGACCCAAAAAGTCAATTTTGGTCAAATTCTACACTGGGCGTATGGTTTGGGCGTATTTGAGGCGTATCACAGAAAATTTGTGTGGTGGGCGTATCCATAGGCGTATCCCCCGGCGTATGATACTCCAGCACCACCTGAACGACCAATTTTCTGTTTTTCGCCATCTCGACCCATTCCACTCAAATACGACCATTCCAATACCCCCATAAACATTATATAACACCATATAATCATAATAAACACCTTAATTCACCAAATTATAACCATCATGGTCATAATATCAAACGATTTACTAACGGGTCGTTTGCACCCAAAACTCCTTTGAAATCTTATTCCACAAGATTTCTCAAGTTAAGTAAACCACACCACTTGTGTTTTACTAACTTGATTACACCCAACAAAGGACATTCACACACCATGTGAATAATCCAATGTCATGATCACACCACTTGTGATTCAAAACACCAAATTAAGTCAATTTCAACTATAAGTTCACACACCTTGTGAACTATTTTCATTCAATCACCACACACACAAATAAACACTAAGTCAATCATGGACTAGCATTAAAGCACCATACCAACAACAATCAAGCAACATATATCACCTATTGCTTATTATTGTATATCAACAAACACCAATATCATCAATTCATCATAAAGTCAATCTTCTACAACATATTCATTTATGCATAACACCATTACACATAATAAATAGAAGATTTAGGTGACTTACCTTGTTCCAACGCGCTATCCTCTATAACAACTTCCTTCCCGGGTCGTTTGGTGCTACTTACACCTTCACTATCAATTCCTATTATCACAACTAATAGGTTTAATATAAAGTTTGACCATAATTAGTCAAAATACACCAATTCACCCCAATGTCACCATTTTAACTTAATTACTTCCAATTGACCCTTAACCATAACAATTCACCTTTGTTAAGTTCATACACCCGCCTATTTCATATCACCATAGGTTTTAAACTAATTTTTAAGTTAATTACCCTACTTGGCATTTCATCAAACACCATGTATGCACAATTTCTTCTCCTAATGATCATTCATCATTAACACATCCATGTAACACCCATTATTTTGTTTAAAAATGATCAATCTCAACATTTTCACCACAAACTACAACAATATAGTAATAATCATCAAATCCCCACCTTTAAACACTAACTTTACACACCATAGTCATCAACTCCATGAAAACCCCATTTCCCCCATTTTCATAAATGAAAGAAAACAATTAAAAGTTGTTCCTACATGATTATCAACATCATTAACAACATTTAACACTCTCAAAACACCAAATTTGAGAGTTTTACCCATCAAACTCACACCCCCATGGTGACCCACGAAAATCCCATCAAAACCCCCAAAATTTCATACCTAGATGTAGCTTGATGCAAGAAGAACTCCAATTTATGGTTGCATTAGAGTTTAGACCAAAACCCAAGCACCAATTTGATCAAACTTTGAAGTTTCTTGAGTTTTCTCCTTCTCCCTTCCCTTGGTTCACGTTTCCAGCCAAAACACACACACATGAATGTGAAATGTTGACCAAGTCAACATTAAACCCCTCTTTTAAATCAAGTTTCACCTATTGTCAATTCTAGCCCCTCAATTACTAGTTAAATCAAACTAGTTATAACTAACTAAGTTAAGTTAGTAAACACTCACCATATAATTGTAGCTAACAATTATTATTAGAACACCCACCAAATAATATTTAATATAATTAAATCTTATAAAACACCCTTATATTAAAATAAACACAATTCATACACCAATTATGTTTATTTATAATATTTCCCCAAAATGGGTTGTTACATAAACACAAGTACTCATCCCAGTTTCCCGTCCACTCTAAGGCACACGCTCGCAACATGTCTTCTAGTGTCTAAATTGTACGTTCTGATTGCCCGTCAGTTTGAGGATGAAAAGCGGTACTAAATCTTAGTCTAGTACCCCAAGCAGATTGTAGACCTTTCCAGAAATGAGAAGTGAACCTTGGATCACGATCCGATATGATAGAAACTGGAGTACCGTGTAACCTGACAATTTCTTGCTTAAATATTTCGAATAACTTACTAACTGAATGTCCTTGTTGGATGGGAAGGAAATGAGCCGACTTGGACAACCTGTCCACAATGACCCATATAGCATCATTCTTCCTAAATGTCTTCGGTAACCCTGTAACAAAATCCATGGAAATATCATCCCATTTCAATAGTGGAATATCAAGTGGCTGAAGTAGACCACTTGCTCGTTGATGTTCAATCTTTACTTGTTGACAAGTAAGACAATGACTGACGTACTTTGCTACATCTTCTTTCATTCCGTTCCACCAGAAATGGTGTCGAAGATCTCGATACATCTTTGTTGATCCAGGATGAATAGAAAATGGTGAACTATGTGCCTCAGATAATAGTGATTCCCTAAGTGCTGCATTATCAGGAACACATAGTCGTTTGCCACACCATATAACTCCGTTTTCATCTATCCTGAACTCAGATTGTTTCCTGATCTTTAAGTTCTCTGTTATTGCCCACAACTCACCATCTTCTTTTTGAGCTTCTTTAATTCTAGAGATTAAATTAGACTCGATCTGAAATTTGGCAAGGTACCCTTCTGAGTTACCTACTTGAAAGCCAATATTCAGTCTTTCAAGATCATTAATAATCTCTTGTTGTAATTGCAAAGACGATAGCATCCCTGAACTTTTCCGACTAAGGGCATCAGCAACAACATTAGCCTTTCCAGGATGATATTGAATATTTGCATCATAGTCTTTCAACAATTCTAACCAACGTCTCTGACGCATGTTTAACTCTTTCTGAGTGAAGATATACTTCAAGCTCTTGTGATCGGTGAAAATGTCACAAGAATCTCCGTATAAGTAATGTCTCCAGATCTTTAATGCAAAAATAACAGCAGCTAGCTCGAGATCATGCGTTGGATAATTAACCTCATAAGGTTTCAATTGCCGAGAAGCATAGGCAATAACTTTACCATGTTGCATCAACACACAACCTAATCCTTTCGTAGAAGCGTCACTATAAATTTGGTAGCCTCCTGTTCCTGAAGGTAAACTGAGAATCGGGGCAGATACCAATCTTTTCTTCAATTCTTGAAAACTCTTCTCACGTTCATCATTCCAAGAATACTTGACTCCTTTTCTTAGCAGTTGTGTAAGAGGTAAAATGATCTTCGAGAATCCTTCAACAAATCTACGATAATAGCCTGCTAGGCCCAAAAAGCTTCGGATTTCTGTAACCGAGGTAGGTGTAGGCCATTTTGTGATAGCTTCAACCTTTGTTGGATCCATCATGATTCCCTCAGCGGAAATTACATGACCCAGAAATGCAACTTTGTCTAGCCAGAAGTCGCACTTTGAAAATTTTGCATATGGCTTCTTTTGTCGTAATATTTCCAGTACTGCTCGGAGATGTTCTTCATGTTCTTTCTTACTTTTCGAGTATACAAGAATATCATCGATGAATACAATGACAAACTTGTCAAGAAAGTCATGAAATACCCGGTTCATCAAATCCATGACACGGCTGGAGCATTGGTTAATCCAAATGGCATCACTACAAACTCGTAATGGCCATAACGAGTACGAAAAGCAGATTTGGAAATATCTGAGTTCTTGATTTTTAGTTGATGGTAACCAGACCTCAGATCAATTTTTGAAAAGCATTTAGCACCTTGGAGTTGATCAAACAAGTCGTCAATGCGCGGCAAAGGATATCGATTGCGGATGGTAATCTTATTGAGTTCACGATAATCTATACACAATCTCATTGTGCCATCTTTCTTCTTAACAAATAATACCGGTGCACCCCATGGTGAAACACTTGGTCGAATAAATCCTAGATCCAATAATTCTTCTAATTGCTCCTTCAACTCCTTGAGTTCCATTGGTGCCATACGATAAGGTGCTTTGGAGATTGGTTCAACACCAGGAATAAGATCAATCGTAAATTCAACTTCACGATCAGGTGGAACACCAGGCAATTTTTCAGGAAAAACGTCAAGAAATTCACAAACAACGGGATGATCTGAAATGCTAAGTTCATTTTCAGAATCAACTTTTACTGAAGCTAGAAATCCGGCACAACCGTGTGATAGAAATTTGTGGGCTTTAAGAGCTGAGATTATTTTCAGAGATTTACGTGGTTGAGTTCCTTGATAAACAAGCAAAGGACTCATCGGATCGCCAAAAAGTACACGACGTGTTTGACAATCTATGGTGACTCGGTGCTTGGATAACCAATCCATACCCAGAATCATGTCAAAATCATTTATTTGCATTGGAAATAAATCAGCTTTTCGAATAATAGATTCGATCTAAATCGGACAATCGCAGAACCTGTGTGAAATTGGAATCGAATCTCCGACAGGAGTAGTAATAACTAGCGCAGGTTCCAGAGTAATTGGTGTAATCATGAGGTACTTAGTAAAAAGATTAGACACTATCGAATGTGTAGCACCCGTGTCAAATAACACATAAATGTCACGTACGCCATAACGAAGAATACCAGAAATAATACCTAAATCAGTACTAACTAGGTAAGACACTTTTAATTACAGATTACTTAAACTACATAACACAGAAATATTACAGAAATTTAATTTTACAGAAATTCGCACC
Source organism: Mikania micrantha (assembly GCA_009363875.1). Lineage (NCBI taxonomy): Eukaryota > Viridiplantae > Streptophyta > Magnoliopsida > Asterales > Asteraceae > Mikania > Mikania micrantha. The sequence continues at coordinate 68,146,324 of CM018698.1, forward strand.
TGGTGTCTTTGCAGCATCGTGTGCAGTCAGTGCAAAGACTCTTCCACCAGCAGTAGTTTTACCAGAGTTTCCACCAATATTAGCCCTCGTATCTGGCTGAGGACAGTCCTTAACCAGGTGACCGGTTTGCCCACATCTAAAACATAAACCCTAGTAAAACGACATATGCCTCGGTGAGGTTTACCACAAGTGGTGCATGGTGGAGGTGGATTTGGGTATTGATTCAGTGGTTGAGCACGATTGTTGACATAAGGCACTAGAGTTCGGTTCTGGTTTGGTTTGTTCTGAGGTGACTTAGGATTACCAGACCGAAGTTGTTGAGAGTTATGTTGTTGGAACTGATTACGATTATACCCAGAATATTGATTATGATTGAATTTTGGTTTATAGCTTTTTGAAAAAGAACTTTGTGATGAGGGTTGTCCAGAATACGAAACACTATCACCTTCACGTTCCCTCTTTTTACTTTCTCCAGATGGTTTCACCTGTTCAGCCAACTCAAGAGTCTGAACTGCATCAGCAACTTCAGTGATGTTATTAAATTTCATCATCACTATCATTTTCCTAACCCTTTCACACACTGCCCATTTCAGTTTGTTAGCTTGCGTTTGTTGATTTCCTGCTGCATCCCCCAGAAAACTAGCTAACCTTGTAAATCGAGCCATGAATTCTGTCACACCCCCACCCCTCGTCACCTCGTGTACAGTCTGACGTCACTGAATCGGTTGCGGAAGCATAGTGGTGATGTCTCCGAGATGAGGGGTGACTTACTTGAACCAATATCATAAGCACACAGATTAACTTAAAGTAAATACATTACAAGGGTGTCGCAATTACAACCATATTACAACTATATTTATTTAATTACAATATTATTATTAAAGTGCAACTGTTCCAAAAGTGCATTCTCACCGAGTGTCACGGTCTCCTGCAAAAAGGTTTGAGTTTGAAACGTCAGCACAAAGCTGGTGAGATCGACAGTTTAATTTAAAACAATATGATATGATAAGCACGTTCTCAAAAGTTCAGTTCCGGATAACCATGGGACCTGTATCTAGTTCCTTTCGGACGTCTAGTTCAGTTCTCAAGATATTACCCGTCGGTACATATCTTAGTGCCTCATTATCTTAATGTCTATCACACCATTAAGAAGTTCAGGAAACAGACAACAAACATTCACACAAGGGGAGATGCAATCCTCCCAGCGAATGGGGTGTCAACCAATAGTACTATCAATGTTTTCTGTTCGGCCACACATGGGTTCACTAGATACAGTTCAAAAATGAGGACTTTCAGTTCCATGATAGAGTTCAGTCTACAGGCAAAATCCCATGAAATCCCACAAAAGTCTAATGAAATCACACAGATATCATTGAATCATATCATATATTCAGTCAACAGTTTGCAGTGTTACCCCGATGTTTATAAAAGATTAAGAATAAAAAGGGGTTGTACGAAACTCACCTGATGATAATATGGTAGCAGTGTATCACCAAACTGATAGTACAGAGATGATTCTGCATTTAGTTATCTTTAATAAGTTATTTATGTTCTAGTTTATTGATTAGATCCTTCTGAACGTTCAATGTCAAAGACATTGCTTAGTAAATCATCAACTCGATATTAATTATATAATTAATTAATTTAATGTCATATCATACAATGTATGATAATGTAGGAACCTACATTGCATTAGATTCCTAACACAAAGCTGATGACACTCTAGATTAATCAGAATAATCTCTGATTAATCAGATAGTTAATGTTGTTGATTGTAATGCTAAAACAGTTTCTAGATAATTTAATGGCTTAGAAATGATTAATCCTTATTATTGATTACCCAAATATCATGAAATATCACAATGTAGCATTAGAATAGGTTAAATAACCAGATTTAACATACTAATCTGACTGTTATCACAAACATCAGATAATCATTCCAATGAGTATGTTAATGATTATGATTAGTTTGAAATACTTGGATTTAACCTTTGCATTTCAAAGATTAATCAAACTAATCACCTACATTGTTATAATCAAATGGTTTAAACCATTATAATCATGGGTATGATTTCATGCAAACCGGGCATTACAACGGATCAAAACAAGGATTTAACCGTTAGAACTTCGTGTTCTTTGTTTATAATCAATCCTAGCCATCATCTAGGCAATAATCAACAATCCTAACTATCTCATTACGTTCAAAATCAAGATCTAATCAATCAAAATCAAACTAGAAGGTTTAAACGGATCATTACCTAATCAGACGGATTTCTGACTTTAAAACCACGATCAGAACTTGTTATAATGATCCCTGGTGCGATCCTTGGCTTCAGATGGCTTGAAAGATAGATTTAGATGATGTATATGTGTGTGTTTTCGTCTGGTTTGCGAAACAGAAACAAGAAGAAGAATAACTTCTTTCTTGCATGAAATCTGATGAAATAGATCAGATCACTGCACCGCCACATCCGTCGCGTACCGCGACCAAAAGCCCAAAAATGCTTCGCGTACCGCGGAGAAATCCGGAGATCTCAGATTTCTTTCGTGCATCGCGTACCGCGGAGAACTTCCAAGCCCACCTCCGCGTACCGCGATGAGTCCAATCGACCAACACTTAGTGATTTTTCTTCGTTTTTCGATTCCGGACAATCCAGGACTCCGTTTTGAACACGGTTTTCGCCCACGTTCATAATTTCTCACCTACTATCAACCTGTAATAATTACAATTATTAAATCAACATGGATTTCTATAACGATCAAATGTGCTCACATCATTGATGACGTAAATTCTCGTATGCAACTGTCACAGTCTCCTCCTGTTAGAGAAATTTCGTCCCGAAATTTAGTGAAGACTTACATTATGACAATCGTTTATGAGAATAGATGTGGATATTTTAACTTCATTTGATCTTCACGTTCCCACGTATACTCAGGTCCACGTTGCGAGTTCCATCGTACTTTAACGATTGGTATACGACCACGTTTCAACACTTTCATTTCTCGATCCATTACCTCTACTGGTTCTTCACTGAACTGAAGTTTTTCATCAATATGAATCTCTTCTAGAGGTACGATCAATGATTCATCAATTAAACACTTTTTCAGATTGGATACATGAAAGACATCGTGAATGTTACCGAGTTCAAGAGGTAATTCAAGTCTGTAGGCTACTGGTCCAATTCGTTCAAGAATTTTGAATGGTCCTACAAATCTTGGTGAAAGTTTACCTCTTTTCCCAAATCTGAAAATGCCTTTCCAAGGTGACACTTTCAACATTACTCGATCACCTACTTGGAATTCGAGTGGTCTACGGCGATTGTCAGCATAACTCTTTTGTCGATCGCGAGCAGCTTTAATTCGTTCTTGAATCAATGCGATCTTATCAGTTGTTTCCTGAATGAATTCTGGGCCAATGATTTGGTTTTCACCTACTTCTGACCAACAGATAGGTGATCTACATTTGCGTCCATAAAGTGCTTCGAATGGAGCGCATTGAATACTGGTATGGTAGCTGTTATTATATGAGAATTCAACAAGTGGAAGATGAATATCCCAGCTACCTCCAAAATCAATCACACAGCTTCTGAGCATGTCTTCAAGAGTTTGATTCGTTCGTTCAGTCTGCCCGTCAGTTTGTGGATGATAAGCTGTGCTCATATTGATTTGCGTGCCCAGAGCATTCTGAAGAGTTTGCCAAAATCGAGACATAAATCGACTATCTCTGTCAGAAATGATAGAGATCGGTACTCCATGTCGAGATACAATTCATTAACATAGAGTTTAGCAAGTCGATCCATAGAATAATCTTCTCGGATGGGTAAGAAATGCGCAGATTTCGTAAGGCGATCAACGATAACCCATATAGAGTCATGATTACGCGATGTTCTGGGTAATTTAGTAATGAAATCCATAGAGATCTGATCCCATTTCCACATGGGAATCTCAGGTTGTTGCAATAACCCAGAAGGTCGTTGATGTTCAGCCTTAACTTTGAGACATGTTAGACATCGGTCCACGTATTCAGCTATTTGTTTCTTCATTCCAGGCCACCAATAAAAGTCTTTAAGATCTTTATACATTTTATCAGCACCTGGATGAATAGAATACCTGGATTTGTGCGCCTCATCCAAGATAATTGTTCGAGATTTACCGAATAGAGGAACCCACATTCGGTCTTTGAAATATAATAGTTCATCGTCTTTTGTATCAAGTTTCTTATCTAATCCTCTCAGTCCCTCAGCAGAATAGTTCGTTGCTTGTAAAGCTTGTTGCTGAGCGTCTTTGATTTGAGGAATTAGACTGGTTTGAATAGTCATACCTAACGCTTTCACACGTAAAGGCTTGACTCGTTCCTTGCGACTTAAAGCATCAGCTACAACATTTGCTTTGCCTGGGTGATAACGAATCTCACAGTCGTAATCGTTCAACAGTTCAACCCATCGCCTCTGTCGCATGTTCAACATTTTCTGATCTAGAATGTGTTGGAGACTTTTGTGATCAGTGTATATAATACACCTAGTTCCGTACAAATAGTGTCTCCAAATCTTGAGTGCAAACACTACCGCACCAAGTTCTAGATCATGAGTGGTATAGTTCTTCTCATGTACTTTCAGTTGTCGAGAAGCGTAAGCAATTACTTTGTCGTTCTGCATTAAAACACATCCAAGACCTTGACAAGAAGCATCACAATATACTATGAAGTTATCAATACCTTCCGGTAGTGCCAAGATAGGTGCGTTGCAGAGTTTGTGTTTCAACAGTTGGAACGCCTCCTCCTGTTGAGAATTCCATACAAACGGTTGATTTTTCTGTGTCAATGTAGTCAGTGGCAAGGCTATCTTTGAAAAGTTCTTGATAAATCGACGATAATAACCTGCCAACCCCAAGAATTGACGTATTTCAGTCGGGGTTCGTGGTGTCTCCCACTGTTTCACCGCCTGAATCTTACTGGGATCCACTTGAATACCGTTTTGATTTACTACATGACCAAGAAATTGAACTTCTCGTAACCAGAACTCACACTTGGAGAATTTGGCATATAATTTTTCACGTGCCAAAAGTTCTAGAATTAATTTCAAGTGTTGAGCATGTTCTTGTTGATTTCGAGAATAAATAAGAATATCATCAATAAACACAATCACAAATTTATCCAGATAAGGTCTACATACTCGATTCATCAGATCCATGAAAACTGCTGGTGCATTTGTTAAACCAAACGGCATTACTAGAAATTCGTAATGTCCGTATCGAGTTCTGAAAGCAGTTTTAGGAATGTCATCATCATGAATACGTAACTGATGATATCCAGATCTCAAATCGATTTTTGAAAAATAAGTAGCACCTTGTAGTTGATCAAACAGATCATCGATACGAGGTAGTGGATAACGGTTCTTGATTGTCAGTTTATTGAGTTCCCTGTAGTCAATACACATTCTGAATGAACCATCCTTCTTTTTCACAAAAAGAATAGGTGCTCCCAGGGTGAGAAACTAGGTCTGATAAAACCTTTGTCTAACAGTTCTTGTAATTGACCTGAAAGTTCTTGCATTTCGGATGGTGCAAGCCGATACGGGGCTTTAGCAACAGGTGCTGCACCTGGAATCAAGTCGATTCGAAATTCAACTTGTCTCACTGGGGGTAATCCTGATATGTCCTCAGGAAAGACTTCAGGAAAATCCTTGACTACTGGGATATCTGTGATTTGTTTGGGTGAAGAATTGTGCTCAGTCACATGTGCTAGGAAAGCATAACAACCTTTCCTTAAGAACTTCTGAGCTCGCATACAAGATATGATACCAAGTTTTCTACCAGCTCGTTCTCCTTGAACTATCAGTGTATTACCGTTAGGTAATGGAATGCGGATCACCTTGTTTTGACAGACAACTTCCGCTCGGTTATTAGAAAGCCAGTCCATACCAACAACGACATCAAAGCTCCCAAGCTCAATAGGAAGTAAATTAATTTTGAAAAGATGATCATTCAAATTCAAGGAACATCCTTGAATAACACCGTTAGTTTTGATTAACTTGCCATTAGCAAGTTCAATGACATAAGGAGTTTCTAGATCTACCGTAGGCAATGAAATTAATGATGCAAATTCAGGAGAGATAAAGCTCTTATCCGCTCCTGTGTCAAACAAAACTGATGCGTATAGATTATTAAGAAGAAACGTACCAGTAACAATATTTGCATCATGTCTCGCCTCGGTCGCACCAATCTGAAAAGCTCTCCCCCTAGCTTCAGTTCCCGGATTGGTGTTATTGTTCGGACAGTTTCGTATGAGATGATCAGGGCTTCCACATTTGTAACATGACCGGTTGGTTTGAGTGGTTTGTCGTGGTGCTTGGTTTGGTGTCTGAGCAGGAAAGTTGCAATATTTAGCATAATGTCCAACTCGGTTACAGTTCAGACAAACAGGACATGGTCCCGTGTGATGGAGTGGACTTATTGCATTTGGGCGCCTGCCCAGTATAAGTTTTCCTCTCAGGAACATTTGCACCATAGTTTTTCACAGTTGGCTTGCTCTGGGTGATCTCAGCCGGAGCCTTCGCCTTGGTTTTGCCAAACCACTTTCGTTTGGTACCTTTTGACACATTCGAGGTACCGACATCACTACGACTATGAACCGTCTGAGGTTTCAAAGACAGAGTACCACTCCTTACCGCCTCATTGGTAAGCTTAGTGGTCAAAAGAATCGTATGTTTCAGGGTTGTAGGTTCAGCAGCAGTCACCATTCCTCGTATCTGAGGAATCAGACCCTTAATGTACTTCTCGATTAAAGCGGCTTCCGTAGGAAACATGTCAGGAAGCAAACAAGTAAGTTCATGGAAACGATCGGTGTAAGCCAGACAATCAGCACCAATCATAGAATGATTCCAGAATTCCTCCTGGAGTTTTTGAATTTCAGTGATGGGACAGTACTCTGATCTAATCAGAGTTTTGAAATCGTTCCAGCCCATCGAGTCAACTGTGGCTGAACCCAAAGTCTTGGCCTGGGTATTCCACCAGGTCAAAGCAGAATCTTTCAAAGAACAGGCAGCATAAGACACCTTATGCTCCTCCAAACACTGACTGATTTTGAGCTTAGTTTCCATTTCCTCAATCCACCTTATTAGACCAGCCGCTCCTTCTTTGCCAGTAAAAGTAGGAGGGTTACAGGAAGCAAAATACTTGTAAGTACATCCCTGTCGAGGTGGATCAGGAACAATAGTAGTGGTACCGGTAGTGGTATGAGTTTCAACGTGACCACCAGTAGCATTATGTTCAACATGATCATAATCCCCACCAGAACCTGCAGTGATATGTGGTTGGTGTTGTGTCAGAACACCACAAGCAGATAGTTGTTCACGCACAATGCGAGCTATCATAGCCTCATTTGTTTCAGATCCGCTTGTACCAGCAGGTGGAACAATGCCTGCTCCAGGGTTCACTGGTGGAGTAGTATGCGTTTCCAAGTTCCCAGGTGGAACTACGTTCGCTTCCGGATTAACATGCGGATCCGGATTTGAGTCAACATTCAGAGATGGAATTTGATTCGGTTCAGGGTTTGTAATGTTCTGAGTAGCTCTCTTAGCTGGTCGACCTCGTTTAGGAGCCATTATTCTGCTTACAAGCAGACAAAACTCAGGTCAGTTCAAGAACATTAAAGATATAACCCGTTCTATCCCATAAATACAATCTCATTCAGTTACACTGAAAAGTTGTATTAAAAGGTGATTATAAGAATACAGTATAACTACATAAATTCAGTCCAGACATGTTCACATTACACACAGATCACACAATTGTTCGTAGTTATACTTAGTCCTGTTATTTCAAAAACATGTTAGAGTCTTACCCAGCTCATTGCATTGCAACACATGTTTTTAAAGATATGTTCATACAGGACTAGGACATGTTCTCAGACAAGTTCTCTAATATGTTCTCAGTTCATACATTAAGTTCTCATACAGACTATAGATATGTTCTCGTACAGTATGGCTCTCGTACTGTACTTTAGTTCCAGACATATTCACAATTCAGTCACGTTCACAATTCAGACATGTTCTCGTACAGTATGGCTCTCGTACTGTACTTAAATAACAAATATATTTGCATACAGTATTGCTCCGTACTGTATTCCAGCAAAATATATATTTTAGTTCAATATATTCGCATACAGTATTGTTCCCGTACTGTATTTCAGCGAAATATATATATTAGTTTGACATGTTCTCATATTAATTCGTTCGCATACTGTTATGTTTTCACACAGAAAAATTAATTATAGTTTACACACAAAGTTCATTGTACAACATATATACAAAAACACCCATATATTACAGTACCATAGTTTTATACATACCAAGTTTCGATACAACCAAAAGTCATAATACTCTAAACCAACAACATCATACACTACATCTCACAACTCAGGATCTGTCCATACCAAAATATCCCGCTCTCACAACTACTGATCACACTATATCACGTCATATGTACAATAAAGTCACAATTGTTCCGCCTCCAATCAACCCTCACCGCAGAAAATACCATAATCCGTCCAACACCATGGCTATAATGACCAACCCTATAGCCACACATAATAACCTAGCCTCTAAGCTCATACCCTCTAACACTCCCATCATCACTCCTCTCATCACTATCACTCGCTGCCAAAATGCAGCTATCATCCCCTGAATCACGGTTCTCCTCATCCTCTCCTCGATCATAGCCCGCCAAGCTTGCGAGCCAGTATCCAGTGCATTCATCTGTTCCATCAACAACAGATGAGATGTGAGTATCTCGAACACAGTGGTACGTGTATCTTCCCCAATAGCACGAGACTCCTGTAACTCTAGTCGAGTCCCCTGAAGATCTAAGGTCACCTGGCGAAGCTGTGCCCTAAGCTCCGCCTGCTGTGAGGACTCTCCTATCTTAGAGCAGCTATTCGTCTTTATAGTTATTAAGGTTCTGCTTGAATTAAAATAAACTAGAATGCACACGTGTTGCAAATTACAGTTGTGCTGGCCAGTCAAAACTGTAGTTTGTACCACCTGATTATCCTGGCTTAATTCAAAACAAGTTTTGTTCAATATTAATGTTCGGTGCTCTCTGTGTAACTATACGAACCTATGGTTATAGTCTAGGTTTCTAAGTCAACCTAATTCTCTATAACCTGTGGCTCTGATACCACCCTGTCACACCCCCACCCCTCGTCACCTCGTGTACAGTCTGACGTCACTGAATCGGTTGCGGAAGCATAGTGGTGATGTCTCCGAGATGAGGGGTGACTTACTTGAACCAATATCATAAGCACACAGATTAACTTAAAGTAAATACATTACAAGGGTGTCGCAATTACAACCATATTACAACTATATTTATTTAATTACAATATTATTATTAAAGTGCAACTGTTCCAAAAGTGCATTCTCACCGAGTGTCACGGTCTCCTGCAAAAAGGTTTGAGTTTGAAACGTCAGCACAAAGCTGGTGAGATCGACAGTTTAATTTAAAACAATATGATATGATAAGCACGTTCTCAAAAGTTCAGTTCCGGATAACCATGGGACCTGTATCTAGTTCCTTTCGGACGTCTAGTTCAGTTCTCAAGATATTACCCGTCGGTACATATCTTAGTGCCTCATTATCTTAATGTCTATCACACCATTAAGAAGTTCAGGAAACAGACAACAAACATTCACACAAGGGGAGATGCAATCCTCCCAGCGAATGGGGTGTCAACCAATAGTACTATCAATGTTTTCTGTTCGGCCACACATGGGTTCACTAGATACAGTTCAAAAATGAGGACTTTCAGTTCCATGATAGAGTTCAGTCTACAGGCAAAATCCCATGAAATCCCACAAAAGTCTAATGAAATCACACAGATATCATTGAATCATATCATATATTCAGTCAACAGTTTGCAGTGTTACCCGATGTTTATAAAAGATTAAGAATAAAAAGGGGTTGTACGAAACTCACCTGATGATAATATGGTAGCAGTGTATCACCAAACTGATAGTACAGAGATGATTCTGCATTTAGTTATCTTTAATAAGTTATTTATGTTCTAGTTTATTGATTAGATCCTTCTGAACGTTCAATGTCAAAGACATTGCTTAGTAAATCATCAACTCGATATTAATTATATAATTAATTAATTTAATGTCATATCATACAATGTATGATAATGTAGGAACCTACATTGCATTAGATTCCTAACACAAAGCTGATGACACTCTAGATTAATCAGAATAATCTCTGATTAATCAGATAGTTAATGTTGTTGATTGTAATGCTAAAACAGTTTCTAGATAATTTAATGGCTTAGAAATGATTAATCCTTATTATTGATTACCCAAATATCATGAAATATCACAATGTAGCATTAGAATAGGTTAAATAACCAGATTTAACATACTAATCTGACTGTTATCACAAACATCAGATAATCATTCCAATGAGTATGTTAATGATTATGATTAGTTTGAAATACTTGGATTTAACCTTTGCATTTCAAAGATTAATCAAACTAATCACCTACATTGTTATAATCAAATGGTTTAAACCATTATAATCATGGGTATGATTTCATGCAAACCGGGCATTACAACGGATCAAAACAAGGATTTAACCGTTAGAACTTCGTGTTCTTTGTTTATAATCAATCCTAGCCATCATCTAGGCAATAATCAACAATCCTAACTATCTCATTACGTTCAAAATCAAGATCTAATCAATCAAAATCAAACTAGAAGGTTTAAACGGATCATTACCTAATCAGACGGATTTCTGACTTTAAAACCACGATCAGAACTTGTTATAATGATCCCTGGTGCGATCCTTGGCTTCAGATGGCTTGAAAGATAGATTTAGATGATGTATATGTGTGTGTTTTCGTCTGGTTTGCGAAACAGAAACAAGAAGAAGAATAACTTCTTTCTTGCATGAAATCTGATGAAATAGATCAGATCACTGCACCGCCACATCCGTCGCGTACCGCGACCAAAAGCCCAAAAATGCTTCGCGTACCGCGGAGAAATCCGGAGATCTCAGATTTCTTTCGTGCATCGCGTACCGCGGAGAACTTCCAAGCCCACCTCCGCGTACCGCGATGAGTCCAATCGACCAACACTTAGTGATTTTTCTTCGTTTTTCGATTCCGGACAATCCAGGACTCCGTTTTGAACACGGTTTTCGCCCACGTTCATAATTTCTCACCTACTATCAACCTGTAATAATTACAATTATTAAATCAACATGGATTTCTATAACGATCAAATGTGCTCACATCATTGATGACGTAAATTCTCATATGCAACTGTCACAAATTCCCTCATCGGCTCATCATCTCTCTGAGCAATTGTGGCATATTCCCGATAATACTTTTCTTGGTGAGAGGTTGGGAAATATTGTCGATAAAATATTTCTTTGAATTCATTCCACGCCAGCATAGTTGCAAATACATCTCCTCCATGTGCATGCTTAATCCCTCTCCACCAGGATTGCGCATCATCCTCCAGTTTGTATGCTGCAAGTCTTACTTTATATTGTTCCTCAACACCCAAAACCTCAAAAATCTTCTCTACGTGCATAATCCAGTTACATGCGTTCATAGGATCAGGAGCAGAACTAAAAGATCGTTGCTTTTGTTTCTGAAATCTGGTCAGCCAATCATGAATTTCTGAGGTCGTATTGTATATATGAGTTTCGGGCCCAAACGGTGGAGGATCTGGAATATGAGGAGGTGGATACGGCGGAGGAGGAGGAATTGAATTATGGTTGTTATGATTTAACCGTCCCATGATTGTATCCAACATATTTGGAAGTTGTTCCGAGAATGTTCGATTAATAGCAGCAGTAATCGCAGAATCAGTTTGCGTATTTTCAGAAGTCATATATAATGAAATTAATCAATATAGGAAAACAAAATGATATGTTGGAAAATTAAAATCCTAATCCGATGTCTACCCATTAACCTCACATGTCTTATTTATTTAGTTCAAGTTTTCTACAGGAAAGAGCCTTAGCTCTGATACCATAACTGCGACACCCCAACCCGGTTTAGGGCTGACGTATCACGTATACGGAATCAGAAGTAAATGCAACAATCCCAGATGTATTTAAAAACATAAATACATAAGTCTTAAGTTGATAATTAAACATAACAACATACATATTTAAGTTTTAAGTTTGATTGTTACATTTACTACAGAAACAAAGGATCTTCATTTTTTTATGTCTGATTTTACTCTCAAAAGTTCCCCGCCTGATTTCCTTGATTACCTACACAATACAAATAAACACCACAAAAACAACTACGGCTGAGCCAAAGAATGCTCAGTAACGGATAAACAACAGTAACTAAAAGAAATTCATAAGGTGGTGAAGATAATCAAAATAATGGTCAGAAACAGAAATCAATAACAGAGCAGTAACAGAAACAGAAACAGAAACAGAACAGTAAACAATGGTCTGAATTTGATAAAATATAACCTTTTAGAAACAATAACATAGGTTATTTTATAAATCAGAATTTACAGAATCAGAATATACCACGAGCCGACTGTACATGTAATAAGTGTAAGGTTCACGGGTAGCTACTCCCGCTTACCAGACACATGAGATAGTGCGTGTTGGCATACACAACACTATCCCCCAGAAATCAGAAAGTACAGTTTAAAATTATCCTAGGACCAGTCCATACGCCTCCCCAGAATTCAGTAGGTGCACAAATGTACTATCAGAGTACTTATGGAGACGCCGTGAACTCAACTAACCGTCACGGATGGTTCCACATTATGGTTGCCGCCATAATGGGCTGGTAGTCATCCTTACAGGTAGGGGCATGCTCGGGTAACAGAATACAGTTTCAGAAAGTTCAGTAGGTTCAGTAGGGTAGATAAACTACCATATAATCTCATAATCGGATCATGCAATAATGAGTACAACATGATTTAGATTTATTGCATGATAAACGAAACAGGGAAACACGATATCATATCATGTTAATCAGAAATCTGAACAATACAAAAACGAAATTTAATGATTACAGAAACGGTTTACAGAAACAGATTACAGAATAGAAAATACTATGATTTAAATAAATGGAATCCGTACCTTAGTCGTAACAAATTTATCAGCAAGAAATCAGATACATACGGTCGTAATCAAATTTTCTGGCGATTCAAAAATCTGCGTTTTTGTTGAAATTTCACGTTACCGTCAATTTCCTAATAACATCAGTACCCTAGTGGAATTACTTAACGTATTTTTTTATTTTCAGGTATTGATTCGAGCTTTTAATTGGACAGCATAACGGCTTACGCTTTTTGATTTTCTTAAAAATACGTGGGCAGAATTTCGGCTTATAAAACTTTATTTTAGAGTTTTAAATTGGACAGAGCCTCGTCCTATAACTATATATTTTTATAAAATATTTGGGCAGCATCTCTGCATACTCCGTGTTTTTCAAAAATATTGAAAATAACCTACACGCATAATATTAGTGAGATTTTAAACAAACAATATCTCGACCATACTAATTAAATAATTATTTTAAAATAAGAGTATAATAGGTGGTTACCTCAAAGTAGCTCGTACCAAGGCTCGTTTATATTGGAACGAAATTCTAGTAACTACCGTACACGCTCATAGGTTTTAGGATAGTATTTTGACAGAGTTTTGTTACTTAAGAAAAATGAAAATTTGATCGTCGAACTACATCTATTTATAGATGTAAATTTCCTTCGTCATTAAGAAAGAATATATATATATGGTTCAAGTTCAACGTATTTACTTTCGAATTTTGACATATGTTTAATTGATTATTTTATTATTATTTTATTATTTTATTATTATTTTATTATTATTATTATTATTATATTATTATAATTAATTTAGCTTAAATCTTGTTTTTCTCTTATAACTTTTTGCATCTGATGTTTTAAAAATTTTCGAATATGCCGTTGAAATCTACTAATTATTCTCTACATTTCTACCCAAGTTTCGTTGAAAACGGAGCAGGGTCAAAAATAATATATTTTAATATTCACGAGCTTATATCTTGTTTATACATTATCGTATAACGGTCTGGCTTATATCAATGTGATCGTAATTATTTCAGGATTGTTCATAAATATTTCGAACCCAAACGGTCACAGAAATTCGGCACGTTATTAATAGGCTTTATAACGTGTCCATACATTATCAGATATTTTTATCATTTATATCCTTTTAATCATAATTACTTTACGAACGTTTATATAAATTTTGAACATAAACGGTTTCTGAAATTTTGCACGTTTATTATTAGGTTGCTAATTTTTTTTAACTTGTTTTACGTATTTATTTATTTATTTATTATGTTACGTTTTTACGGTCATTATATGTGATAAGTTGTTTTTACGTGTTCTTGACTTATAAGTCATATTGCCTATTATAAACTCCCAAGACTTTAACCTCATATCTCAATATGAATCTACTAGTAATGTATTAACTTTGAGATGTCATAACCAAGTGTTTTTGGTATGTTGTCTAACTATATTTTGAGTCTAACCAAGTGTTGTATAAGCGTAACAACTAATTACCCTTCTTAAGACCCTTATTTACACACTATGACATGCATTACATATATGTAATATTAATTTTAAGATTAACACATCTTCTTCTTAAGACCCTTTTTAAAATATCTCTATTATTAATTTTAAGAATAATTAAAAGCAAAGTGTAGGGAGCATGGTTGAAATCACATGACATTCATCCTAAAACAACTAGCTTCATAACATATATACTTCAACTTGTATTTAGTTATTTTAACATTTTATTTGAATTTTGTTCTAATAATGAACTCCAACTGACCAACGATCAGTTTGTGACTAACCAACAACCAGTTTAATACAATAAAAGGAAGGAGCAATACATACAGTACATGTTAATTAAAGCATTAACAACAATCAACTATATATAAGGAGCGACAAACTTTGCTCGGAGGTATCTGGAACCAAAATCTATCATCGGATCAGGCTCCCTTGGGGCGGCATGGATGTATGCTTTGGTTTGAGGTATGAGCGGAGCGCATTCCGTATGCATGGACTGGTCACATTCATGGCAATGATAGAAAGAAGCATTAGGATTAAGCATCTCCTCGCAAACCTCACAAAAATAATCACCCTCATGGTTTTCAACCGGGGTGTAACATAAGGTCATCGGGTGCTTGTCATACTTGTGCCTTATTGTCTCTGGTAATAACAAAGCACACCCCAGATGTAGATTAAACTTACAACTTTTACAACCCAGCCAATTGTTTTTTTCAAATGTGAAACCAGACGAACACATACGACATGAATCTCTTGCACTGTTAGAAACTCCTCTTGAAAGTCGGTGATACGGATGAGATTTATGTATGATTTTTCCACGTATGAGTGCACAAATAACATCGATGTCGTAACCACATTTGAAACAAGAGTAAACGAATCCATTCCAGACATCATTGCAGACATGACATTTGAATGTATCGCCTACTTTTGGCAAGAGAAGAAGGGTATGTTGGGGGTGACCTTTGTAGTCTTTTAGCTCAACAGGCAACCTGGTGCACCAGTCATGAAGAACAAAGTTGCATTCGTATGTGCACTTGTAGTACGTAGTGTTCTTCTTGATGGGTATCAAGCATGCATTGCATACAACTTCATTATAACTAATATTCATTGGTAGTGTATCCACAAGAAGTAATGGATGCTTGTGACTATTATGAGTTATGCTCGTCTCGTTAGTTTCTTTGAAAACAACGTCTTTTATCATGTTGTAAGTGTGATCAGAGAGTGGGAGATGAAGACTACTAGGATCGTCTTCACATTCATTTGAGGTTAGAAGTACATCTAATGAACAAACGATACTTAAGTTAATAAAGAAGTAATAAAGAAATAACAAAAAAAATTAGGAGGTGTGTATCATGATACATACACGTAGATGCACACATGCACACATGACATACATACATACATACATACATACATACATACATACATACATACATACATACATACATACATACATACATACATACATACATACATACATACATACATAAGAGGATGTTCAGTTAAGAAGTATCCTTACTTAAAAACTAAAGAACCATTGTAAGTGAACTATTGTATAATCCTTATTTGTTTTTAAAATCTTATCGATTGAGTAGTCCTAATTTGGTGTCTTCTAGTCCGATTGACGCCATTTTTTTGATAATTCGAACCATTAATATAGTTTGATTGATATAGTTACTCTTATTGTCTTCATTAACTATATGTGAGATGAGTTATTTATGAAAGATAGAGACTAAAAGTAAAATACTAGCAAACAACATCTGTCATCTCGACGTACAATTACGTATATGAACAAAAGAATCCATCATAACATGACTCAGCATAATTAATTGCATGTAAAGTAATTACACCAAATTAAAATTTTACTATATGTCTACAAGTGTTGTTTTTATCCAATGATTTATCATTTATGCAATACTGAACAAAATCTAAAATCTTTTACGGACAACCAACCAGAAAAAAAATATTAATGTACTCCTTAATATATGAATTACTTCATCCACAAATATTGATTAATCGTTCATCTATTAAATCACTAGATTTGAGAACTCATGCATTGCATGTAAATAGTAAAGGCAAAAAAGTAATTAGTAATTATTATTTAGAAAGTATAAAATTAAACAATTTGATTGATAATAAACAAAATTTTGTATTTAAAATTATGTAAATAAAACTTAAAACCAATTGTTATTTATTGTCTAAAATAATAAAGTTCATAAAATGTAAAAACACTATTGATTGGATAATGATTATCTATAGTATAAATTTATTTTCAAAATTTATTGGTAGAGTTATAAACTATAACTATAATTTAATATTGATTATTTAATGATATAATTACAATTTATAATAATATATTTATATTAAACATCTAAAAATATATTATTTTAATAATAACATTATTATCATTATTTATTATGATAAAATTAACAAGAAAATAATCGGTGAGTAATAACCAGAGAGTCACACATATTATTTTATTTAATAGAAGTAACACATGTCTTATTGGTTATATATTTGTTAGTATAGATATGATCCTCAATTAAACATAATGGTGTTTAAATGCATGTTATATGTCCTAGAGCCGCATGATTTAAATCTGGCTAAATACAAGAGTGGAATTGATTTAGATATAGATTAAATGTGTCGTAAAATATATGGGGCCGATTATTGTACTAAGGAAATTAACGTGAAAAGCGTATGAAGCCACCATAATACGCCACGTGTAATATGAGTAAGGGTATAATGGTCCATGTAAAATCACGGACCACGTTATATAAAATCACGGACCATCGTTTAACAGGCATAATCATGGACCACCTGAATAATCACGGACCATATGTAACAAAATCACGGACCACGTATAAAATTCAAAATAATTAAGGGCAAACTGAATAATCACGGACCAATTATCACGTAACAAATGTAAAAATCACGGACCAACTGATAATCACGGACTAATAATCACGGACCACGTAAAAAAAACGAAAGAAAACCGTAGCAATATTATACTCAAATTAAAGATAATAAAATTCTCTATTTTATGGTGTAATTTTTTTTAAAAAACGATTAACCATTTAAAACTTATTCGATTTATAAAAAAATGGTGGAACTTGATTTACCCACAAAAAAAGTCAACAAATGTAGGCTATTACTTTTTTGTCCTTCAAGCTTAAATTCACGCAGATTTTAAATGAAAAGTGCGGACTACTAGATCAAAACCGTTGATAAATTTGATCAATGGCTAGAATTGCTTCTTATCCTTCTCACGTTAAACTTCCTATGTATTGGATTAAATGTGTCGTAAAATATATACATATATATATATATATATATATATATATCAATCTAGGGCATGGAATTTTTGATAACCCTTAAATAATGTTACAACCCATTAACCATCATCCAATGGTTACTTGAAAAAGAAAAGTGTGTAGGATCGTGACACGTGTCAGATTCTTTTTTTTTTCTTTTTTTTAATATAAAGGGTATTTAAGACATTTGTTATTTAAGTAAGTTTACCCCCCTTTTTTTTAAACATTCATAACTTTTTAATACTATATTATTTAAAAAAAAAAATTGCACCATTATACTAGTCTCATTTTTCTCTTTAATTTCGTTATAGTCTCGACTAGTTTTTTTTTTTATTTTTTTTATGTCATGTATTTACATCATTGTAAAGAGCTTAAATATAGCAAATTAATTAAAAAAATTATAGCAATGGTATATTACAGTAATGTAACAAAAAATGAAGTAATGTAACACAAAATGAAGTAATTTACAATGACATAATTAACGGTGACGTAACACATTATTTTATTTTTCTCTAACAATGATAATTACAATGATAAATTACAGTGATGTAATTAAACACATTATTTCGATTTTTTTCTCTCACAATGATAATTATAGTGATGTAATTTTTCATTGTTCGAAAAAAATTTAAACTAATTTGTTGTCAATGTAAATTACATCACTGTAATTTAAACCAAATTCACCGAAAAAAACCGAAACCGAATTTTACGTCAATGTAAATTAGATCACGATAAATTACAACAATGTAACTTACAACACTGTAATTTATCATTTTTAAAAAAAATTCAAATAAATTTGTTATATTTAAGCTCGTTACAATGATGTAAATATAGGGCATTTAAAAAAAGAAGAAAAAATTAGTCGAGACTATAACGGAATTAAAGAGAAAAATGAGACGAATATAATGGTGTAATTTTTTTTTAAAAATAATATATCAAAAAAAAGTTATTAATGTTTAAAAAAGAGAGGGGGGAAAGCTTATAAGGGGTAAAATGACTATGATGCCCTTTTTAATATTTTAATGAAATGTATATGTGTAAGCTTATGATTGGCTAAAATGGGTTATGTAGTTGTAACAAAAAAAGAGGGTTATTTTTTATACCCTTCCCTATCAATCTATTTTAGAAACACAGTTTTAAAAATTCTCTTATTTTGTTCAATTTTTTATATCTTAATGTTATGTTAAAATTTTTTTAAAGAAGGTCGTATATTTATTTTTACGTCAAATAAGTATTTTTCTAAAATATAGATTTGTTGCATGTTTTATAGGTACACATGAAACTGCCCTGAACACATATACATATAGAAAAAAAATTAATTACAAAGTCTTTAATTTTTGAAAAATATATAAAAGATTGTGAGTCATTAATCTAGGTAATCAACGTTTCAGATCTAATAATAAAATTATAGTGAATGAATGAAAAAAATTATTACTCATGAAACATTGTATATGAGTAAATTAAAATTGGTATAGCCTACTAGCTATTGACTCAGTCAGATGGCTTACCTCTTAAATATGCACAATCTAGATGAACATAGTATCTGCATTTGTCACATTTATAAATCCAACAATTTTGGTCATCTATAAACGTCTTGTCGCATACCCTGCATTTAGGGTAAAATATAACCATTTGATTTGCTTTTGAAAAGGAGTAAGTGAGGATGAGCGGGTGAGAATGAAAGAAGCGATGATGAGTACTTTTTTGAATCATCAACCTTTTTGGCCTGAAAACACATTCCTTATGAATGAAAGAAAGAGAACATGTGGTACAATGATAGAAGATCCCTTTATGATCTTTCTTACAAGCATCACAATTTACCAAGATTTCTCTACTTGTGGGAGTTAGTGGGTGTTGATGACTAGGGTGATAAATGATATGACACTGAAGTCCATTCATGCTACATTTTAAACATAGATCAAGCCGACATGGAGAACAATGATAACTAAGCTCTTTATACTGAAAAAGACTTTCACATATTCGACAGAATTTGTAGGATGTGACTTGAAAGAGGGAAAGAGTATGCTCAATGTGGGATGCATGCACTAGTGTTTTCGGAAGCTCTTCACATAATTTGTGGACTGAGTATTCACATTGGTCACATTTATAGTAATACCTATGTAAGTAGGTGATCTCTTGGTTGCACAAATCACATGAATGTTGAAATGCCTGTTTGATAATCAAATCTTCCTCATCATCGTATACTTGTTCATCATGAGGATATTTTGGATTCAGATCTATAAGAGTCAATAGATGTTTATGTTGTAGCACACACATTATTATCTTTCTTTATTTTAATTTATATGTGATTTAAGAATTTAGAATGAGCTAAAAAAGAGGCATACATGAATAGATTATATACAAGGGCAAAATTAATTAAATAACTCAAGATTCATTTCTTTGATGTTGGGGGAAGTAAAGGTATATCTATATGTTGAATTAAACTACTAGCTAGATATTCTTGTCTTCAGAACATTTATTTATTTATTTATTTATTGATATTAAGAGAGAGAGAAAAAAAAAAGGCTTGATATAGACATTTGAAAGAGAAATAATTATTGTATTTTACACATAATTTTGTGATACATATTAAAATAAGTAGATCTATTAGCCAAAAGAGTACACTTTCATGTAAGCATAGACTCCTATATTATAATTACGTACCTTAGGACCAAAAATATCTAATTTTTAATAAAAAAAATTAGTGATTTAAATACTTATCCTTTTACGGTTTTCAACAATAAACTTCCATTAATTTAAGAATATATAGTTTTTAGATAATTAATACATTGTTTAACATTCTGTTATGAAACCTCCTCATATTACCATTAAATCATTATCTGTTACGAAAAACCATTAAATAATTATCTTTCCTTCATGAAACCCCAAAAATTATGATCTTAAAAAGTGTTTAACACGGATCAGCTTAGGATAGTAGTCGAGAAGAAATCAACAACATAAAGGAGAGACTTGAGAAAATCCAAATAAAGTATAACATTGCACAATTAA
Source organism: Mikania micrantha (assembly GCA_009363875.1). Taxonomy (NCBI): domain Eukaryota; kingdom Viridiplantae; phylum Streptophyta; class Magnoliopsida; order Asterales; family Asteraceae; genus Mikania; species Mikania micrantha. The sequence continues at coordinate 68,167,235 of CM018698.1, forward strand.
AAATAAAACTAGCTCATCGTAAGGATGAGATTGGTACCATATCAGTACCGAAAATATCGATACCGAAATTCTAGAAAAGTAGGTACCGATATTTTCGGTACTTTACCGGTTTTTTGAACATTTTTGTTGGGATGAAGATGAAGAATATTAGCTTTAAAATTAATGACGATATTATGTCATAATTATAAGAAAGTTATAAAAAATTTAAGAATATGAATATACCGTAAGAATAATCTAGTTTACAAATCTAATTGCAAACTAAAACTAATAATTGCAAACAAAAGAATATGATTGCACCGTCCTTTAGATTTTTATAATATATTTTATATTCAATAATTTAAATAATAATTAGGTTTAAACATACTATGATAAATATTTTTTAAACTACACTAGATTTGTAAATAACCAAATTCAAAACAAAAACTATGTATATTTCGGTAAATGTACTGCTTTGGGAATTTTCGGTATGTAAGATACCCATACCGATAGCGACATAATGGGCTCTGGAACAAAATAATGGCCGATCGAAGTGATGGGAAAATAGAGGTGACGACAATTGATGGTCTCTGTAAACGGAATTATTATATATATTAAAAAGGATGAAAATGAATAGTTGAATATATATGTTATATAGTGAGTGTGCTTCATTATTATTATTAAAATGGATGAAAAGGAATATTATATTTAATATTATTATATAATAAGAGGGACCATTATATATATATATATATATATATATATATATATATATATATATGGAAGTGTTCAAATAATAACTCACTCTTAAAACAATAACCCGGATAACTTTGTCAAGATGAAGCCAAATCTTGGATTTTTTTTAACATCATTGTAACACATTTAGAACACTATCTTCTTTTATGAGTTTGTGTAAACTCATCACCGTTTAAGGGATATCATCGTTGTAAGTTTTTGATTTACAACACTGTAACTGTTTTAGGCCCAAAAATTACAACGATGTAAACTCTCAAACGGTGATGAATTTTCGCAAACTCATAAAAGAACATAGTGTTTCTAAATGTGTTACAATGATGTTAAAAAAACCAAGATTTGGCTTCATCTTGGAAAAGTTATCCGGGTTATTGCTTTAAGAGTGGGTGATGTGCAGAAAGTGCTCTATAAAAATGACTCTAGACTCTACCTAAACACAACGAGTTAAAAATCAGAAAACCTTCAACTAAACCACTAAGACAGGAAAGCGGACCTATCAATTGTAGAATAGCCTAGTGGAAGTCCAGATATCGAACCCACGAGACACTGACACAACGAAAGCAGACTAGACAGTGATTTACCTAATGGAGGGGGGTATTGATTAAATTTAAATACTAAATTAATTAATTAAACTTATATTAACCTAAGAATTAAACTAATAAAAAAATAAAGAAAGAAAGACTAGACACGAAACTTAAGACAAACTCTAATCAACGAGAAAAGCTCTACTTAGGTTAGAATCCTGCTTATGAATCTTGAAATCTCTTGACTTTGGCTAACTCAATGGAACTAGGATCTTACAAAACCAAATCTAGACAACCTAAAGGATCCCGGATAAGCTACCAGGTGTGACCAAATAGGAAAACCTAGATCCGTAATACGCACAATAGTTAGTAGGATCACCTTCTGAATTTCTTCAACAACAATCTTGTACTCAAACAGACAAGTCACCTTCCAGATTTTCCTGTACCAGTACACCCGAAGATGCAAGGAGTAACCTAAGAATACCTACTTTGATACGGAATGACAGAAACAACAAGAATCCTAAGTAAACATCTCTCCCTAGCAGTTTACTAAGAAACCGTAATTGACAAAGAGCATCCGACAAACCTATCACCTTCTGGATTTCTAGACTCGGACACACACAAGACCCGAAAACACCAATCGTATCTATTCCTATGGAAATTGACATCAAACAAACCATAAACTAGTCGTAACACATAGTCGATGACCTAATACGCGCCTAAAACTGAAAGACATTCAATAGAACACTCATTGAATATGATAACAACCAATATAATCAAATCAAGCACATGAAAACTCATCAAAAAGACATAAATAGGCCTGCTACAAGAATGTTACCCATCAAAAGTCAAACCAATAGTCAAAATCAACCAAGAAATACGCAAACAATCATCAAAACCTAAGCGGAATCCAAAATCTAGCCAAGTATCATCATTCTAACTCACAATCAATCAAAAACAGAAGTTTAAACAAGTCTATAGTATTGAAACGAATAGAAACTAAAGAAGATGAAATGTTACGCGATGATCTCTATCGAAAACCTAATATTATAGGCCTGAAACGAACCTGAAATCCTCCAAAACCACCAAAATCGGATTCTCCTTGAAAAATCGTGTGAAAAGCATCCCAAGTTCGTCCAAAACGGCTGAGAGGAGCTCCCCTTCTCTAAGAAACAAGTTTTTAGGATTTTTATGCTCAAAGAGTCCTTGGAGTACCACCAAGGATTGCTTGGCACACCTTCAAGGATTTCGTGGAGTACTTCCAAGGCACAACGAAATGCTGAAATTGGTCTTTTTATCCGATTTTTCGTCTCAAGCTCGATTTTTCCGCTTTTAACCTTGTTTTTCGCTCCTTTAAACCAAACACCTGTAAAAAGATACAAAATTTGTAAAAGCGAACAAAAATAATCAAAAATGAATCGAATGCAATACGAAAACCGACTCAAAACTACACAAAACTAGATGTGTTTAACGACACATCAAAAGTACCCACACTTTAAACCTTTTTCATCCTCGAAAAAGTCTGCAATGGAATCATAACCAGGAATACGGCTTTCAAAATCAAACAATTTAATTAAATCCAAAACACATACGCATTAACCGCGATTGTCAGTACTTTTATCCACTTAAACCCAGCCGCTGATTTCTAGGCTCCCTAATCTTGATTCATTATGTTCAAGTGATTCAATCAACTATAGGCATCAGACTCGAGTCACATAGATCTACCTAATCTCGATAAAATCTTTCAAGGCAAATGTTTAAATCAAAGATTTACCTCCCATTCCATGCAAAGCATAAAGAATTTAAAATCAAACCTAAGATGGAATGGATGAAAGTATGAGCATTTTGCTTATATATATTTTTTAATTGAGCATAACTTATTGGTATTTCACTCGGTCGCTATCCGAGGTATGACACATAAGCTACAGCTCTTATTTCTTCATTTTTTTTCATGCAAGCTCAGCTCATTTAGTGGATTGATGGAATGCAATTTTTTTATAAAGCAGGCGCCATAAGTCTCGAATTTATTTCCATAAAAAGAGAACAAATGTGCCAGGTGTGATTTAAAAAACATTAGGTCGTTTATTTGCAAAGATTCCTCTAATCACAGTTAAACAGTTTTCGAATCCATGAATTTCCTAAGACAAAAACCCACTAGAATCATGAAAATTAAGTAAATTATATCAATTGATGTGTTGCAAAACACATCTGTTTTTCCATTTGTTTTTGTCAAGTTTTTGTACAGTTTTGTTTGGTTTTGGAATCGATTTAGCTGGTGTTTCACAATTTGGTAATGTCATGCTTGCAGGTAATAAACATGCGTATTTGGTGCTAAATTACAAAGAAACGAGCTTCCAGTAGGGCGAGGATGGGCCTGAAGACAAAGAAAGCAAAAAGCTGAATTTTGAAACCCTTCGCTTATCGCGAAGACCTTCTGAAACCTTGTCATGGTACGCGACAAGAGAAAATGACCAAATTGCCCTTCATTAATCATTGCAGTTTGACCCGGCTGTTTTGTCGGGTAGCGGACCCCTTGCGTAGCGCGAGGGGTTTGGAAGATGTTGTCGCGGTACGCGACGAATTATAAAATTCAGAAATACGAGTTTGAGGAATTAAAATGGCTGGAGACAAAAAATTTTAGGGCAAGAGACGATCTGAAACGAGGTTTTGATGACTAGAGGTGAACTTGAGGATTGAAGGCTTAGGATCGAAGACATCGGGTGTTCATCATTCGGTTTACTTTGTTTCTTTGTTTCTATTCGATTTCCATGTTTCTCCTTTACTTTAAGCAGATTATGAATTGTATTCGTATGATGTTTCTTGGCTAATCTTGTAGAACTACCTAGGTTTTGATGATTCATGTTTAACAATAGTTTTTATCAGTTTTGGATTATTTATATGTGATGAAATCATGATGTAATAAACTTGGTTTAGATTATTGGGTGTATTATGTGTGTCTATGATTGTTTATGGATTGATGATTTACTCCTTGTGTGCCTTGGTGAATGGATGGTTTACTGTGTACGAGTTTACCGTAGGAGTAATTTTCTTGATATAGGCATATTAAATGCGCAATCCAATCTCAATAGCTGTGAAGTGAGAGATTGTCGGTTTGTCTAGGGTGTTATATGTACTAGTTCAGAGACTTTGTGAGAAGGTCTTTCTAGTTTGTTTTACATCCATGTTTACCGAGTCCAATAGGAAAATCCTAGTTATCCCTTGCACTTAGGTGTATTGAGACTTTCGCGCTGTAAGGTAGATTGTCTAGTGCATACATTTGGAGTATAATTGGATGAACTGTGAGGGAATTCCATTCATTCGGTGGTTTAAAGGCTTTTAGGACTTTTAGTTGCCAATCTTTGAGAAGGGTTGAAGGTGCTCTAGATTTCCTTTGAGTTTAGTATTCTTAAGATCTCGGTATCACATTGTTTTCCATTACCGATAGATCCTTTGTTGATCATGTGTAAGATTCATGCCTAGGTAGTGTTCTTTCTTCGTATGATCTCCGTTTCTATCTTCATTTTAGTTGGTGTCTTCTCTATAGTTTTTCTTTAAATTATTCTTAGTTTTGTTAGTAAAACCCCCTTCCTTATTTTTATTTTATCTAAGTACAAATTTTGTATAGATAAGTCTTTGAGACTAGTTAGCATTTTCTATAGAAGTCTGTGGGCTCGATATCCGGACTTACTTTTCTTTCCTATTTTTGATAGGTTCACTTGCCTGTTAGTAGTTTAGTTTAGAGAGTCTAGAGTATTACTTAGTGTCTAGGTTAGTTGTAATTTTTGTTATTTTTAATTAAACTACTTTGCACACATCATCAATCATAGAGAACCTTTCTATGAGTTGGGCCTACCAACATATCCCAAATTAGATTCGTACGTTTTACCCTTTAGAAAGCCTGAAAACCACGATTATAACTATCATTTCCCATTTAATTGCAAAGCCTAATTCAAGGACGTTTTACACTTTATATACATTATTTACAAAACTTATGAAAAAAAATTTAAAACGCAGACTCAATTTATACTCAAACAAATAAAGACTCCGAAAGAAAGAAAGAAACAAATAAATAAATAAAATGGATAAGACTTAGCTGGATTCAAGGAGCTGTTGCACGTGCCTAATCCAAGATAACACGATTGTGTAGCATTTCATTCACGATCGACACTTCCTAAATCTGTTGGATGCCTTTACAAGTATAATAAGCCAAGTAATCACCACCCGAATATAGATTGAGTATGAGTGGCTCAAACCAAATTGCAAAATAAAGCTCAAACAATACAAACCAGATTAAACATCAATTAAAGACTCAAAACTAAACCAAAAACACTCAATGACTCAAAAATAAATGCCAGTTCCACATAAAATTTAAAGTACCCACACTTTAAATCACACGTTGTCCCAAATGTGGTGTGTGAAACAACTAAAATAAACAAACCTGAATCTCGATCGATGTCTAAATTATCTGCATGGATTGGTAACCATATTAGCAAACAAAATAAAAAAATAACAATATAGGAATAAACATACATAGATATACAAACCCGAATATAACATGTAGCCTGTAACATCAGTGCCGGAATTGTACCGAAACAGTGATCGCAACAGTGTCATGAACAGTAATCAGGTACAAACTTTATGGCATTACAGTGTATTTCATATTCATATCGTATATCATTATCATTTCATGTACAAAACAGTGAATCCAGAATCATTTCAGAGAAACGAAACTCAGAAAAACACGGTTCATCAGTCAGATAATTATCTGGCAACACAGAACCATCATAAGACTATTTGTTAGGATTTTATTATGTATAAACGTATGTGAGGCTTTATAGAACAAAACAACACGGATGTCGTTACGTGAATGCTAAACTGACGGATTTTTCGTATAGGTGACGATCTGTACGAATAAATCGGAAAGTTTAACGTTCTGAATGATGTCCGATAATTAGAAAACCATATTGAAACGTATAGTTATCGTCGTGTTCGTACGGGTGACGATCTGAACGAATACGCGCGACGACTGTACGATTCGATTGTTAAACAGTAAATTTAATAATTTTGTGAATTTAAAATAAACGAAAGATAATAGTTAATTTATTAGGAATTACAACCTAAAATAAGTTCTTAAACATTAGATTTAAGTCGGGTCGTTTCGTTATGAAAAACTACGGAGAAACAACGTGTTACGCGAAACCGAGCGGAACCGAACGAACCCGGGTATGTAAAGCTTTTAATGTGGCATTTAATGTCATAAACATCACCACCAACCTCCTCCTCTCTCCTCATTTTCGTTTTCCACTCTCTCTCTAGAAATCATCCTCCTCCTCTTTACAATTGCTTGGTGATTTCTCATCGGATTCAAGCATTTTTGGTGTCAAAACGATCCCCACGCAACGTAGATCAAGGAAGTACAAGTTATTTAATCTCTCCTTTGTCAATTTTGAGGTAAAAATTATGGTTTGTCTCCGGTTTAGTGTGTGTCACGATCTCAGTTTGTTGCTGATTGTTTAACCGATTGAAAACCCTAGAAAACTTTGGAATAAGTTGGTATCCACGAGTAGAAGTAGATGGAATGTTCTGTAACAGGTTAGAGCTCACTAGGATGAGGATGATGACCAAGAACGACTACAGGTTCGTGAACACCTCCGGCCGAACCCACCAGCAGCCAGCCGAACCTTAAGGTGACAAATATGGAACCCTAGCCGAACCCCTTTGCCCAGCCGAACTTTCACATTGATGGACGAACCATCTCAGTCATGAACCTAAGAACCTTAGCCGAACCCTTTAAGAGAACCGAACCTGTGGCACCCTGCACTGAACCTGTGGCACCCTGCACCGAACCTGTTGTCGTCCACCTACCATACAGGGCCGAACCTGCACTACATCGCCGAACCTCCTATACGGCCGAACCATTTAGGCTGGGCGAACCTGTTCCCGCCACGAACCTTATGGTGAGTCACGAACCTGCATGCATGGCAACTCAAGGGAGCGAACCTTGCTTCCTTTATCAGTCAAACCCTAAAGGTTCGCCGAGCTAGTTTCACTACCGAACCCATGAAATCCTACGAACCGTCTGCTATGTTGAGTTAATTGAACCTCTTCTTTAATGCAGCCTAACCTACTGGGATTATCCATAGGTTAGCTGGTCATAACACATAGAATTGGAATATTGACTAAGTATGGTTATTCTAGGGTGGTTTAATACATGGAAGTTTAGGTATACATGCATGCATGAAATAACCTTATGTGTGTGCATGGGATAAACTTTATGTGCATGTATAGGGTTAGAGTTACGTGTATGGGCATGAAAATCAATGCATGGACATGGGGACCTACTAAGGTCATTCAAATGATAAGGAGAAATTTAAATGATCATAGGATTTTCTTATCTTTCATAATGAGGTTTCTAATTCCGTTTAACACTTTGGAAAAATGGTTAGGAGATCATGTGGATCAAAACAAAAAGCTTTGTAATGAATGAGAAATCAAAGACCATCAATGGGCCTAAGTGGGCCCAATGGGCATAATTAAAGCCCATCATTTGTTACATGTTATTTTAAATAAAGTTGATGATATTTTAATTAAAGAAAATGATTTATAAACTTAAGTGAAATAAAAGTAAATGATTTTGAATTTATATGTTAATTGAAGTAAAGATTAATGTGAAACATGTTACTTAAGGTTGATATGATTAATCATGGAACTTGGGATGTCAAATGGGTAATCTAAGTTAGAATAGTTAGACTAAATGTTAGAATCACATTAGAAATTTAGGACACTTAGTTGCACACCGAAAACCAAACCTTAGGTACGATTACTGATACGTATACTTATCGTATTCGAATCCTTTTAAAACAACTCGGGAACTGAAGAAAACTACGCAACAACAACGAGCGCGCATTTTTGTGATAGATCATTTGCACAGCAACATAGGTGAGTTCATTGCCCCTTTTCTAAACATTTTTGTTTTAAAACGCGGGGCTAAGAAGCATGCGTAAACTGTTTTATTTAATTTGTTTACTTATATGCTTTTATTTATTATATGTTTTACATTATATGCTTGTTTATACTCCTAGACTCCTGTCTAGGTAATTGCCATGCAGAATTAACTAACAAGTTAATTAAATTACTCCTACGAGTAATACTTTTATTCTAAGACTCTAAACAAACCCTTAGTCCATCAAGCTCAAATTCAAGAATCTAAATTCAAAGTGAAAACAAAAGAACTAAAGCTAAAGATCATGTTCAAAGAAATCTAATTCAGTGTGTGATCTGAAAACAAAGGATCCTAATCAAGAATCAATTACCATTGGGAAATCATGGGAATTCTAAAGATCAAAATCAAGAAACTCAAGGAATCAGAAATCATAAATGTGTGTGAATCAATGAAATAATGAGATCATTAAGATCTAATGAAATCATTAATACTTGAGTTAAGGTGGATGTCAGTTGTATAGAAATCAAGACCACGTGTAACACACATAAAGTCCCGGCATAAATAGTAGACTCTTGTAGTCAAGCTATATGGGCAATAACATGAACTATCAAATGAAATCAAAATCAAAAGCAAGGGAATCAAAGAGATCAAGAATCAAAGGATATCCGTAAAGTCCCGGCATGTACAGTAGACCAGTGGGTCAAGCTGATATGGGCATCATTAAAATCCCGGCACAGATAGGTAGACTCCTTGTGAGTCATGCCTGATATGGGTCACGTGTGAGAGGGTACAACTTGGACAGCCACCAACAACTAAGTCTAATTGATTGAGTCAAATAAGGCCCAATCATCATGTCTTAGTTGTAATTATATGCTTAATTATTAGCTTAATTAATCATTTAATATTATATTTCTACAAGTGTTGGGGTAATCATGGATACGTGGTGACTCTAGAGATTACAGGTAAATTTATTTGTGGAAATCAGAATCTAAATTGAAGGTGGATGGAGTGAAACACTTAATTATCATGAATAACAATATGTTAAGCAGTTCGGTATGTGGTGGGATGTTGGCTGGGGCTTGTTCCCCTACATATGCCCTATATATAAGCATACTTGATTGGATATCATAGGTGGTTTGGTATGTGGTGGGATGTTGGCTGGGGCTTGTTCCCCTACATATGCCCTATATATAAGCATACTGAATTGGATGGTATATGTGGTTAATGGTGAGGTTAAGGTTGTCATTCAGGTTATTCAAACTCATTTTTATAAAACTATATGAACTCACCAACCATGTGTTGACTTTATTTTTGCATGACTTCTCAGGTGACGAACATGTCAACTAAAGAGTCATTTCTTTGGACTAGGATATCCGATAGTGGACCTAGCTTTTGGACCTGCATACTTTTGGACATCATTACACAATTATTTTGTATATCTTGTGCAGATACAAGATAGAAGATTATGATGTGATAGTAGATTTACATTGTTAAATTATAAACTTAACTGATGTAATTTAACTTTGTAATTCTATTTATTTTAGCAGTTTCTCATTTATATATCATGTGCAATGTAAACAATCTGATCATTCCGATTATCACTCACTATATCGCGCCCCGGTAACCTTCCGCCCGATGGGGACTCCGATCCAACCCCGCTGGCTCGGGGTGTGACATAGCCAAAACATACAAACTTAATCATGAGGCTTCTCCTTGATCCGTTTTCCATCCTCGCGAGTCCACCGTCACATCATCCTCAGTACGTGTATACCCACACTTTTTCGATTAACATCCTGCAATGTCCTCAAAAGATGTGGCGATCCATAAACATCCTCTACCATTGCATCAACAACTCTCTTCTGTGTTTCTGTATCCTTGATCCCTTCAGCATACTCGTGCACTTCCACTGTAACTTCCTCGCTTAGGTTTCCGTATAATAACAGCTCTAACTCTCGGATATCTCTAAGAGGGTAAATGGCACCTCACCTTGTACTATGTCCGGCAGGTTTAGCAACTTGTCTCCAAACCCTGCTTCCCATGAAAGTTCAACTGGTTCCCTTTGCTCCTCTTCAGTGGAGATGTCAACTGTCTGGTGCTCCACATCCATCATATGCTTTCCTCTATCATCATCAAGAGAAAAATCCAACTTAGAAATGAAGGTCTCAATAGAAAATACGGCATCGCCTTGACCATCCGAATCCTTTGTGGAGTTTGAGACATTGAAAATAACATCCTTAACCCCTGCACGAAGTGTAATCTTACCATCATAGACATCAATCAATGCCTTAGTGGTGCGTAAGAAGGGGCATCCTAGAATGATCGGTACCTTGTCATTTGCCTCCATGTCAAGAACAACAAAAGCCACAGGAAAAACAAACTTATCCACCTTGACTAAGAGATTATCCACTATTCCCTGTGGATATCGGACCGAACGATCAGCCAATGAGATACTCATACGAGTCGGTGTTGGGTCTCCAAGTTCTAGCTATTGATAAATTGAATACGACATCAAATTTATGCTAGCACCTAGATCAGCCAACGCGTGGTTTACAGTGAAACTGCCGAATAGACAAGTGATAGTAAAAATCCCGGGATCCTCCAACTTCTCAGGCAGTTTTTTCTGAACTACAGCAGAACATCTCGCTCCTAAAGTGACACTTGAAAGTGACTCCAGATTCTTCTTGTTAAAAAGAATATCTTTCAAAAACTTAGCATATTTTGGCATGTGCTGGAGTGCTTTAACAAAAGGAAGATTGTGACACCTCGTATTTTCCAGGTCAGCTTATTATTTATTTAAATGTTTATTTAAATGCTTTATGTACACGTGGCACTAGAATTAGTTTAATTTAGTGTGACACGTGGCACGACAGTACGAACACCGACACAAGACTAGATAATTCGAGGAATTATCAACAAACAGCACACACGTGTCAAAACACACGAACGTTGGTGAACGTCTAGCACATTGTGTAACACAACACTTGAAACCTCACAAAACACCCACACATTGAACTTGGAAGTTCAAACGAGGCCAAACGATAGTTCGGAAGCGTGAAAACGACGACGAACGGATCAAACCCATCAAACTAGGCCTATTGGGCTCTTCAGGGACCCATCGCGGTACACGATGGCCCGCTAATAGACACTATCGCGATACGCGACGAGATTCGGGAAGATTTGAATCCCGAAATCCGTCGCGCTACGCGAAGCACCTTTTCGCCTGTTGACCACGGTACGCGACGCCGCCCAGGCGACAAAATCTTATAAATCCAAGACAAATCATGCCTAGACTACCTCTTTCACTCATTTCTTCCAATTTTACACGCCATAGCCCAACTAACTTCGTCTTCTACCTTCTGCTACCACCATTTTTAACCATTAGAGGTCACTTGGAAGCTCCACATTTGAAAGTTGAAGCTTACCTCTGGCTTGGAAGTTTGAAGGATCATCATCACCTCCTTGTGTGTCGAAGAAGTTACTGTCCAGAAGCACTTAGGAACTTTCTAGCTCGATTCCATCATCATCTCAGTCATTTAGGAGCATTCAAAGGTAGTTTCTAGACTTGAAATTCACTTTCACACCTCTTACACACACATGCATGTGTAAAACTCACATGCAAGCACCTATGATCCCCATACTCAAGATTATGTTCTGGGTTTGATAGTTTAGATGTGTTTATTGATGATCCATGATGATTATATGGTGTTTTATGATGATCCAAGATATTGGGTATAAGTTTCTATGCTTAAAATGAGGATTTATGGCATTATGAGTACATGCATGTATGGTCCATGATTCATGGAGTGATCTTGTAGTTTTAGATGTGTTTATAAATGATATTAGAAGATCTTCACATGATTGGATGATGTTGAAATGGTTAAAATTATGATTTTTGATAACACTTGCTAATAATAGTAACTTTTATTTCACAAAATGGTGTAATAGATAAGATGATGAACATGCATATATCTTGATATGTTGTAGGGATGATATTATGATGATTAGAATACTTGAAATGTGATTTTAATAATTTTTATGGTCATTTTTGACATAGTTACTATATTTAGTAACTTTTTGAGCCAAAGTATTGGTAGATAATGATTTGAACTATGTTGGTATGCTTAGATGATGTTAAATGGCATATTATGATGATTTGTGACATAAAAATGGATTAAGAATGTTTAGGTGATCATTTTTATGCAAAAACAACAAAGTTACTATTTATAGTAACTTTATTTTTTGAAAAACCAATTTGTAAACATGTTGTATGATTTGGGCATGCTAAATGACTTATTATGTTATAACATGATGATTAGATGCTAAGTTAGATGGTTTCCGATATCACGTATGCTATAAATGGAAACTTTCCATTTTAGGAAACTTTTATGTGCTAACATGTTATAAACGACTTATGTGACTTCGTATGATGATGTGTTATGTGATAACATGATCACGTAAGACTAACGAGCATGCTAGAACTATAAAACCGTTATGCTTTGTGAACTTTCCATAAATGGAAACTTACTATAAATAGTAAGTTGTCCATAGATGTGACTTGCGCGTGTTGCACACGACGAGCACTTACACATTTGCTACACGATTCACAACCGTCACACGGTTCACCAACGGGTCGTTGACTTGACACGGTCAACTTTGGTCAACTCTAGTCAAACACGGTCAAACACGGTCATTGTGGACCAACACAGTCAAACACGGTCAATGTGGACCAACACGAGCAAACACGGTCATTGTGGACCGACACGGACAAACATGAACAACCGAGAGTTGTTGGGTACAATCACGAGCACTAACACGGACACTAGCACGGTCACTTACACAAACTCATGTTCGGTGTACGATATAGGTTGCCGGTGACCAACCCGCTTTTCGAGCAGGAGCTTACGCTTGTTTTATTTCACGATCACTAAGGTGAGTTTACGGCCCCTCTTTACTCTTTTCAAACGCTTTTAAATAGGGGGAGAATACCAGTTGCATCGAGTCAAACATTTATTGCTATTACAAACATTTTTAGTGTATGCTGGTTTATTGGACAAACATTAAGTGTTGAACTCGTAACAAGCCCTCACAAAGTCTTACCGTTAATGTACGAACAACGTGGTAGGTTTGAATGGATCCATTAGGGAATGACTAACCCCACGGGGCACTATGTTGACTGGATGTCATAACCCGTGCAAACTTGACCTAACTTGCTATGTATACGAGACATAGCGGAGGCAAGGACAAACAAGTCTAGTTCGGTAGTGACGCACTGACACTTGGAGCCTAGGGCTCGGTACTAACATTGATAAACAGCACGACACCCTTCTATTACTATATGTATATCAAAACCTGTGAACTCACCAACCATTGTGTTGACACTTTTTCAAACTTGTATTCTCAGGTAACTAGCTGCGCATGGAACAGGATGCACATTTAAGGGATGAGCTTTAGGAACCGCATGCATTTTGTTGTGTCTTTTGAAAACAATATTTACTTGTTATGTAATTTCTAAACAATACGATGTCTAACATTTTTAACTTTCCGCTGCATATTATGACAATATTATTTCCGCTGCAATACTATTAAATTTCCGATGCAAACTATTTTTGTTAAGTGTGTGTCAAACATTGTATTTGTAAACACATATATAGGTGTTCTATATGACCTTGAGCTGTGATTCTGGCCACGTCACACCCACGTGGACTGACACCACGAGTGGGAATTTGGGGATATGACAAAGATTGATCTTGAGTTGTTTGAATAATTCTAAGAAATGTCCATACTCCAGTGCATATATTTGTTGCCTCGCTTGCGCAGGATTGGGCAATCTGCTCAAATCAACCTTAGAAAACGGTCTCTCTTCCACCGTCTTCTTCTTGTTTCTCTCTGCTTCCTTCTTCTTAGCTCCTTTCTCTGCAGACAACTCACAATTTAATGCAGTACTTGCTAGGACTAGCCTCTGGTTCACCTTCACACGAGTTTCAATTTCCACCTCCTCATCAACCGGTTCTTCATCCTCTTCTGGTGACATCTCCTTTTCCTCAACCCTTACACTGCATATATTGATGGCATTCTCAAATCCCTTTGGGTTCTCTTCAGCAGTACCCAAGAACGAGCCTTTCTGTCGATTATTTAACTTCCTCACAATGTCTTCCACTGATTTCTGCAGGTCCATAAATGCAGATTGTTGACTTCTAAGCAAAGTGTCATGCTCTTGAATTCTCATCTGCGTCTGTTGGTCCTTAGCCACCAACTGCTGGAGCAGTTACGTCTACTGATTGAGCATGTCCTTAATCTGCTTCTTGCAATCTTCATTCGATCCTGCATCGGGATTAGAATTAAAATCGGAAGTGAAAGGTTTATGCCAACTGATGTGCGTGAAACTATATATTTTTAATGATGGATTTTTCACAAAGATTTTAGTTTTAAAAAATGGTTTTTACTAAAAACTAGATCACACACAATAGGCAAGTGTACGTATCGTATAATAATATAGCTTATGGTAAGAACCGGATATCAATCCGCGGACACGATATCTCTCAATACTAAACCTCGGTCAATGTTTAGTAACAACATGAAAAAGTCGGGTATGTGAATTTTAAAAAATAATAACTAAAAGGAGATTTTTAAAATAATCTAAAGTCTAAGAAAATTTTCTAGATTATGAATTCACTTAGTCTAGTGCTGTGATTAATATGAATTGGTAAATCAAATGTTGACTAGATTACGGTCAAAGATAACTAATCCTATAATCTTTTGGAAAATTAAAATGATAAACACATTTTAATCACCTAGGATTATTCTATGAAACCTAATGTCAAGGCCTATGTCAAGATTTAATTAAGAATCAGTCATCCGTCAAGAATCTTAATTCTACAACTTAAAGAAAACTAATATGACTTATACACTCTAATCACCCTAAGTTGCATAAATTCAACAAAGTCATAATTTCTTCCAACTTACAATCTATGAACACAATCATGCAAACGAGGCCATTTGGCCATAATTTCCTAACTCACATGTTAATCATATTCAAAAAATCATAATAACACCATGGTTTTTCCAAACTTTAGTGAAATCAAGTATACTTATGCAAGTTTTATAACATTCAAGAAACCAATTATCATTCCTAATATCATGGCATAATCTTAAAAACAAGTTGTAAGATTATAAACAAATGTTTGATCATAGTTTTCCAACATAATATGACTACACATTCATCATTCTTGAAAATTAATCAACCTACATAAGTGTACAACATCATTGGAATGTAATCATAACTTCCTCTTGAATCTTGACATAAACCATTTTCACCAATTTATAAAATCAACATCACTTGAACATAAGTTTCATCATAATCTAAACAATAGAGTAATTAGCCCATAAGGCTTACAAGAAAAACAATAAAGTAGCTGAAATTAACAAGAAACATGATTAAAATAGCAAATGCAAACCACTAGCAAGCAAGGATTGGAAACAAAATGGTGTTGGATGCTTCTTGGATCTTCAAGACCTTCAAAATCTCCCTTGGAAAGCTTGGAAAATTCTGATCAATGGGTATTTTTGCTCCAGGAAGTTCAACCCCTTCAAATGAGGAGAAAAACTCAATTTATAGAAATTCTGGGTCTTGGCACGGTCGTGCACCATAGGTGCACGGTCGTGCAAGGTGCTACATTGCTTCACTTTTGGTCTGGGACGGTTGTCGAAGTTGCCATTTTCAGCTAAGTCTTGAAAATTGACTCGAGGTGTCAGGCACGGTCGTGCGCAAGTCGTGGTGGCCAGCACTACCTCCATTTGGCCCGACACTACCTTGCTTTGGCCCGGCACTGGCTACCTTGCACGGTCGTGATAGGCTTATGCACAGTCGTGCATGGGCCAGCACTACCATGCATGGCCTTGCACTACCTGGTTGCACGATCATGCAAGAAGGTGCACGGTCGTGCATAGGCCAGCACTGCCATGCATGGCCTAGCACTATCTGGTTGCACGGTCGTATAAAGTTGTGCATGGTCGTGCATGGGCCAGCACTGCCAGTGCAAGATTTGGCATGACAGTGCACATATGAGGATTTGCTCAGAAAATGCTGAATTTCCATATAAGGCTTGATTTTCTTCCGAGCAAGGCCGTTTATCCTGCAAATTCACAAAAACAATAATTAAGACTATTTGTGAATGAATTTGCATGTTGTTAATGTTAAAACCGGGGAAATTTGTGTCGAATACTATGTATAATTTAACGTATATCAAACATCCCCACACTTGAACTTTGCTTGTCCTCAAGCAAACAATGAATATTAATGGTGAAACCTATTTTCAATAATCAACTTGTAAGCAAAGATGAATCAAGTAATTAAGAACTTAGATTGTATTTCAAAGGTTTACCAAATTTGAAATTTTAAGCAAGAAAATAAAATCAAAATTATCAACAAGAATTTATAAACAAGAGGATTTACTAACATGTTGCACCTAATATTTCTCACAATGTTCACACACACTCAGTTTATTTCGGATTCATACATGTAATGTGTGTGTATAGAACACTCAATTGCCAAGACAATGGATCAACAAATATGATACTTGTAATAAAAATCAACTCCAAATCAAATAGCAAAAACAAAGCATAATTTAATTCAAAGGCCTTTTATTGGGTTGTGTTTGGGTTGGAGGATGGTTGGGGGAGAGGGATTGGGAAAAAGGAAATCCGTTGGCTAAGAATTCGAAAAGATATATTACAAAGCCTTTTTGGCTTAAACAACATGGCTTTTTTT
The DNA here is from genome assembly GCA_009363875.1 of Mikania micrantha. Classification (NCBI taxonomy): domain Eukaryota; kingdom Viridiplantae; phylum Streptophyta; class Magnoliopsida; order Asterales; family Asteraceae; genus Mikania; species Mikania micrantha. Next base: position 68,184,198 of record CM018698.1, read on the forward strand.
TTTTTAAATTTTTGACCATATATACATCAACAAGCAAACATTGTGTTGCTTAATTATTTGTTTCACAAGAACTACAAAAAGAAAATATAACTTCTTGCCAACTTGAAATGGGATTTCAATAAAAGAAATGGGTTGATGGAGAAGGTGATGATGAGAGTTTTGTTCTAATGCCTTGATTAAATCCAACTTTGTTCAAGCTTATGACTAAAGAGATGCATGTTTTAAACAAATATTAATTTGTATGAAACATCCGGCACACTCATTCCATACAATATGCAATGAACTACTAATGCTAAAGGGTTTCATTAGCTCACAAAAAAATGTAAGGAGTGGGTAAAAATATAGGATATAACTTGCAGTTCCTCCTTTCGTCTAAGCACAAATGGTATAACAAAAAATTTTATTTCACTTGTTAAGAATTCCAAATTAAGACACCTTTTTCAAAACAAGCCTCATTGTAATTATCAAAAACTTGTTTGCTTAATTTGTTGATTACAAAAAAAAAATAATTGCACCAAAAAAATAAAAGGTTCTTTGCAAAAATGTTTATTACTCTTGGACAAACAAAGTTATATCAACAATCAAATGTATACCCCAAAAGTATACCCCTCCCCACACTTGAATTGCACAATGTCCCTATTGTGCAACAAAAACATGCCAAAAAATAAGAGTGAAAATGCACGAGTGTGAAAAGGAATAAAACTTCCCTACGAGTCCTTGGAGAGACCGGCGTGTAAAATCTGCATGAGCCTTGCAACTATAATGGCATTCCATGTACCTGCACTTGAAATCATCTACAAGACCAAAGCTGAAAGCAACAACTCACAAAAACCAAGTAACCAAAAACGAAGCATACGATCCAACAATCCACAGAAACAGCCAACCAAAAACATTGTTTACAACCAAAATGAAAACAAATATCCAAATAAAACAGAGTTTGTACGTACAGCAAAATGTACAACTCTACAAAAAAAATATCAATAACTAACAAAAAACAAGCTAGACTGTCGGGGAGGGAGGACATCAGACTAGTCCTCATCTTCATCATGCGGACCAGAACCGCTAGCTTCACCATCATGTCTTCCCCGAGAAAACGTTTCTGTGCGCCACCCGAAGCATATCCATAGTCCAAACGTGGCGGGTCAGAAACATCAAACTAATGAAAAGCTGTTGCCGACTGATGAGAGGCGAAGAGCCACTCAAAGCTCCTCCTCTGATAGTCCTGGATTTGGTGCAGCAGCTCGTATTACCTAGTCTGTTCAGCCTGGAAGTTATCAATACGCTGATTAAACCTTTGCTGCTCAGTGTGCAGCTCCTTCTGTGACACCTGCAAACCCGCAAACCTGTGCCACAACTCCAGATTGGACGGGGGGTCCGGACCTTGAACGAGTTTGAAGTTCAAGTACTCACCATGGGGGGATACCCATAGTCAAACACCCCGAATCCCGTACCATGTGGGCCTCCTCCTCGTGGACCCTCTCTTCCTCATGCTGCTCTTCCTCTTCCTCCTCCTGCTCCTCCGGGACGGGATCCCAGATCCGACCGTCCCCGCCTCTCAAACGCATACCCACCGGCGTTTGCTCCACTATCTGCATGTAACGCAGAGTTCGCATATCAAGCGTGGACGTATCACAGACATGAGTAAATCTAGCAATGTTCTCTTCGGTCAAAAGTCCGAACGAGTCAGCCAGCTGAGTGATGTAAGCGCCCCCGCAAACGTGGCTGGACGCCAGTTTTCCTGAACTGGTCGTGAGAAAATAGGCTAAGCAATGGGCAATATTGCAATGGATGCCCCTGATCAAGCAGTAGAGAAAAATAAATCTCTAGTGGGCACATTGCCCAAGCTGTCGCCTCGCTGAATGATTGTACCAACCAGAATCCGATGAATAAGCCTGTGAAGTGGGTCGCGAAGTTTTGTGGCCTTCGCTCTTCGGCCCAAAAGGTGGCCTTCTCAATTTCGTCCTCAAAATCATGCAAACCATCAAAAACTTCTGAAGTTAGTTCCCCCTCCATCTTCCCCCAAATCGGAAGGTCAATCCAAAACGTTTCGGGTAAACGTTTTGTGAGGGGAAGCTAAAGGAGTATGAGGCAAAGAACTCCATTAGCAATTCGCGATACTGCGAGACCATGGTTCGGTGATCAATGGTTGTAGTCTCGTTTGTTGGTTGAGATTAGGCACCAAGTCCCAACTGAGACACTTCATTGGCTCAGTCTGGCGCCGACGCCCCTATAAAGAATGAAGCATGGGAATACACGGGGCGTCGCGCTCGTCATTCGGATCGAAATGCAGGAATGGGTGATCCATCTGTTCAACAAAATTCCTAAAAATATTAGATGCCAAATACTGAGGAAAAAATCGAACGAAAAGAAAAAACTGGGCTGATCTGCAAACATGCACGTTGTGCAAAAAACTGGCACGGTCGTGCCACCCTAAGATGAAGCTAGCACAGGCAGTGCAGGGCAGGCACAGCCGAGCCGCACGGTCGTTCATGGCTCGGGCACGGTCGTGCCATCCTCGAAATGACCCAAGCACAGGCAGTGCATGAGTCAGCATTGTCAAACCACACGGTCGTAAGGTTCTATGCACGGTCGTGCACCTTTGGAATTTGTACATCGCACAGCCAGTGCAGTTGGAAGCACTCCCATGAAGCACGGTCGTGTGGGGTTAGTGCACGGCCGTGCGGCCTTGTTCTTGAGCCTGCACAGCCCGTGTGAAGCATGCACCATCGAATCGCATGGTCGTGCGAGTCTATGCACGGCCGTGCATCGTGCAGATTCAAGAACAAAGTCGACAAAAACTAAGATTTTTTATCAACAACCCAAAAATTAACTAAATTTATATAGAACCTATCAATCCTAAACCAAAATGATGTATTTACAAGCCCTAATTTGGACAAATCTAAGAAGTTTATGAATTTCATGGAAAAGAAGGATCAATTGAGGGTTTGGAGGAGATTCATACCTTTGATTCTTGTTTTGGAATAGGAAAAACGAGAGAGAATGATGGGAACCGCTCTGGAAGTTGTGGAATTGATTTGTGAGAGAATAGGGTGCAAGTGGCGTAATTATTGGAGAATTCTGATGACGAGCACGGTCGTGCGTACGGGCCGCACGGTCGTGCGGACCTGCTGAATATTTTTTTTTATTTTCTAGAGCCTCTTGGGAAGGCTAAGTTTACTAAGTCTTTAGCTCGACTATAGTCCCGGAATTCAGTAGTCCTTGGGGTGGAGTACGACAACCTCCAATGCCGGCTCGACGGGTCCGGACTAGTATTTCTTCAACCGTTGGCCATTCACCTTGAAAATTTTGCCATCCTCATGCCCGATTTCCACAGTTCCATACAGAAAGACTTCTCAAACTGTGTACGGGCCAGACCAACGAGATTTCAATTTGCCTGGGAACAACCTAAGACGCGAGTTATAAAGCAGAACGCGATCACCCACTTGGAATTGCTTGTTGTCCTTCAAGTGGCTATCGTGTAGCATCTTGGTACGTTCCTTGTACCTCTTGGAGCTATCATAAGCATCATTCCTTAGCTCCTAAACCTCGTGGATCTTCAAGAATCGGTTCTCCCCTCACTAGTTAAATCCATGTTGATGGATTTCAGCGCCCAGTAGGCGTTATGCTCGAGTTCAACGGGGAGGTGACACGTTTTCCCATAAATAAATTTGAAGGGTGTGGTTCCTATGGGAGTTTTGTAGGCTGTTCGGAATGCCCACAACGCATCACTCAACTTCACCGACCAATCTTTGCGGTTTTGACCAACCATCTTCTCCAAAATGCGGTTGATGCCCCGATTAGTGACCTATACCTGTCCACTGGTCTGTGGATGGTATGGCATTGAAAATATATTGCAGAAATGTGTCTCACGGTCACTAATGAGTGCTTTGAGGGCACCAAAGCGAGAAAACAACTCTTTCAGAAATCTCACGACCACTCTAGCATCATTGGTGGGCAAGGCTTGGGCCTCCATCCATTTGGAAACGTAGTCGACTGCAACTAGAATGTATCGGTTACCGTGAGATGTTGGGAATGGTCCCTTGAAATCAATACCCTAGACATTAATGATTTCGCAGACTTGGACTCCATTCTGGGGCATCTCATCACGTGATGAGATGTTACTTGCCCTTTGGCAAGCATCACAAGCTCGGACCATATCATGAGCGTCTTTGAAGATGGTGGGCCAATAGAATCCGGCATCAAAAACCTTCTTCGTAATAAGAGTCGCTCCATGATGACCACCAGTCGGTCCCTCATGACAATGTCTCAAAATCTTGTGCACCTCACCACCATACACGCACTTACGCACGAGCTGATCAGCTCCGATCCTAAACAAGTAAGGATCCTCCAACAGGTAATACTTGACATCAGAAAAGAACTTCTTCTTCTGTTGGTGTGTCAAGCCCTTCAAAACAATCCCACACGCGAGATAATTCGCGAAATCAGCAAACAATGGATACTCTTCATCCTGCGTCTGTATGTGCATAAGAAACTCGTGGGGGAAATTGTCATTTATGTGTGACCCCACAAGTTCTGATGAAGCTGAGCACTCGAGACGGGACAGGTGATTAGCTGCAACATTTTCGGCTCCCTTTTTGTCACGGATTTCAATGTCGAATTCTTTCAACAACAGAATCCAACGAATCAGCCTGGGTTTAGAATCTTGCTTGCTAAACAAGTAATGGAGGGCTGCTTGATCCGTAAACACAATGGTCTTTGAAAGGACAAGATTGGAACGGAATTTATCGAATGCAAAGACCACAACTAAGAGCTCCTTTTCAGTGGTGGTGTAATGCTCCTGGGCATCATTCAGAGTCTTTCTTGCATAGTAAATCGGGTGGAAGTGCTTGTCCTTCCTTTGACCCAAGACTGCCCCAACCGCAAAATCGCTTGCATCACACATCAGCTCAAATGGGAGTGCCCAATCGGGGGCTATCATGATCGTAGCATTAACCAACTTCTCTTTCAACAACCTGAATGCACGAAGGCATTCATCAAAAAACACGAACGGGGCATCTTTCTCAAGAAGCTGAGTCATGGGGCGAGTCACCTTTGAGAAATCCTTGATGAAACGCCTATAGAACCCTGCGTGTCCTAAGAAACTCCTAATAGATTTCACAGAAGTGGGTGGCGGAAGCTTGACAATGGTCTCAATCTTGGCTCGGTCAACCTCAAGTCTGTCACGTGAAATCTTATGCCCTAAAACAATGCCTTTCTTCACCTTGAAGTGGCATTTTTCCCAATTCAACACCAAGTTAGCTTCTTCACACCTAGCTAACATCTTCCTCAGATTTTCCAAGCAGTGATCAAAGGAACTCCCAAAAACAGAAAAGTCATCCATAAATACCTCCATAGAGTCCTCAATCATATCATGGAAAATAGCCACCATACAACGCTGAAATGTGGTCGGGGTATTGCACAGTCCAAAGGGCATTCGCCTATACGCAAATGTGCCATAGGGACATGTGAATGTCGTCTTCTCCTGATCCTCAGGAGCAATTGGAATTTGAAAGTACCCAGACTAACCATCCAAAAAACAGTAGAACATCTTGCCTGACAATCTCTCCAACATCTGATCAATAAAGGGCAGGGGAAATGGTCTTTTTTGGTGGCATCGTTCAGTTTGCGATAGCTGATGCAAACTCTCCTTCCGGTAATAGTACAAGTAGGGATCAACTTGTTTTTCTCATTGGTAATCAATGTCATCCCACCCTTCTTCGGGACAACCTGTACCGGACTCACCAAAGGGGAATCAGAGATAGGATAAACCAAACCTGCATCAAGTAACTTGATAACCTCCTTCTTCATGACGTCTTGCATATTGGGATTCAGACGTCTCTGATGCTGAACTACAGGCTTAAAATCCTCCTCCATCAAGATCTTATGGGTGCAAAAAGACGGATTGATGCCCTTGATGTCCATGATCTTCCATGCGATTGCCTTCTTATGCATCTTTAGAACCTCAAGCAATTTAGCCTTCTCTCCACTCGACAACTCAGACGAGATAATAACAGGCAACCGAGACTCACCATCTAGGAATGAATACTCCAAATGACTGGGAAGCTCCTTAAGCTCAACAGATGGTGGGTCTTCAACAAAAGGTAATGCCTTAGGTTCAGCCTGGCGATCCATGACTTCAAACGCTTCATCCTAAGGGGAAGGATTATGGCTCAGCAATGCCACCATCTCCTCATCGAATCGACCCTTAGAAACTGGGTCTACATCCTCCCCTCCTAACAATTGGGTGTCAAACACCTCCACAACACACCTATCCTGTGATGGATCACTCACACATGAATCAACAACATCAATGAAGTAGAGTGAATCGTCCTGAGTCTATGGATGCCTCATTGACCTTCCGATATCAAAGGTCACCTCCTCATCATAAACTCTAAGTGTCAGTTTGCCCGAGCAAACATCAATGAGGGCTCTAGCAGTGGCTAGGAATGGACGACCAAGAATGAGAGGTACATTCTTATCTTCCTCCATATCAAGGATCACAAAGTCCACAGGAAACACAAATCGATCAATCTTAACCAACAAATTCTCAACTATACTTTTCGGATATTTGACTGACCAATCGACAAGATGGATGCTCATTCGGGTTGGCTTAAGTTCCTCAACATCAAGTTTCTCAAACACAGCATAGGGCATCAGATTGATGCTAGCCCCCAAGTCAGCCAATGCATTGCTAACTGATAAACTTCCAATCAAGCATGGGATAGTGAAACTCCCAGGATCATTCATCTTTTGAGGAAGTTTGTTTTGAAGGATCGCAGAACACTCCTCACTCAATGTAACATGAGATAACTCCTCCAACTTCTTCTTGTTGGTGAGGATGTCCTTCAAAAACTTGGCATACTTAGGCATCTGAGCAAGTGCCTCAACAAATGGCAGATTGATGTGCAACTGCTTGAACAATTCTAGAAATTTACCATAGTGTTCCTCCAATTTCTGCTTCTTCTACCTGCTGGGGTATAGGACAAGAGGAGTGTAGTCCTTGACTAGTTCCTCTGCTTGTGCTGTACTTGCTGGACCTGGCCTGGAATGCACCTCAGCAGGAATCTCAGTCACAACCTCCTCAATCACTGGTGGAAGAGAAGAAGAAGGGGAAGCCGGTGGAGGAGGTGCAGTGGTGGATTTACCACTCCTCAATGTGATGGCCTTAACATGAGCATTAGGATTCGGCTCAGTGTTACTTGGGAGACCACCTTGTTGCCTTTCGGTAGCAGCTTAGCAATCTGTCATACCTGATTCTCGATGGCTTGCATTGATGCTTTTTGGTTCCTCAACTCCGTCTCATGCTTATGGAAGCGGTCTTCCATATACTGATTCTTTTTCTGAGCCAATGGCTTTGGCTCTCGGAGTTAGCTAGCATCCATGCAACCATGTCCTCCAAATTGGATCGCTTTTCAGGAGCGGGCTGTGACCCACTGCTAGAACCTTGATTTTGGAACTGGTTCTGTGGAGGACTAATCTGTGAGGACTGATCGTGAGACTGGTTTTGGAATGGGGGACACGGATTGAATCCGGGTGGTTGGTTCGTGGTACCAGACTTCCAACTTAAATTTGGTTGATTCCTCCACCCCTGATTATAAGTGTTACTGTAGGGATTATTTTGAGACTGAGTTTCGTTGCCCATGTAGTCAACCTGCTCGAGAACAGATCTATCCCTAATCGAACACTCCCCACTATGGTGTGCTCCCCCATATATCTCACAACAAGATTGGACTTTGTTCACAGACATCTGCTCGATTTTGTTGGAGAGGGCCTCCAACTGTTCAGTCAAAGCAGTATAGGAATCACCTGATGGACACCCTGCTTGGGTGCCTTGGCTCTCGGGGCCTGTTGAGAATAGCTCTTCCTAGATGCTTTCTTAAGCAATTCAAATGCCTCTCGCGGTCGCTTCGCTCCAAAACCTCCACCCGCATAGCTGTCAAGCCACTGACGTCCGCTCACATCGAGACCATTGTAGAATGTCTCGCATTGTCTCCATAGCTCTAAACCGTGATGTGGGACCTTTCTCATCAGATCTTTGAACCGCTCCCAAGCCTCGTAGAACGTCTCACCATCATCCTGCTGGAACGATAGAATCCGAGCTCTCAGCTTCGCAGTTTTCTTAAGAGGAAAGTATTTTTCGAAGAATTTTTCAAACATCTGATTCCAAGTGGTAATACAGCCCGAGGGAAGGGAAATCAGCCATGCCTTGGCTCGGTCACGTACAGTGAATGGGAATAACCGAAGCCGAATGGCATCATCAGACATGCCATTGATCTTGAAAGTGGCGCAAATCTCCAGAAATCCCACGATATGGAGATTAGGATCCTCGTGATCCTTCCCGTCAAACTGAACAGTGTTCTGAACCTTTGAATGATACTCGACTTGATCTCGAAATTGTTGGCCCCAACAGTCGGTCGGGTAATGCTTGGCTCCAATCCTCCAAGTGATGGTTTCGCGAAGTCAGAATTCGTCTGGTCATCATCTTGGTCCGCCATGGTCATGTGTCCTGTGCCAACTATAGTTAATTGAATCACGTTGCTCCTGATATGTAACGTGACAAACTGCAGTCTCGTGTCCTCCCTTGCATATCTCACACCTTCTCCTCTGCATCTTCATCTCCTTGATATCTCTCGCCAATGATGCAATGGTAGCAGCGAGACTTGTATCAGGAGATACGGGATAAACACCTCGGGAAGCGGAAAAGGTGTTGGCCTAGGAATGGGTGTCCGTGTGAGAGGTCCTTACTGCTGCTCTGCACGTGCGAAGCTCTCAAACATCTCTATGCACTTGTCTACGTCCTTCATTTCCATAATGTGGTCCTTTTTGTTGTATTGAACATGATCTGAGTGTCAAGAGTTAGACCATTATAGAACTTCTTGATTAGGGCCCACTCTGATAAACCGTGCTGGGGGCACTTGCTAAGTAAAGTTTGGAAACGCTCCCAGGCCGAATAATATGACTCATCAGGATCCATGTGAAATGAGTGGATCTGATCCCGCCGACGAGCTACCTTGGATGGTGGGAAATACTTTTTCAGAAACTTTGTACGCATATATGCCCAAGTGGCGATGGAATTTTCAGGAAGATTGTCGAACCACATGGAGGCGTGACCAGCAAGAGAGAATGGGAAAAGCTGAAGGAAAATGTCATCCTCAGATACTCCTTGAAGATTGAAAGTGTTACAGATTCGAGTAAAGCGGGATAGATGTCCAGGAGCATCTTCTTCATCATGATCGCTGAATTGGATGGAATTGGTAATGGTGGACATGATGTATGAAGGGAATTGCAAAGTGGTGGTATTGGTCATGGTGGGACGAGCAACCGGGTTACGAACATTGGTGAATCCATCGCTAGCTAAATCGTGAACCGTACGCCTTCGGTTTTGTGCAGCCATCTCTGAAGCTTCAGGAGAAAGAAAAGTCACTGACTCTAACAATAAAATAAACTAAAAACTAAGTAAGATAGAAAATAAAAACCTAAAAACCAAAGAGGCAAGTAGTGCACAAAGAAAGTGACATAAAGACAAAAAAAATAAAGAATAGAAAAAAAACTCAAAATAAAATTAAATAGAATAAAAATAAAAAAAGAATTAGACCGTTTTAAATCTAAGCAAAATCACAATCTAAGCTAACTTCGCTATTGCCAAATGTCCCCGGCAACGGCGCTAAAAACTTGATGTGCAGAAAGTGATTTATAAAAATGACTCTAGACTCTACCTAAACACGAGTTAAAAATCATAAAACCTTCATCTAAACCACTAAGACAGGCAAGCGGACCTATCAATTGTAGAATAGCCTAGCGAAAGTCTAGATATCGAACCCACAAGACATTAACACAACGAAAGCAGACTAGACAGTGATTTACCTAATGGGGGTATTGATTAAATTTAAATGCTAAATTAATTAATTAAACTTATATTAACCTAATAATTAAACTAATAAGAAAATAAACAAAGAAAGTCTAGACACGAAAACTTAAAACTTAAGCGAACGAGAAAAGCTCTACTTAGGTTAGAATCCTGCTTACGAATCTTGAAACCTCTTGACTTTGGTTGACTCAATGGAACTAGGATCATAGGAAACAAAATCTAGACAACCTAAAGGATCCCGGATGCGACAATTGCATTTGAAAATTTCGTCATCAACGACGTGAGCACATTTGGTCGTGCTTGAAATCCACATTGATTTAACTATTGTAATTATTACAGGTTGTTAGTATGCAAGAAATGGTGAACATAGGCGAAAACCGTGCATGAAATGGAGTTCCGGATTGTTAGTACAAAAATGTCAAAGTCTAAGGTAGCAGGCGGTACGCCTAGCGCCAGGTTCTCTAGCTAAACAATACGCGCGGTGTCACACCCCGGGCTCTCGGCGGCCCGCGCGCTGCGACCCGAATTTGTTTCATGGATAATACAGTCTCGGTCAGAGTTTATTATTCAATTTAATATGTTTCAGCGGAAGTGTTGTTTCATAAATTTGTAATTCACATGCGTGGATGTGAAATCCGTTTTTCATAATTTACAAATAATTCATACGCATGGGTATGAAAAAGAAAAAAACACATTTTTATCGCCTATAAATAACTTTTCAGGGTTTTATAAAATTTCATATGCATAGATATGAACATAACATTTTATTTCATTTTAAACCGAGTTTTACAAACATATATTTACATATATTGGTTACATGGGACTTGGAGGTATAACTCCAATCGCTCCTCGGTTTCGCCATAAGATTTTTATTTAAGGTATCATAGACCCTAAATCTCTAATCTTGCTTCTGATTGGTCATTCATTATTACCTGAAAAGTTTTTGAAAATAAAACGTCAACATAAAGTTGGTGAATACAAATAACAGACTCGATATGTAAGCATAGCATATTCGGTACTTTAACCATAATTAATAGTGGCAATACTACACATTTAGCAGGTTATTTCACTATTCGATACAACCACTGCATACCCTGGCTTGTACTGTCACTGGTTAGGAACAACAGCGGAGTGCGTCTTACAATTGTTCCCTCCAGCCCACAGCCCGTCACTGGTTAGGTTGCCTGCGGAGTGCGTCTTACGTATAACCTTCCAGCTCACGTTACCAGCCACCTATGGGAATTTCACCCATAGCGGATACAATTTGCAAATCGTACGTATACTAATGGCCTAAATGCTGGTCTAATAGTAGCCCTTTATGCGTCAAAGTTTAAACATACCATGCTCATAAAAATGTATTTATATTCAAAAAAAATTAAATGTATTCACCTGAATTTTTGGTTGACAGAGTGACAGCTTAAACTTGTCGATATAAATTTGGGCAGCGTTTCTGCTTAAATTATTCTTATAATTATTCTGCAAGAAAGATTTATTCATTTACTTATTTATTATTATTATTAATATTATTATTATTATTACGACGATTATTATTATTATTAAGATTATTATTATTATTATTATTATTATTATTATTATTATTAGTACTACTACGATGATTATTATTATTATTTTAAGTAAACTAAAATTTTTCATATACATAGGGTTGGAGCTTAACCCTAACCCTATAAGTTAATTTTATATTAAAATCTTAAATTTATAAGTTTAACTAAGAGAGTAGATAATATACCTAAACGGATCCAATCCTTAATCTTGGCTTTTATACTGATCAGCACCTCCTAGCGTCCATAGCTTCTAATTCCTTTCTCAGTGTGTGTGTATGCATAATATTTGTGAATGTGGATGATATCTAAGTGTTTTGAATCAGTATTTATAGGCAATCTACGCGTGCTGCACAAGAAATTTTATAGATGTAGAATAGGAATAGGCTTCTACGTGTTCGATTGAAGTTCTATGACTTGCCATGATATTCTTCTACGTATTCTTCCATTCAATGAATTTGAATTTTGATTTCAATAGATATTTTTTTATTATTTTATTATTTTAATTAATTTAGCTCAAATTTTGTTTCTTTGATAACTTTTAAAATATAATGTTTTATAAAATTCTAAAAATACTGCTGAGATCAGCTCATTTTTCTCTACGTTTTGACCTAAGTTTCGTTAAAATGGAGAAAGTTTAATTATAATATATTTTATTAATTTTGAGCGGTCTCCTATAACATAAACTGACCGAATAAGTGTGTCAAAACTTTTGAATAATTATTTTACTCGTTACTTACTCGTATGTAAGTGTCATATATGTGTATAGGATAACTAGATATTAAAAATTATAATATTAAACAATATATTTTATATAAAAAAAATAAATGTGCAGTTGTTACATCCTCCCCACCTTTGTTTTAATCTCGTCCTCGAGATTATTGGAATAAGTGTGGATATTTCTTTCTCATTTCGGATTCCAATTCCCATGTGTATTCAGGACCACGTCTGGAGTTCCACTTAACCTTGACTAACACCAACTTTTTACGCTTGAGTCTCTTTTCACGTCGGTCTTCAATTTGAAGTGGTTTTTCTATAAATTTTAGTTTTTCATTCACTTCAACATCTTGAAGTGTCATTAATAATGATTCATCGGCCAAACATTTTCGGAGATTAGAAACATGAAACACATCGTGTACTCCAGCCATTTCTACCGGTAGTTCGAGTTGATAAGCCACCGGTCCGATTCTTTTGAGAATTTTAAAAGGTCCGACATAACGTGGACTTAACTTTCCCTTTTTACCGAATCGTACTACTCCTTTCCATGGTGAAACTTTGAGTAGCACTTTGTCATCAACATTAAATTCTAATGGCTTTCTTCTTCGATTTGCATAGCTCTTTTGTCGATCTCTAGCCGCTTTCAATCTTTCTCTAATTTGAAAGACTTTGTCAGTTGTTTCTTGCACGATTTCTGGACCAGACAACTGATTTTCACCAATTTCAGACCAACAGACTGGTGTTCGACATTTTCTGCCGTAGAGAGCTTCAAATGGTGCAGTCTGAATACTTGAGTGATAACTATTATTGTAAGAGAATTCCATTAGAGGTAAATGGTCATCCCAGCTTCCTTCAAAGTCTATTACACAAGCTCGAAGCATGTCTTCCAATGTTTGGATTGTTCTTTCGCTCTGCCCATCAGTTTGTGGATGATAAGTAGTGCTGAAATTCAAACGCGTTCCTAGAGCTTTTTGAAAACTTTGCCAGAATCGAGATGTAAAACGACTATCTCTATCTAACACAATGGATAATGGCACACCGTGTAATGATACAATTTCATTTACGTACAACTGAGCTAGCCTATCCATAGAGTAAGTTTCTTTCATTGCTAAGAAATGAGCAGACTTGGTCAGTCTATCAACAATAACCCAAATAGTATCATTCCCACGACTGGTTCGGGGAAGTTTAGTTATAAAGTCCATAGTATCATTTCCCATTTCCAAACAGGTAGTTCCAGTTGTTGCAACATACCAGAAGGTTTCTGGTGTTCAGCTTTAACTTGTGAACAAGTTAAACATCTTGCAACATATGCAGCAATATCTTTCTTCATGCCAATCCACCAATAGTTCTCTTTCAGATTCTTGTACATTTTATCGCCTCCTGGGTGCATCATGTATTTAGATTTATGTGCTTCTTCCAATATTCTTTCTCTTAAACCGCCGGTGATCGGCACCCAAATTCTTGTGTTCATTCGAAGAATTTCATCGTCTCCTTTGACTAGTTGTTCAGTCATGCCCTTCATCCCTTCTTGTTGTTTGTTTTCATCTTCTTGGGCTTGTTTCTGTGCTTCTTTAATTTGATTAAACAAATCGACTTTGAGTTCTATCCGTAAAGCACGTACTCTTCTCGGTTTCTCTACCTCCTTTCGGCTTAAGGCATCGGCAACCACATTTGCCTTTCCTTCATGATAGATAATTTCACAGTCATAGTCATTCAACGTTTCCATCCATCTTCTTTGTCGCATATTCAGTTCCTTCTGACCAAAGATATACTTTAAACTCTTGTGGTCAGTATAAACTGTGAAATGAACTCCGTAAAGGTAATGTCTCCACAACTTCAATGCAAAGATAATTGCACCTAACTCCAGATCATGAGTTGCGTAATTCTTCTCATGCGTCTTCAGTTGACGTGATGCATAAGCAATCACCTTGTTTCTTTGCATCAATACACATCCTAATCCTGTGTGAGAAGCATCACAATAGACAACAAAGTCTTCAATACCTTCAGGTAATGCTAGGATTGGAGCGTGAGTCAACTTATCTTTAAGAATTTGAAATGCTTCAATTTGCTTGGGACCCCATTCAAATTTTACAGATTTTCGAGTCAATGAGGTGAGAGGAACGGCTATTCGGGAGAAATTCTGAATAAATCGACGATAATAGCCCGCCAAGCCTAAGAAACTACGCACCTCTGTTGGTGACTTAGGGTTCTCCCATTTGGTAATAGCCTCTATCTTGGATGGATCTACTTGAATACCTTGAGCATTAATAACATGCCCCAGAAATTGTACTTTAGTGAGCCAGAACTCACATTTAGAGAATTTAGCATACAATTTCTCATGTCTAAGTAGTTCAAGTAGGGTTCTAAGATGTTTAGTATGATCCTCCCGTGTTTTTGAGTAAATAAGAATATCATCGATGAACACAATGATGAATTTGTCCAGATAAGGTTTGCATATCCGGTTCATCATGTCCATAAAAGCAGCTGGAGCATTAGTAAGTCCAAATGGCATAACAGTGAACTCATAATGCCCATACCTTGTACGAAAAGCAGTTTTAGGAATATCTTCTTCCTGGACCTTCAGTTGATGATATCCTGATCGAAGATCAATTTTAGAAAAATGACAAGCTCCTTGAAGTTGATCGAATAAATCGTCAATTCGTGGAAGTGGATACTTATTCTTAATTGTCACCTTATTTAGCTCCCTATAATCAATGCACATCCGCATCGACCCATCTTTCTTTTTGACGAATAAGATTGGAGCTCCCCAAGGTGATGAGCTAGGTCGGATAAAACCTTTTTCCAACAGCTCGTCTAATTGTTTCTTTAGCTCTTTCATCTCCGTCGGTGCCAATCTATAAGGAGATTTAGCAATTGGAGCAGTACCTGGTACCAGATTGATATTGAATTCTACTTCACGTTCTGATGGTAAACCAGGCAAATCATCTGGAAATACGTCGGGAAAATCGGCTACAATAGGTACGTCTTTCAGTTTCTTTTCTTCTTGATCTTCAGTTGTGACTGAGATTAGGTAAGCTAAACAACCTTTGTTTAGATATTTTGTAGCTTTGATCATAGAAATGATTCCAACATTATTCGTTGGCTTATCGCCTTTGATGATCAATTTTCCTTCCGTTGGAACACGAACTTCAATGGATTTGGTGTCGCATAAGATACAGGCTTGGTTTGTAGCTAACCAATCCATTCCAATTACCGCATCAAAACCGGCCAATTTCATTAGTAAGAATTTCACAGGTATGTTGTGCTTAAAGAGTGTGATCTTACCATTTATTAATACTTCATCTACTTTGACTACATTACCATTAGCGGTTTCTACCTGATAAGGCTTCTCTAGTTTCACTAGTGGTTCATTTAAAAGTTTACAAAATTCATAATCAATAAAGCTTTGATTTGCTCCCGAATCAAACAAAACCTTAGCATAAACATTATTGATAAGAAACGTACCGGTAATGACATCCGGCATGTCCGCAGCTTCCTTGGCATTAAGAACAAAAGCTCGAGTCGTCTTCTTTGTATTTGTATCAGCTTTTGCTCCTGAACTACCAGCCCCGCTAGTCCCGCTCACTTTATTCAATTTAGGACACTCATTTCTGTAGTGTCCTGGTTCGTTGCAGTTAAAGCACGTCACCATCACCTTCCTTCTACATTCTTCCAAAGAATGTCCCATCATTTTACAGTGGCTACAATACTTTGCTCTGTTACATTTTCCCAGATGCTTTTTCCCACACGTTTTACATCGCGGGAATGTATCACTGCCTCCTTCTTTCTTCACAAATTTTCTTACAGGCCTCTTTGAACTTTGATCAACCTTTTGGATTGCCTCTTGGCTTTTCTTTTCCTCTTGGGTTCTTACCATTCCATCCGTAAGCAACCCTGCCAGTTCAACAGCTGAATCAACGGTCTGAGGCATAGCAGCCTTAACCATGTCACGTATTTCGCTTACCAGTCCCCATATGTAACGACTGATAAGGTTTGATTCTGGTGTCACAAGATGTGGCACCAATCGAGCATACTCAAAGTACTTGGAAGTGTACTCACGATGCCCAGCACCGACCATGCGGTGAGTCAGGAATTTTCGCTCGATTTGTTCCTTCTCATTTATTGGGCAAAACTTTCGAGTTACGAGATCCCGAAAACTTTCCCAAGTTATAGCATACGCATTGGTTCTGCCTTTGGTTTGAATAATGGAATTCCACCACTCCAATGCTCCGTCTTTGAAGGAATTCGAAGCATACAGAACCATGTCTTCTTCGGCACATTTGCTAATAGCAATTACTGCTTCAATCTTTTCGAGCCATCTTAACGCTACCACCGCTCCTTCTGTTCCTGCGAACTCACGAGGTTTACAAGATTGGAATGTTTTGTATGAACATCCTTCAGTTCTGAACCGTTTTGCACTAGAGGCTTCGATATTCTCAGTGTTCGAACCAGACACCTCTTTTGTTTTTGTCACTGTATTCTCTGGATTCGAATTTTCATTATCCTTCATAGCCGCAATAATTGTAGGTATTGCGTCCTTAATTTCCTTTGCTATTATCTGCTGAAGTTCATCTTTTCGAATCATTGGTTCAGTAGCATCCGTGTGCGTTCTCTTTTGCCCCCGAGTGTTTGCAGATGGTCCGCCAGAATTTTGGTTTCGAGACATTGTCTACAAAATATGATATTTGACAAGGTCTTAAAATAATTCATCGTAATTTAGCTTTTAAGCTATCATGAGAATTCAACATGTTATTTCAATCATTTTTAGTATTCCAAGTATACTATTCTACCTATTCCTTTGATAGGCACTTATCTTAATTCGGTTAAAGCTTAGATACTATCATTAATACCTATTTCGCTAAAACCAGGAGCTCTGATACCAACCTGTCACACCCCGGGCTCTCGGCGGCCCGGGCGCTGCGACCCGAATTGGTTTCATGGATAATACAGTCTCGGTCAGAATTTATTATTCAATTTAATATGTTTCAGCGGAAGTGTTGTTTCATAAATTTGTAATTCACATGCGTGGATGTGAAATCCGTTTTTCATAATTTACAAATAATTCATACGCATGGGTATGAAAAAGAAAAAAACACATTTTTATCGCCTATAAATAACTTTTCAGGGTTTTATAAAATTTCATATGCATAGATATGAACATAACATTTTATTTCATTTTAAACCGAGTTTTACAAACATATATTTACATATATTGGTTACATGGGACTTGGAGGTATAACTCCAATCGCTCCTCGGTTTCGCCATAAGATTTTTATTTAAGGTATCATAGACCCTAAATCTCTAATCTTGCTTCTGATTGGTCATTCATTATTACCTGAAAAGTTTTTGAAAATAAAACGTCAACATAAAGTTGGTGAATACAAATAACAGACTCGATATGTAAGCATAGCATATTCGGTACTTTAACCATAATTAATAGTGGCAATACTACACATTTAGCAGGTTATTTCACTGATCGATACAACCACTGCATACCCTGGCTTGTACTGTCACTGGTTAGGAACAACAGCGGAGTGCGTCTTACAATTGTTCCCTCCAGCCCACAGCCCGTCACTGGTTAGGTTGCCTGCGGAGTGCGTCTTACGTATAACCTTCCAGCTCACGTTACCAGCCACCTATGGGAATTTCACCCATAGCGGATACAATTTGCAAATCGTACGTATACTAATGGCCTAAATGCTGGTCTAATAGTATCCCTTTATGCGTCAAAGTTTAAACATACCATGCTCATAAAAATGCATTTATATTAAAAAAAAAAATTAAATGTATTCACCTGAATTTTTGGTTGACAGAGTGACAGCTTAAACTTGTCGATATAAATTTGGGCAGCGTTTCTGCTTAAATTATTCTTATAATTATTCTGTAAGAAAGATTTATTCATTTACTTATTTATTATTATTATTAATATTATTATTATTATTATTACGACGATTATTATTATTATTAAGATTATTATTATTATTATTATTATTATTATTATTATTATTATTATTATTATTATTATTATTATTATTATTATTATTATTATTATTAGTACTACTACGATGATTATTATTATTATTTTAAGTAAACTAAAATTTTTCATATACATAGGGTTGGAGCTTAACCCTAACCCTATAAGTTAATTTTATATTAAAATCTTAAATTTATAAGTTTAACTAAGAGAGTAGATAATATACCTAAACGGATCCAATCCTTAATCTTGGCTTTTATACTGATCAGCACCTCCTAGCGTCCATAGCTTCTAATTCCTTTCTCAGTGTGTGTGTATGCATAATATTTGTGAATGTGGATGATATCTAAGTGTTTTGAATCAGTATTTATAGGCAATCTACGCGTGCTGCACAAGAAATTTTATAGATGTAGAATAGGAATAGGCTTCTACGTGTTCGATTGAAGTTCTATGACTTGCCATGATATTCTTCTACGTATTCTTCCATTCAATGAATTTGAATTTTGATTTCAATAGATATTTTTTTATTATTTTATTATTTTAATTAATTTAGCTCAAATTTTGTTTTTCTTTGATAACTTTTAAAATATAATGTTTTATAAAATTCTAAAAATACTGCTGAGATCAGCTCATTTTTCTCTACGTTTTGACCTAAGTTTCGTTAAAAATGGAGAAAGTTTAATTATAATATATTTTATTAATTTTGAGCGGTCTCCTATAACATAAACTGACCGAATAAGTGTGTCAAAACTTTTGAATAATTATTTTACTCGTTACTTACTCGTATGTAAGTGTCATATATGTGTATAGGATAACTAGATATTTAAAATTATAATATTAAACAATATATTTTATATAAAAAAATAAATGTGCAGTTGTTACACGCGGGTCACAGGAAAATATCTGGGATTCTCAGCGGTCACGCGGGGCGATGCGCCTGGCGTATGGCGGTTTGGATCAAAACATCAGATTTCATGCAATTTTAATCATCTCATCATTCAGTCGAGTTCTACCACCATCCAGACGAAAAATCCAACTATTTCAGCCTCCAATCTTCGTTATAAAGCCATCAGATCGTATATTTGAAGCCAGGGAACATATCTGCAAGTCCTGATCGTTGTTCTGTAGCAGAAATCCTTCTGATTAGAATTCAGCTACCATTATTATTCTGCGTGTGATTTCACTACTCTCCTAACTTCATGTGAGTTTCGTACAACCCCTTTTATTTTTAATTTTTTATAAACACCGGGGTATTTCTGTGGAACTTTTCTGGAACATATGATATGTATCACTGTCATCTCCGTGATTTCATATGATTTGTTGAGAACTTTTGGATTTCATGGGATTTTGGCTTTAAAACAAAACTCTATCACAGAACTTAAAAGTCCTCATTCCTTGAACCGTATCTAGTGAACCCATGTGGGGCCGAACAGAAAACAATGATAGTACTATCGGCTGACAACCCATTTGCCGGGTGCTTGCAACTCCCCTTGGTGTAAATGTTTATTATCTGTTTCCTGAACTTATTAATGTAGTGGTAGACATTAAGACAATGAGGCACTAAGATATTTACCGACGGGTAGTATCTTTATAGAACAGAACGTAGAACGTCCGAAAGGAACTAGATACGAGTCCCATGGTTATCTTGAACTGAACACTTTGAGAACTTGCATATCATATCATATTGTTGAACTTGAACTTTACGAACTCACCAGCTTTGTGCTGATCTTTCAAACTCAGGGAGACAGTGACCCACAGTGAGGCTACACTTCAAACTCTTGTAATTAAATAAGTTTGTGTGTGTAATAAACTTAGTTGTAAATTGTAAGGTTGGTCGTAACGACGATCCTTGTAATGTATTTATTTTAAGTTAATCTGTGTGTTGTGATACCGGATCAAGTAAGTCACACCTCATCTCTGAGGCATCACCACTATGCTTCCGCAACCTTCTAAGAGTGACGAATGAAATCATCTCAGGTGACGAGAGGTGGGAGTGTGACAGGGTGGTATCAGAGCCACATGTTATAGAATTTAGGTGGACTTAGAGACCTAGACTATAACCATAGGCTCGTATAGCGACACCTGAGAGCACCGAACATAAGTAACGAACAAAACTTGTTTTGAATTAAGCCAGGATAATCAGGTGGTACGAATTCTAGTTATGACTGGCCAGCATAACTAAAATTCGCAACACGCGTGCATTCTAGTGAAGTTCAATGCAAGTAGAATAATAATAATTATGAGGACAAGTAGCTGCTTTGAGATAGGAAGAGACATCATATCATGTTTATGTTGAATATTATTATTCAATATTTATCTCATGGTACTGATTTGAACATTTTGTGTGTACAGTGATGGCTGATCAAGGCGAACATTATATATATCACGATTTCCCTATGTTATCCTAGACGATACTCCTAGTTCGAGCTCTGAGTCAGACTCAGACCCAACAGAGGCTTCATCTGCAGCATCCCAGGCGGTACCTTTAGTACCTCAAACACCACCATCACCCGTACGAGTTACTCCACCACCACCAGCAGTACCATCAGGTTCACACGGACATTCTCAGCCGCATGCTGAGAATGCCTCAGCCGGTAGACGACAGAGTTCGTCACCGCAGAGAGTCCCAGTTTGGGATGGCTTGAGACGGATGCGGGGACAGGCCCGTAAGACCACGGGACCGCCTCTTAGGCACCAGATGGCACTGAGAGACGAGCTTCCTGTTATACATGCGGTAGGAGAATCCTCCCACCAGGCCGAGCTTAGAGCCCAGCTACAACAGGTTTCATAGGACCTGCAAGGTGCGAGGCAGGATATGCAGCAGCAGCGTGCTACCATAGAGGATACACGTACTACTGTGCTAGATATCCTCACTTCTCACTTGACCCTCATGGATCAGGTGAATACATTGGATACGGATACTCGGGCTTGGAGGATTACTGTAGAGGATTGATTACGAAGGGCATGGAGACAGATGATCACTACTGCATTCTAGCAGCTGATTGAGATGTTGAGGAAGGGGATTGTGAGAGCGAAAGAGACCATACAGTGGTTTTGGACGATTAGCCTAGAGGCTAGGTTCTTTGTTTGGCTATAGTACTGGACACTATAGCTATCATCATGGCTTGTTTATCGTATTTTCTGCGGTAATGATGATCTGGATGCGGTTATTTTGGGACTCCATTGTAGATATCATCAGTATAGATGGATAGGTTGGGAATATGTGATGAGTGGGGATGGTTGGGTGTGAAATAGAACCCCAGTAGCTAGTTAGTGGTATTATGGTTTTCTGGCAGTCTTTGTATCGAAAAATTCATGGTTGTACAAAACTTATATTGCAGTGATAAAATGGTTGTTTTAGTTCTGTATATCTGTTTGTGTGTGAATGTGTGAACTATATATCGATATCAAAATTTTATGAACAATAACTAGATCACGAACATTTCTGTGTGAGAACATATCTATTGCTTGTGAAGCAATGTATCAAAGAATTGTATGAGAACATTTCTGTGTGAGAACATATCTATTGCTTGTGTAGCAATGTATAAAAAAACTGTATGAGAACATATCTATTGCTTGTGTAGCAATGTATCAAAGAACTGTATGAGAACATTTCTGTGTGAGAACATATATATTGCTTGTGTAGCAATGTATCAAAGAACTGTATGAGAACATTTCTTTGTGAGAACATATATATTTCTTGTGTAGCAATGTATCAAAGAACTGTATGAGAACATTTCTGTGTGAGAACATATCGGTGTCCTGTATGATAATATATCAAAAACATGTGTGATAACATATCTATATTACAATGCGGTGAGCTGTGTAATATTTTAACATGTTTTTGAGAAACAGGACTGAGTATAACTACAAACATGTGTGTGATTTATGTGTACTGAGAACATATCTGAACTATATCAATGTAGTTATACTATATCTCTTATAATCACATTTCAACATGAATTGTCAGTATGACTGAATATGGTTGACTTTATGTGATTGAAAGGGTTATATCTTTAATATTCTTGAACTGACCTGAGTTTGTCTGCATGTGAGCAGAACAATAGCTCCGAAACGAGGTCGACCAGCCAAGAAAGCTGTCAGGAATATTACTAACCCTGAACTGAATCAAGTCCCACCTGGGAACATGGAATCAAATCCGGATTCATGTGTCAATCCGGAAGCGAGCACAGTTCCACCTGTGAACCCTAAAGTGAACACAGTTCCACCTGCAGGTGCAAGTGGATCTGAACTGAACGATGCATTGATAGCACGAATTGTGAGAGAACAACTACCTGCTTGTGGTGTTTTGACACAACACCAACCACATATCACTGCGGGTTCTGGTGGGGACCATGATCACACAGAACACAATGCTACTGGAGGTCATACAGAAACTCGTTATACCACCGATACAACAACAATAAAAACAACTGTTCCTTATCCACCATAACAAGGATGTACTTATTCTTTAAGGTGTCCTAGGCTTCTTATTCTTTAAAAGACAGCTCTAACCTGGTGGAATACCCAGGCAAAACCTTTGGGCTCAGCTACAGTCGACTCGATGGGCTGGAACTGTCACACCCCGAGCCGGCGGGCTAGATCGACTTTCCCGTCGGGCGGAAGGTTCTCGGGGCGCGATATCGTTGTGATAATCGTAGTGATCAGATTTTTTGCCATGGACATGATATATAATGAGAAATACTAAATGACATTGATATATAATTACAAAGTTAAATTACATTGTTATGTTAATAATTTAAATAAGTAAATCTATCCAAAAGAATCATAAGTAGCTATCTTGTATCTGCACAAGATTTACAAAAGATGATTCAAAGTTTTGTCATTCCAAAAATATGGACAACACAAAATGAAGCTAGGTCCTCTAAAAGTCCTCTAGCTTAAGTCCTGAATGCTTGATGACTAAACCTGTTCGTCACCTAAGAAATCATGCATTTAAACAAAGTCAACACTAGGTTGGTGAGTTCATAAGTTTAGTAATTGAAAATAAATGCTTTATTATCATTAACAAACACATTGTCATACATAAGTCTCATTTATATTTGTCTCATTTGTCTCACACAATGTCCTCTCCATAATTATAATTACAAATAGCATTCCACCCGATTAAGCATGCTTATATATAGGGCATACGTAGGGGAACAAGCCCCAGCCGACATCCCACCACATACTTAACTGAATTTAATACCACTTGCGATACAACTATGGATCCCCATTTCTATCTCACATGTTCACCCCATTTGATATTCACCCATAAATTGTGTTCATCACCCGCAGCGTTATATGTATAGAATAAAAGAGTATGAGGGAAGCAAGTTATCAAAACCTAACTGATGATAAACACTCAGTGTTTTAAGGAAAATATATTTGTCAAATCTTATCCTTATTATTACCTCTCAAGTAAAAGTTAACTGCAATTTACTTCTAATTAAAGGAGTAATAGTTAACCCATCGGTGTTGTACTTGGCCTAAATGTATAGAGCATATATGGGACCCATTGTGGTCCTCACGTAATCAGACCACAATGCCTCCCATTTACCTCTATCATATTTGTGTTCTCATTGATTCATTGTCTTCAACGAGACTATTACTAGCAATATGACATGAGTGAAAGTCAATTCATTAGTCTACCAGTTAATAGAATCGAAGGGTTTAATTACAATTAGTTTCTGTAGATTAATATCACCATGTATCGTTTACCAAACCTGACTGATGCAGCCCTGTTACCGGTCATACGATACCGACCAATGATAAAATACGATCAATGTATCGACCTCACTCGCCGGCGGTTTGTCAAACCTATGGTACCACTACGTTTTCGTCGGTTTAGTCGCACTAAATTAACTGGTAAACGATTCACCTCTAAGGAACTTACGAATGGACATGATCTCATGAACACATGATTGTTGTGATATAATGCAACAGGCTTAATAGTAATTAGTTGATGTTATGTGTTCTCCCTTTTGTTATTGTCTCAATGTATCTAACAATGTGTTATAAGAACTAGTCTTATTACACTGTGTTAGCAATTGTAGTGAATGATATTGTCATGAGTATCATTCTTGTTACCTCATGTACTTGTCTCAGTGTTATCTCAATGTCACCTCAGTGTTAATAACAAAATGTTATAAGATCACATCTTAAATACACTTATGTTATTTCAGTGATAGGATAATATCGGGAAATTATGTTATCGTGACATCATCCTTGATATGTTCTCATGATGTAATCAAAATAAAATGAACACAATGCTATGATCTCTAGTCTCTAACATTGTCTCATAAGATCTCATCTTACCATACAATGTTAGCATATGCGAGGGATGACATCTTGAAACTATGTTATCATGATGTCATCCTTGATATCCCAAGTGATTGTCTCAATTGTTGTCTCACTGTTATGTATTCTCAATGATTTTAACAACGTGTTATAAGAGCTCGTCTTATTACACAGTGTTAATAAATGTGGTGAATGATGTCATCATGAGTATCATTCTTGTTGTCTCAGTGTTATAAAACCGTTGATATGAGATCTAGCCTTGATGCATTGTGTCATTCCTTTCGATGGGATGGTATCATGAAGGTATATTATCATGATATCATACCTGTTATGTTTTACACGTTATTTAACACCCAAGCACACATAATGATAATGATATGATAAAATATGATAATAAAGATAAAATCATTATTATCTAAATCACCTGATAAACAAAATGGTATACAAAAGATTTTAATTAAACAAAAGAGTTAGCATGTTTCTCAGCCCCGCAATTTAAAATCAAAAGATTAGAAAAGGGGCATATGAACTCACCTGGTTGTTGATGTGGTTGACTAATTAGACTTGAAATGCACGCGCTCACTTGTTGTACTTGATGTTATATTCACAATCATGTGTTTGATTCCAAGTTGTTTGTAACTTATAAGTATAAGTCTTTGGTTTGGAAGTTGACCTTAAAATTGATTAACTCTTGTAGGCTTTTGTTATTTGACTATCCTCGAATCCATGTGACGATATACTATACCAAGAATTAACCTTTTGAGGCTATACTTAGCACATTATATCTTCTTGATTTATTATTAACTTGACTTAACACCATGACATGTCTTAAAAGTATGGAAATCAAAATAGTTTCTAAGTATAAGCTTAGGTTTAACGGTTACATCCTACTTATTATACTTATCTTAATCTTGAAACGATCCTCATATTTGAAGGTGTTAATATAGGAAACAATTTACAACATTTTACTACTTGATATTTTATAAAAGGATTTTAGATGAGATTAAGTTGTTTTAATAATTTCACCAACTTTGTAGTAAACTAGTTATCACCTTTGACTTAAGACATGTCATTAAATGAAGTTAGTACATGGGTTTTCTTTACAAGTTTTAGGATGTAAGGACGTGCGAGGCGAATGAGTATCACCACACGAATGAATTTCTCAGGTTGTGGGGAGAATGATTGTGAAATGCGAATAAGCATCACTGCACGAATGAAAGCTCAAGCCTCGACCGAATAAACATTTTGTACGAATGATCACACATGAATGGATCTCAGTCCTAGGACGAATGATCATGGAATAAGAATGAACATCACCGCACGAATGGAGAGTATTCATGCGAATGGAATTCCATGAGCAATCATTCGGTCGGCCGCTCATTCGGTCATGGAGCTCATGCGACTGAGAGTGCCCATTCATCCCTGGATTCATTCGGATGGCCCCCATTCGGTTGGTCTGCAGCCGAACATCCTCATGGTATCCTTTTCGAGATCTAGGCCAAATCAAAGCTTTCCACAAGTATCTAAACTATTCTGAGCTTGTTTCATGCATACCTTAAAAGTCATGAGGGTCGAGATTCGATCAAAATGGCCGAATGACCGGAGGGGGAGAAAACCCTAAAAATTCGAGATTTGTAGCTCTATTTACCTTCGATTCAGGGGATTTTGCTTCCGATCTGTTGCACTTTCAGGTAGAGGATGTTGAGAGCTTCGATTTGATAGCTTATATGAGTGATTTGGCCAAGGATTGAAGGAGTTATGATGGTTTTTGTGTATGGATTCTAGAGAGAGAAAAACCGGGAATTTGAGCTAGAGAGAGAGTGGAGGTGTAATAAATGAGGAAGAAAGGGTTCATTTAGGGTTTATATACCCCGGGTGGGTTCGGGTTCGTTCGGTTTGCTCAGTTCTTGATTCCGTTACGTTTCCTGAACGTAATACGCGTGGTTTATGTAATTTCAATAAATAGTTTTCTAAAACTGTTTTAATGTTTTAATTCCTAATAAATATTGTATGTTTATTTTTCTTATTTTATTATTTTGAAATCTTTTATTAATTTCGTTTCGTCAGATCGTATCGCCATCGCACGTATTCGTTCGAATCGTCCCCCGAACGGACACGACGACGGTTCCACTTTCTGATTTTTGTTTTCTACTTTTCAATCATCGTTCAGAACGTTAAACCCACAGATATGTTTGTTTGAATCATCACCCACGCAAACACACTATTAGCTTATTATTTTGAACGATGCTGAACTTCTGTTTTGAGTTGTATTTCCTCCCTGACGAACTCAACTAAACTTACCTAATTTCCCATAACCATACTTGTTTCACCTTGTTTACTCATAGAATTATCGGCCATCTGATTTTTGTTATCTGTGAAGATCAGATCACAACCGATATGTTTTTGTCATTTGTTTTTTTTCCCGTTGTTATTTCACATGTGTTGTTGTATATTTATATTTCAATTTTCATTGAAACACATGCAACTGTTACTTGTTTTCATAGTTTTGTTGTCACACAATTGTTTACACATTGTACTTACACAAAGTGAAGAGTGAAAGTACGCGTACCGTACGGACTTACCGGATGATCTGGTACTAGTTGTCATAGGAATGAATTTAAAACTCTGATTATGTCAGAGTACTGCCCAATCACTGAGATCCAAAAGCTCCAGGAGGAATTCTAGAATCATTCTATGGTCAGTGTTGATTGTTTAGCTTATACCAATCGTTTTCATGAACTCACTTGTCTACTTCCTAATATTTTTCCAATGTTGGAAACATCTTTGATTGAGAAGTACATTAAAGGGCTGGTTCCCCAGATTCGGGGAACAGTGACTGCAGCTGAACCTTACAAGTACAATCTTGTTGAACTTGCTAATGGCAAGTTAATCAAAAATAACATTGCACATTTAAAAATAAAACTAGCTCATCGTAAGGATGAGATTGGTACCATATCAGTACCGAAAATACCAATATCGAAATTCTAGAAAAGTAGTTACCGATATTTTCGTTACTTTACCGGATTTTTGAACATTTTTGTTGGGATGAAGATGAAGAATATTAGCTTTAAAATTATTGACGATATTATTTCATAATTATAATAAATTTATAAAAAATCTAAGAATATGAATATATCATAAGAATAATCTAGTTTACAAATCTAATTGCAAACTAAAACTAATAATTGCAAACAAAAGAATATGATTGCACCGTCCTTTAGATTTTTATAATACATTTTATATTCAATAATTTAAATAATAATTAGGTTTAAACATAATAGGATAAATATTTTTTAAACTACACTAGATTGGTAAATAAGCAAATTCAAAACAAAAACTATGTATATTCTGGTAAATGTACTGCTTCAGGAATTTTCGGTATGTAAGATACCCGTGCCAATAGCGACATAATGGGTTCTGGAACAAAAGAATGGTCGATCGAAATGATGGGAAACTAGAGGTGACGACAATTGATGGTCTCTGTAAACGGAATTATTATATATATTAAAAAGGATGAAAATGAATAGTTGAATATATATATATATATATATATATATATATATATTATATAGTGGGTGGGCTCCATTATTATTATTAAAATGGATGAAAAAGGAATATTATATTTAATATTATTATATAATAAGAGGGACCATTGCTTATTATTATATATATATATATATATATATATATATGGAAGTTTACTCATAAAAGAACACACTGTTTCTAAATGTGTTACAATGATGTTAAAAAAAACCAAGATTTGGCTTCATCTTGGCAAAGTTATCCGGGTTATTGCTTTAAGAGTGGATGATGTGCAGAAAGTGCTCTATAAAAATGACTCTAGACTCTACCTAAACACAACGAGTTAAAAATCGGAAAACCTTCAACTAAACCAGTAAGACAGGCAAGCGGACCTATCAATTGTAGAGTAGCCTAGCAGAAGCCCAGATATCGAACCCACGAGACACTGACACGATGAAAGCAGACTAGACAGTGATTTACCTAATGGGGGGGGGGTATTGATTAAATTTAAATACTAAATTAACTAATTAAACTTATATTAACCTAAGAATTAAACTAATAAAAAAATAAAGAAAGAAAGACTAGACACGAAACTTAAGACAAACTCTAATCAACGAGAAAAGCTCTACTTAGGTTAGAATCCTGCTTATGAATCTTGAAATCTCTTGACTTTGGCTGACTCGATGGAACTAGGATCTTAGAAAACAAAATCTAGACAACCTAAAGAATCCCGGATCAACTACCAGGTGTGACCAAATAGGAAACCCTAGATCCGTAATACGCACACTAGTTAGTCGAATCACCGTCGGAATTTCTCCAACAACAATCTTGTACTCTAAGAGACAAGTCACCTTTGAGATTTTCCTGTCCCAATACACCCGAAGATGCAAGGAGTAACCTAAGAATACTTTCTTTGATACGGAATGACAGAAACAACAAGAATCCTAAGTAAACATCTCTCCCGAGCAGTTTACTAAGAAACTGTAATTGCAAAAGACCATCCGACAAACCTATCACCTTCCGGATTTCTAGACTCGGACACACACAAGACCCGAAAACACCAACCATATATATTCCTATGGAAAATGACATCAAACAAACCATAAATTAGTCATAACACATAGTCGATGACCTAATACGCACCTAAAACTGAAAGACATTCAATAAAACACGCATGGAATATGATAACAACCAATATAATCAAATCAAGCACATGAAAACTCATCAAAAAGACATAAATATATAGGTCTGCTACAAGAATGTTACCCATCAAAAGTCAAACAAATAGTCAAAATCAACCAAGAAATACGCAAACAATCATCAAAACCTAAGCAGAATCCAAAATCTAGCCAAGTATCATCATTCTAACTCACAATCAATCAAAAACAGAAGTTTAAACAAGTCTATAGTATTGAAACGAATAGAAACTAAAGACGATGAAATGTTACGCGATGATCTTTATCGAAAACCAAACAATATAGGCCCGAAACGACCCGAAATCCTCCAAACCACCAAAATCGGATTCTCCTCGAAAAATCGTGTGAAAAGCATCCCAAGTTCGTCCAAAACGGTTGAGAGGAGCTCCCCTTCTCTAAGAAACAAGTTTTTAGGGTTTTATGCTCGAAGAGTCCTTGGAGTACCACCAAGGATTGCTTGGCGTACGTCCAAGGATTTCTCGGAGTACCTCCAAGGCGCAATGAAATGCTAAAATTGATTTTTTTATCTGATTTTTCCGCTCGAGCTCAATTTTTCTTCTTTTAACCTTATTTTTCGCTCCTTTAAACCAAATACATGTAAAAAGACACAAAATATGTAAAAGTGAACAAAAATAATCAAAAATGAATCGAATGCAATACGAAAACCGCAAACTACACCAAAACTAGATGTGTTTAACGACACGTCAGTGGGTTATTATTTGATCCCAATCCTATATATATATATTCTAGATCATATATACATTATATTATTTTGGTGTCTGATCCATATAGCGAGGCTTTAAAAATTTAGAATTGTACCATCAAAAGTTTTTTTAACCTTGAGAAGTGGTAAACAGAGATAAGCGTATTAATTAAATTTGATAAATTTGTTTATAGGTTTGAATTTTTATTAAATTTGAGATATTTGCTTAGAGAATTTGTTTTTTTAGTTGAAACAATTGATTGCCGGTAAGAAGGATTTTGAGAATAATGTTTTATTATTTTTGTAACATATTTGTAAGGATTTTGTATAATTTTATATTTTTATAAAAAAATTGTATAGAGTTCGTGATAATATATTTGATTTGCTATGTAACTTATGCTTCTGAAAATTATATATAATACCGGTTTTCGAGAGTGTACTGTGATAACCTGCCGCAACGCACAGGTTGAATAAACCTAGTTTATGATAATATGCCGTTCGAAAATTAATTTGATTGCCCTATGTATAAAACGACAAGGAAGATGTTGTTTAAATGAATTGTGTATCATTTAAGAAAATACAAAATGTCAATATTTTCTCCTTAATTCCAATTTTGTTAAGACGACACCGAGATTTCAACCGTCTTTTCGGATTTGATACTCTGAGACATATCGAACGCATCCTAGAGCCTTACAAAATGTTAACCAACTCAAGTTCCTTTGACAATATATTTCATTTGCCCACCCGCGCGAAAGGTTGTCATAAATCCCACACATGTGGAGCGTCACAATTTCGTCGTAGCCGCTGTTTTGAAAAAAACTCATTGTTACCATGACTCAGGCCTAGTTTGAAATTCCATCTAAAAATGATTTATCGATTTATTAGTTTTTTCAAAAAGCCAATAAGTTAATAAGTTGTTTGTTAAACTTAAAGTAACTTTTGAAAATGAATTTTTGTAAAAGGGTAATAAGCTGTTTTCAGAAGCTAAAAATTTTATCTTTTCAAAATGACTTATGACATAAAATTACAAATATACCCCACTCTTTACCCTTTACCCAATAATCTTAAAATATAGTCTATAAAAAATATCTTTTTTGATCATTTTAAAAGTTCATTTAGGAAAAGCTAATCAAAATACATTTTTAAAAATTTCATTTAAAAAAGTCATAAGTTAATAAGCAGTGTTGACAAAAAGTTAATAAGAATTCCCAAAACAGGGCTTCAGTCAAGTGACGACAACTATGTTTCCGCCGTGGAAGGTGACAGACGTTTAGGGTTTCATACATGCGAGTTGTTTGGATACGGCGGTTAGCGCTCGTGGCTGTGGCATGTGGGTGCGGCGGCTGCGATTTGTGAGCAGCATAAGGGGTGTGGCGGCTGCTGGTTGGTGGTTGCGATTGTTGCAGAAGAGAAGGAAGAAAGAATTATTAAGCAGCAGCAATCGTCGTGATTAAAATTGTTAATAACAACATCTTGTAACACATAATTTATTATAATTTAATATTAACACAAAAATGAATTAATTAATAACGCATTGTAGTAAAATTTTCCCCTTGTTAATATTAAGCATAACACGTCTTCTTCTTAGTTAAGACCCTTATAAAAAAAACCTCTATTGTTAATTTTAAGAATAATTAAAAGCAGAGTGTGAAATCACATGACATTCATCGATCCTAAAACAAATAGCTTCACAACATACTTCAACTTGTATTTAGTTGTTTCAACATTTTATTTGAATTTTGTTTTAGTTAGGAACTCCAACTGACCAACGATCAGTTTGTGACTAACCAACAACCAGTTTAATATATTAATAAAACTATAAAAGGAAAGGAATTAAGGAAGCAATGCATACATGTTAAAGCATTAACAACAATCAACTATATATAAGGATCGATAAAGTTTGCTCGGAGGTATTTGTAACCAAAATCTATAATCGAATCTTTATTATAAATTTTAAGAATCATTAAAAGCAAAGTGTAGGGAGCATGGTTGAAATCACATGACATTCATCCTAAAACAACTAGCTTCATAAATACTTCAACTTGTATTTAGTTATTTTAACACTAGGTAAAAACCCGTATATTACACGGGTTGAAAACATAAATGTTATATACTTTGTAAAAAAACTTGTTTTTTTAAGAAAATTTATTTTTACAAAACTTTTATTTTTCCTAAATTACAAATTTAAATTAATTTTTATTTTTTTTTAAAAAAAATCATTTTTAGAAAATTTTCATATTTTGTAAACTTTGTTTAATAAAAAAAAGATTTCATTTTTTATTTCTTAGACCAATTTTTTAATTTGAAAAAAAGATATATAAAGTCATTAGTCATTAGATTTAAAATTTTTTAATAAATCAAAAAATATAATTATAATTATCATTTAATATGAGAGAAAATGATTGTAAAGACTAAAAAATGATATGTGGCAATAATAGCCTAATAAATTGACATGTGACAAAATATTTACTCTTTTATTAGAGAGTATAGATATATATTTTATTTAATATATTTCAATTTTGTTTTAGTTAGGGATCCCAACTGATCATCAAAACAACGATCGGTTTGTGACTAACCAACAACCAGTTTAATACATTAATAAAACTATAAAAGGGAAGGAATTAAGGAAGCAATGCATACATGTTAAAGCATTAACAACAATCAACTATATATAAGGAGCGACAAACTATTCTCGGATGCGTCTGACAATAAAATCCATACGCGGATTAGGGACCCTTAAGGCGGCCTGGATGTTTGCTTTGGTTTGAGAAATCAGCGCAGCGCATTCTGTATGCAAGGATTGGTCACATTCATGGCAATGATAGAAAGAAGCGTTAGGATTAAACAGCTTCTCGCAAACCTCACAAAAGTAATCACCCTCATGGTTTTCAACTGGGGTGTAACATAAGGTCATCGGGTGCTTGTCATACTTGTGCCTAATTGTCTCTGGTAATAACAAAGCACACACCAGATGTATAAAAAAGTCACACCTTTCACAACTCAACCAAGTGTTATTTGTATCATATGTGAAACGAGACAAGCACATACGACATTTTCCTCTTCGTGATTTAGGACCTCCTCTTGAAAATCGGTGATACGGATGGCATTTATGTTTGATATTTCCACCTATGAATGCACAAATAACATCGATGTCGTAACCACATTCGACACAAGAGTAAGCGAATCCTTTCCTAACAATATTGCAGACATGACATGTGAATTCATGGCCTACTTTTGGCAAGAGAAGGCGGCTATGTTGGGGATGACCTTTGTAGTCTTTTAGCTCAGCAGGCATCCGGGTGCACCAGTCATGAAGATAAAAGTTGCATCCGTATGTGCACTTGTAAAACGTAGCGTTCGTCACGATGGGTATCAAACATGCATTGCATTCAATATAATTAAAATTCATTGGTAGTGTATCCTCAAGAAGTAATGGATGCTCATGACTATTACTAGTTATACTCCTCTCGTTAGTTTCTTTGAAAACGTCTTTTATCATGTTGTAATTGTGGTCGGAGAGTGGGAGATGGAGACAACTAGGATCGTCTTCACATTCATTTGAGGTTAGAACCACATCTAATGAACCAACAATACTTAATTAAGTTATTAAATCAATAATAAAGAAATAACAAAAAATTGATACGTGTCTACAATTGTATAAAAATGTAATATATATACACACACATATATATATTAACATAGAAATCCGTGTATGACACAGGTTGAAAAAAATATTTTTAGCAAACTTAACATGATTATTTATAATAAAAAAATTAATTTTGTTAGTGAAATAAGTAATGTAAGTATTGAACACAAATCTTGCTAAATACAAGAACAAAATTGATTTAAATATAGATTAAATGAGTGTCGGGTTCAAAATATGTATATATATATATATATAGGGAGAGGATCCAATGTTAACTCGTGTTTATTACGTTAATTGAATAATTACATCTTATTACTTTGGGGCTCACATTAAAATAAATCTAAAGGTGTATGTTTTTTTCTTTTTTAATTAATGTAGGGCCCACTTACATTTATAAAAAAAAGAAGAAAAAACCTAAACCTTTATATTTACTTTAATTTATATTTACTTTAATGTGAACCCCAAAGTTATAAGATGTAGTTCTTCGGTTAACGTAATAAAGAAGGGTTAACATTCGAATCATCCCATATATATATATATATATATATATATATATATCTATAACTACTTTATAATGAATATTGGTAAGAGAGAAATCAAGATCTTAAATTTAAGAAAAATACAAGTTTAAAAGCTTGAGGTACAACAAATTTAAGTTGCACTTCCTTCGTCAGATGACATCGTTCTTGTTTTCTAATTGAAACCCTTGTTTTCACTTTCCTTCTCCCTCAACATTTCTATACCATTTTCAGCTTCTAATCTCCCAACAAGGTAATGTTTTGATCTATCACCATTCCCCTTTCTTTCATAGTACCTTAATCAGATAATATGTCAACCAGGTGAGGATTTGAGATCCGGATCTTGAAGCAATCGACTGAAGGATAAAGATGAAAGTGGTAAGCATCTTCTCATCTTTTCTTCATTTTTGAATACAGAGACCCGATTAGAGTGAATTATGAAGAAATTTGGCTCCAAATTCGAATGTTTGAGATATTGAATCTGTTCTTTAAATAGGAAGCCGCTCTTCAATCTGACCCCCACCCCTCATTGCGTTTGCTGCTCTTCAATCTTGGTATGTATTAGAATAATTTTTATTTTTTAACCTAATTTTTGTTCATGGTTTAACCCATTTTTGGTTCGACTTTTAACCTAATTTTTGTCTAGACGACGATCACTCTTCCATCGTTTTGTTCTTTGAAGCTGACACAAAAATTGGTATGCCTCTATATAACATGTTTCATTTATGTATGTTATGTTACTAAAATCAGAAATTGAAGTTCTATTTGGTTCAAATTGGTCAAGTTCTATTTGTTTCAAGTTGGTGAAGTATGTATGATCTGTTTAAGTATGTATATATGTATGTTTAAGTATGTATTGCTCATTTATGTATGTATTTGTGTTTATACCAAAGTATGCAAAGTATAGGTTTGTGGCTTGTATATGAAGTTTCATACCAAAGCAAATTGTTATTTTTGTATTTTGTATTAACTACGTAATTGTAATTAATCTTTTTGCACATGAAGATAATTTACATGATTATGGGTTTTAGATTTGCAAAGAGAATGTGAAAAGGTCTTAATTTTAAGAGTGGTATAACCCTGTAAGCTTATGGTATCAACACGCCTTGCAGTGGCTGCAGCGGATTGTGTTATAGCCTTAGTGTGGCGTTGACAAAAAGGAAAATGGTTTTGAATCTAAAAAATAAAATGAAAAGCCATCTAAATCAATTCGACAAAAACTTGCTAACTAGAAAAAAAAAAACTTAAGCCAATCACTCAAACTTCTGAGATTGCAAGTGATATGGAAATGAGGTTGTTGCTTTGGATCCTTGCATATTATCTCATTATGCTTGTGTAGAGACTACTTGATACATGCTTTCAAAATGATATCAATTAAGAACTTATATTTCTTGATTATTGATTTGTTTTAGCTTTCTAATGTCTTGATTCAGGAAGCAAATTTATGCTCTTATGATGAACACACCATCACTGCAGCAACAAGCTCTGCAACATAACAAGCACACCATAACTGCAGCAACAAACTCAGAAACGACACTAGCAGCAAAGGCAGAAGTTTATGCAGTTACCACAACATCAGCAGCCAATGATTGCTCTGCAACTTAGGCTGATTGATGGGAACTTCCAAATCAAGTTTGACACCATAGATGGACAGTATAAAATTGGATGATTCAACATATACGATTGTTATTGGTATTATATCAAGTCATGCGATCATGTTGAATATCTTCATTGTATACATATCATGTGATTTTAGTGCTGATGAATTTAGTGATCAAACATCTATTGTATGTAACCAGGTTTGTGAATTGGTACAACTTTAGTTTAGTTTTCGTACGGGTTCTTAGATTTATCTTCTATTAGCTCATGTGTGCCAATGTTTAGTATTTGACGACATTATTAATTATGTAAGAATGCTTACATATGATAATTTAATAATCTTCCTATCTGGTGAAATCATGCTTGAGTTATACAACTGATTTTCATACTGATTTAGGTTGCGACAGGGCTTATACAAGTTATTTTTTTCATTGCTAACTGCACAAGATTTCTTTTTAGGTGCTGGATTCTATTGTTAAATCTTGTATGTATGCTTTTTGACATAGATAATGCATAAAAAATTAATTATGTCTTGTGAACAGGTACCTATTTGATGTGATTGGACTGGTTATGGGTTTGAGTACTTTGACCCATATCATGTTGGCATTTGAAAATCATCTATCTTAAATAAGATATCAATTTATATTTATCTTCCAATCAATTTTGCTATTGGTGTTAGCTAACAATTATTGCTATAGGTATACAGTTCTGTTTATTTATTTTTTAGAAGAGTCAAGGTCCTTTACACTTAAAAGCATGTATGTTTTGTATGCATAATAGTATGTATGCAATCTGTATAATAGTTGTATGCAGTTCCAACTGGTGCCCCTACTTTGGGGCTTCCTCTTACAATCAAAGGGTATGCACACAGAATATCGTTGACTCAAGTCTTGCTTTAATTTGATTGGGTATTTGTATGTGAATGTACAGGGTTTGACTAAATTTCCTGGAAGATCAAGTCAACCACAAAGGGCTACTTCATTGAGTTGGTTTGGAAAAAAGAGAGGAAAGGTGCTTTGATAAGAAAATTTGTACACTGTACGGAAGGAAGTTGCTCTTAGATATTATGGTTACTTAAGTTTTGAGTGTTTATTGATTTTTATTTGTTGTTTTTGCATCTTTCTTGATATTTTTCATTGATTTTTATTATTCTTTGGTCGTAATAGGTGTTAATACATGTAGGATTATATTTCTTTTTCTCAATGTGAATGGTTAAAATGGCAATCATATATTTGCTTCCTTTATTATATCAATTGGAAGCTCCAATTATCAGTCAAATAGTCAATTTGTTGCTAGCTAGATTTGGTTAGTGGCAAAAGGCTTGTTATTTGATTCATTATTTGGCACTTGGAAGATAAACAATTGATGTTTTTTAGTCAGCACATGATCTATGCTGCCATAAAATCTCTATTTGGGTTACCATTTATGCTCTCCATGTAATTTGTAATTCATAAAATTGAATTCAAGTTGTACCGTCCGAGCTATCCTATGTAAAGTTAGTCCATTTACTAGATAGTATGTTATTCTTTACATACAAACTTTCTAAAATTTAGTTTCATTCAACGGCTCATTGTGTTTATAATTGTTTTTTTTTTCTTGTGTGTATTATTTTGATAAAAATTTGTAAAACTTATCATATAAAAATAGACCATACCGATGTTACCAAAAAATAATGTATCTATATTATGAAAACATTAATAAACGAAAAAAACGAACACCACGTTGTTACCGTCGTTGCCGCCGCCGCATCGCGCGGGTTTCCGACTAGTATATATATATATATATATATATATATATATATATATATATTATATATATATATATATATATATATATAGGATTGAATTCTATGAAAACACAATCTTAAAAGAGAAACCTCTTAAGCCATATATATGTGAGCCATTGAAAATGAGAATTTTTTATCTTCAAAATTAATACAGTGTTGCTATTGAATTTTTTTTTTGTTTATTTTGTTTAGTTCATTGTTTTTTATACACATCATTGTATCTTTTATACAGTGCATTATGTCTTTTATACATGTAATTGTGTCTTTTGTGTTTCTGTTCAATGTTGTGTTTTCGTGAACAATTTAAAACACAATGATGTCGCTAATACATAATGTCAAGAAATGATGACACAATGACGAGTATGAATAACAAAATGATATTTAAAAAGACAAATTACCTGTAAAAAAGACACGATGATGTGTATGAACAATTTTGTACATGTCATTATATCTTTTGTATAAGCATTGTGTCTTTTGTGTATGTCATTGCGTCTTTTGTATAGGTATTGTGTCTTTTACACGTGTCATTTCGTCTTTTGTGTTTCTGCTCAATGTTGTGTTTTTCTAAACAATTTAAGAAACAATGATGTTGTATAATACATAATGTTAAACAAAGATGACACAATGACGAGTATAAATAACACATTGGTTTTTTAAAAAGATGCAATTACTTATATAAAGGACACAATTACCTATAAGAAAAACACAAAAAGATAATTATACTCAAACATTTAAGAAATACACAATGACGATAATTAGACACAATGAGCTGAAAAAATTTCATTTTATAGCAACACTATACTCATTTTAAAAATAAAAAAATAGTTGTTTTTATTATATATATTTTTTTCAAAAATTAATATCGTATGTAAAAGTTATGGATGTTTTTAAAAAATGTGAGATAAGAGTGGTTATGACTAAGTTACCCTATAATAACTTTTTCTTATAAAATTTTAAATTTTCACTCTTAAATTTGATTTCATGATCTAAAGGTCAATAATGTTTTTAGACTTTTTAGGATAAGGAGACTATTTAGTTGAACTTAAATATATATATATATATATATATATGTAACAACCCATTTTGGGGAAATTATTATAAGTAAAATGTAATTGGAGTATAAATTATGTTTTATTTTAATTTGATGGGTGTTTTATCAATATTTGTTAATTATAACCAATTGGTGGGTGTTTTAAGAGTGTTTGTTTGTTTTAACAATATGTTGGGTGTTTACTAACTTAACTTAGTTAGTTTTAACTAGTAATAGAGGGACCAAAACTGCCAATAGCTGAAACTTGTAAATGGTGGGTTAAGTTGTTGACTTGGTCAAATCTGGTCATAAGACCATCTCTTTGCTGAAAAACGTGAACAAGAAAAGGGGAGGAGGAAACTCAAGAACTTCAAAATTTGATCAAATTGGAGGTTGAATGTTGATTTGATCTTGAATGCAAGTTGAAATTGGAGTTCTCCTTGTGTCAAGCTATATCTAGGTATGAAATTTTGGGGGTTTTGATGGGATTTTTGTGGGTCACCATGGGGGGTGTGGGTTTGATGGGTAAAACTCTCAAATTTGGTGTTTTGAGAGTGTCAAATGTTGTTAATGATGTTGATAATCATATAGGAACAACTTTTAATTGTTTTCTTTCATGATTTACATGTTATGAAAATGGGGGAATTGGAGTTTTCATGGAGTTGATGAACATGGTGTGTTAAGTAGTGTTTAAAGGTTTGAATTTGATGATTATCACTATATAGCTATAGTTTGTGGTGAAAATGATGAAATTAATCATTTATAAACAAATAATGGAGTTATATGGATGTGTTAATGATGAATGATCATTAGCACATGAACTTGTGCATACATGGTGTTTGATGAAATGCCAAGTAGAGCATTTAACTTAAAATTTGTTTAAAACCAATGGTGAGATGTAGTATGTGGTGTATAACATCAAAAAGGGTGAATTGTTATGGTTAAGGGTCATTTTGGAAGCAAATTAGATTGAAAATGGTGACATTGGGGTGAATGGGTGTATTTTGACTAGTTGTAGTCAAACTTTATATTAAACCTATTAGTTGTGATAATAGGAATTGATAGTGAAGGTGTGGGTGAAACCAAACGACCCGGAAAGGAAATTGTGATAGAGGATAGCTCATTGGAATAAGGTAAGTCACCCTAATCTTTTACTTGTTGTGTGTAATGGTGTTATACATACATGAATGTTATAGTGAAAGATTTGACTATTGGGTGAGTTGGTGATTATGATCTTGTTGTTAGATAATAATGAGCAATAGGTGAAATATGTTGCTTGATTATTGTTGATATGGTGTTCTAATGCTAGTCTATGATTGACTTAGTGTTTATTTGAATGTGTGGTGGTTGTATGCTAATAGTTCACAAGGTGTGTGAACTTATACTTGAAATTGACTTAACCTTGGTGTTTTGAATCACAAGTGGTGTGATCCTGACATTGGAGTATTCACATGGTGTGTGAATATCCTTTGTTGGGTGTAATCAAGTTTGTAAAACACAAGTGGTGTGGTTTACCTTACTTGAGAAATCTTGTGGAATAAGATTTCAATGGAGTTTTGGGTGCAAACGACCCGTTAGTAAATCGTTTGATATTATGACTATGATGGTTATAATTTGGTGAATTAAGGTGTTTAATATCATTATATGGTGTTATATAATGTTTATGGGGGTATTGGAATGGTTGTATTTGAGCGAAAGGGGTCAAGATGGCTTAAAACAGGAAAAATGGCCGTGCAGGTGTGCCCCGGCGTATCATACGCCTGGGGGGTGTATGATACGCCACCTTCAGCTTCCAGTTTGGATTTTGTCTGTGATACG
The DNA here is from genome assembly GCA_009363875.1 of Mikania micrantha. Taxonomy (NCBI): domain Eukaryota; kingdom Viridiplantae; phylum Streptophyta; class Magnoliopsida; order Asterales; family Asteraceae; genus Mikania; species Mikania micrantha. The sequence continues at coordinate 68,224,434 of CM018698.1, forward strand.
CCTCCAAATACGCCAACCAATACGCCAGGGGCTGAATTTGACCAAAATTGACTTTTTGGGTCATGTAAGCTCATGTGGGTGGGCATGGTGATCTTACTTAGTTCTAATGAACTAATGGTGACCTAATTAACATGTTTTCAGGTTATCGGAAGGGTTAACAGCGGTCGTGATCGGGTTGCCTCGCAAGGATTCGGATCAAACATCTTTTGGGGTTTTTCTTTGTTGGTGTTAAACAAAGATTTTTGTGAACAACTCTAATGTAGTTTTTGGTTGTTGAATGTTTAATTAACATCAATTATTGGTAAAGTCCATTCAAATGGGGTGTCTATGGTGTTAATTACAATTGTCGGTTTGAAAAATCTGGGACCTAAACTTTGATGTTGTTTTAAACACGTGTCATACGTGTGGGTGTTTTGGGGCTTACAAGTTGGCATCAGAGCCATTGGTTTGAGGGATTCAAGTGCGTCGCGAACACTTGAACTCAAATCGTTGTGCTTTTGATATGGGGAGTAACGTTTGATCCGAGATCCGATCACGAAGCCGGGGATTTAAGGTAACAAGTTTATGGTTTGTTTACCTTATTTATATATGTTTAATGGTGATTGGTGTGAATTTGTTGTTAAATCAAAATTCTTAGTTATAATATGATGAAATGGAGTCAAGGTAACATTAGCGATATGATTACCTTAATATTTTTGTATATTGGTGTTTTGTTGTGATTATTTGGTGTGAATAGCATTCTTGGTCATGATGTGGGTTGATGAAGTTATGGAAATGAGCATGGGATGATTGTATTATTATACCTGGCCAGTATAATATTACCCTCATTACATGAACATGACTTTAACAGAGTCAACTCAAATCTGGCTATGGAATAGGAGGTAAGGGAGTAGTAAATTGTTTACTAATTAACCAGAGAATGTATAAGTATGTTGTAGATACTTATAATGGTCTCTGAAATTTATTAGTTGAGATATGTTGTATGAGATATGTTGTGCGAAATTTTCATATAAGTCCACTTGTGTGTGGCATTGGTGAAAATTCACCTTCGGGTGAAAATTCTTGTAAGTCCACGGGTGTGTGGCATTGGGAGACTTTCACCTTCGGGTGAAAATTCTTGTAAGTCCACGGGTGTGTGGCATTGGGAGACTTTCACTTTCGGGTGAAAATTCTTGTAAGTCCACAGGTGTGTGGCATTGGGAGACTTCACCTTCGGGTGAAAATTCATGCAAGTCCACTGGTGTGTGGCATTGGTGAAAATTCACCTTCAGGTGAAAATTCTTGTAAGTCCACGGGTGTGTGGCATTGGGAGAATTTCACTTTTGGGTGAAAATTCTTGTAAGTCCATAGGTGTGTGGCATTGGGAGAATTCACCTTCGGGTGAAAATTTATGTAAGTCCACAAGTATGTGGCATTGGTGATAATTCACCTTCGGGTGAAAACTTATGAAAGTCCACAGGTGTGTGGCATTGGGGAGAATTCACTTTTGGGTGAAAATTATAAGTCCATAGTTATGTGGTGTGGGATTGTCATGTAAGTCACCCACCTATTATACTTGATATGATTATTTTGTTTTATGCATATAGTTGTGTATGTGTATGTAATGTATGTGGAATATACATTAGATGTTGAAATCCGGTGAATTGGTGTTTGCATATTAGGTGTGTGACAATAACATGCAATAAGTGTTATATTTGCTTAGTTATTGTACTGGAGTTAGTATACAAGTGGTGTGGTGAAATAAGAATGATTCACAAGGGGTGTGAACTTCTTATTAGAAGTTTGACTGAAAATGGTCAAACAATTCGAATTGGTGTTTGTGTATTTGTTATTTGTCGATAACGTGCAATAGGTGTTGCATTTTGCTTAGTTATTGTAAATTTGAATATTTTCCATTGATGTGGAGAAATAAGAATGATTCATAAGTGGTGTGAACTTCTTATTTGAAGTTTGACTGAGATTGGTCAAACAATTCACAAGTGGTATGAATTTGGAGATGGGTTGATTCATAAGTGGTGTGAACTTCCCTTGATGAATTTTATTAGGTAAATCACAAGTGGTGTGGTTACCTATCTTGAGAATCCTTGGAGAAAAAGGAGGTCTCAAGGAAATTGGGTGAAATTTGATTTTTACTTGGTGATTTTATGTTCTAACACTTTATTGGTGTTTTAAAGAGCTATGAATATGATTTTCATGTGTTGTGGTACTTGATTGTTATGTGTTGTATGCATAACTAGAATTAGTGTCATTGTATTTTAATTGATAACTGACACTATAATTGGGGTGAATCCACAGATGTGGGGAATTTCACGTAAGTCTACAGTTGTGTGGCATTGGGGGAAAATCCACATTCGTGTGGAATATCATATAAGATCATCGTGTAAGACCATAGATTTGTGAGTCTTGGTAATAATGATATGGAGTAAATGGTGTTAAAACAGAGTAGTTGTTATTGCGCATGTGGAATATGCATTATTATGTGAATTTGGGTGTGGCATGTAAGTCCATTTGGAATGGCATAAGGGGTAATTCACATGCGGGTGGGAGCTAATTTTGGGGGAAACTATAAAATTTGGGTGGTTTTATATGTTGGCAATGGTTTGTTGTATAAACCTTGTAAAACTAAATTCTGATTTAGATAATCTACAAGTGGTGTAGACATTTTTAAATGAATGTGGTGTTGAAAGGTGTAGATAATCAAATTAATACTAGGTGAAATTAGTATCTTGATTGGCAATAGAAGAATGTATGTACCACACTTGTGTATGTTATATTGAGCCAGAAAGGTGTGTTTGTGTTTGGTGTGGTGTTAAAAACCGTATGTAGTGCGAATTTGGTAGTCGTAAATTGAATCACATATGTGTGATGACTTGTTGAAAATACGAGTCACATGAGGTTTGGTGTAAATAATGAAAGATAGGCGTAATAGGATATGCTGATTATCCGTCATTAAGCTGTTAAGAAAGTGTACACTCTACAAGTATGTATTGTATGATGTGTCAATATTTCTTATATGAGTGTACTATGGGTGTAAAGTACATGGGGTGGAGTTTAGTCCTAAGTTAATGAATACGTTTCATGTGAGTGAAAACTTTGGACAAATTGTATGGTTAGGAGAATATATTTGTTTAAAACCAAGAAACTAACAACGCCACGATCATGTTGTACTGAAGAGGTGGTGGGTTGGAGGCTGGGCGTATGCCTTATGTATACCCTATATATAAGCTTCTTCGATGCAACACAAAAGTGAATGTGTATAGACTTGGGCAAAGGACGGGGGATGGTGAGAAAAGAATTGTAAACAATTTGGCATGAATGACATGGGGAGAATAAAACTTGGTAATGACAAGTTGTCATTTATAAAAGTTTAACATTTTAGACATGATGTCTAGGGTTTTGACACATAGTGTCGTTATGAAATGTTAAAGGTTTTGACAAGAGTGTCTTAACTAGGGAGTGGTGACTATAAACATTTGATTATGTTAACTGGTGTGCCTGTTTGAAATATGTGGTAAATGATATATGTTTATAGATTGGTGTGAACATCTATGATTATATATAGATGTGTATGTGTTGTAATATTTGAACGGAAAGAGGTAAAACTGACATGTATGCGTGTGTTGACGTTACAGGTGGTTGAGTTTATCTTTTAAAAGATAGGAGATTGCTTGGGGATGATCCATAAGATTATGGACATTATTTAGGAGTTCATGGTTGGGTGAAATGAATCTGTTAGTTTGTAAACATGATTCAAACATAAATTATGGTTATTGTCGAGTGTAAATTGATGTAGATAATTCCCAAATGGTGTGAACCTCTAAAGCATTTGTGTGCTAATAGATAAAGTACAAGGGCGTGTAATATCTAAATAGCAGAGGTGTTTGTGGTAATTATATGTAAGATGAGTTTTGGTGCAGATAAACCAATAACCATATCTAGACTTGATTGGGAAGATGTTAACTTATGGTGGGTGGATTTATGTTGGTAATCACAAGTAGTGTGATTTCTTAAGGTGAGAATTTTGGTGAAAGAAAGGTGTTATTAGCATGTTTAGATGATTAAACAGGAAGGATGATTTGATGAGGATTCACATGTGGTGTGAACCTTATCAATGCCTAATGGTACTATTTGGTATTATTGGCCATCATGGGCAGGTTGACTAATAGTGTTCGTTTCGTGTTACCCATGAATTCTATACTGTTAAGAAGGGACACGAAACTGTTCTTGTGTATGACGTATCATCTTCACACTGATGGTCAAAGATAAAGAACCATTCAGGCCTGTGAGGATATGTTACGGGTGTGCATAATTTGTGATTGGGGGTAGTTGCGATGACTATCTATCCTTGGAGGAGTTCTTGTTTAAGAACGGTTATCATTCTAAGTGTGGAATGATTCTGTAAGAAATACTATATGGAGTAGATAGTATAATCCAGGAGTTGGGAAAGGATGGATAACAAGAACATGTAGTTAAGTGGTTAAAATGATAAATGAATGGATTGATGTAATCCAAATTCATTTGAAGGCAGTGCAAGACCATAGAAATGGGATATGTATGTGCGAAGGAGACCGTTTGAATTCCAAGTGAGAGACTTTGTGTTACTAAAGGTTTCTCCTTGGAAGGGCTTGATTCGTTTTCAAAGGCGGGGGAAAATTTAGTCCGCGGTTATTGGACCATTTAAGATTATAGCTTGGATTGACGAGGTTGCTTATCGCGTAGAGCTACCATAGGAGTTGAGTGGGATTCACAATACATTCCACGTGTCTTATCAGCGAAAGTGCTTGGCGGACGAATCGGCTTACGTGCCAATGGAGGATTTGGTGATAGATGATAAAATCAATTATATTGAGAAACCGGTGGCTATCTTAGATAGAAAAGTCAAGCAACTTCGGAATAAGACAATTAACCAAGTAATGGTACAATGGAAGAACAGGCGAGGTTCGGATACTACGTGGGAGTCCGAGGATGAAATGCTGAAATTTTATCCTTTTCTTTTTGAGGTGTAACGAGGTTTCGGGGACGAAACCTTTGTAAGGAGGGGAGAATTTGTAACAACCCATTTTGGGGAAATTATTATAAGTAAAATGTAATTGGAGTATAAATTATGTTTTATTTTAATTTGATGGGTGTTTTATCAATATTTGTTAATTATAACCAATTGGTGGGTGTTTTAAGAGTGTTTGTTTATTTTAACAATATGTTGGGTGTTTCCTAACTTAACTTAGTTAGTTTTAACTAGTAATAGAGGGACCAAAACTGCCAATAGCTGAAACTTGTAAATGGTGGGTTAAGTTGTTGACTTGGTCAAATCTGGTCATAAGACCATCTCTTTGCTGAAAAACGTGAACAAGAAAAGGGGAGGAGGAGGAAACTCAAGAACTTCAAAATTTGATCAAATTGGAGGTTGAATGTTGATTTGATCTTGAATGCAAGTTGAAATTGGAGTTCTCCTTGTGTCAAGCTATATCTAGGTATGAAATTTTGGGGGTTTTGATGGGATTTTCGTGGGTCACCATGGGGGGTGTGGGTTTGATGGGTAAAACTCTCAAATTTGGTGTTTTGAGAGTGTCAAATGTTGTTAATGATGTTGATAATCATATAGGAACAACTTTTAATTGTTTTCTTTCATGATTTACATGTTATGAAAATGGGGGAATTGGAGTTTTCATGGAGTTGATGAACATGGTGTGTTAAGTAGTGTTTAAAGGTTTGAATTTGATGATTATCACTATATAGCTATAGTTTGTGGTGAAAATGATGAAATTAATCATTTATAAACAAATAATGGAGTTATATGGATGTGTTAATGATGAATGATCATTAGTACATGAACTTGTGCATACATGGTGTTTGATGAAATGCCAAGTAGAGCATTTAACTTAAAATTTGTTTAAAACCAATGGTGAGATGTAGTATGTGGTGTATAACATCAAAAAGGGTGAATTGTTATGGTTAAGGGTCATTTTGGAAGCAAATTAGATTAAAAATGGTGACATTGGGGTGAATGGGTGTATTTTGACTAGTTGTAGTCAAACTTTATATTAAACCTATTAGTTGTGATAATAGGAATTGATAGTGAAGGTGTGGGTGAAACCAAACGACCCGGAAAGGAAATTGTGATAGAGGATAGCTCATTGGAATAAGGTAAGTCACCCTAATCTTTTACTTGTTGTGTGTAATGGTGTTATACATACATGAATGTTATAGTGAAAGATTTGACTATTGGGTGAGTTGGTGATTATGATCTTGTTGTTAGATAATAATGAGCAATAGGTGAAATATGTTGCTTGATTATTGTTGATATGGTGTTCTAATGCTAGTCTATGATTGACTTAGTGTTTATTTGAATGTGTGGTGGTTGTATGCTAATAGTTCACAAGGTGTGTGAACTTATACTTGAAATTGACTTAACCTTGGTGTTTTGAATCACAAGTGGTATGATCATGACATTGGAGTATTCACATGGTGTGTGAATATCCTTTGTTGGGTGTAATCAAGTTTTTAAAACACAAGTGGTGTGGTTTACCTTACTTGAGAAATCTTGTGGAATAAGATTTCAATGGAGTTTTGGGTGCAAGCGACCCGTTAGTAAATCGTTTGATATTATGACTATGATGGTTATAATTTGGTGAATTAAGGTGTTTAATATCATTATATGGTGTTATATAATGTTTATGGGGGTATTGGAATGGTTGTATTTGAGCGAAAGGGGTCAAGATGGCTTAAAACAGGAAAAATGGCCGTGCAGGTGTGCCCCGGCGTATCATACGCCTGGGGGGCGTATGATACGCCACCTTCAGCTTCCAGTTTGGATTTTGTCTGTGATACGCCTCCAAATACGCCAACCAATACGCCAAGGGCTGAATTTGACCAAAATTGACTTTTTGGGTCATGTAAGCTCATGTGGGTGGGCATGGTGATCTTACTTAGTTCTAATGAACTAATGGTGACCTAATTAACATGTTTTCAGGTGATCGGAAGGGTTAACAGCGGTCGTGATCGGGTTGCCTCGCAAGGATTCGGATCAAACATCTTTTGGGGTTTTTCTTTGTTGGTGTTAAACAAAGATTTTTGTGAACAACTCTAATGTAGTTTTTGGTTGTTGAATGTTTAATTAACATCAATTATTGGTAAAGTCCATTCAAATGGGGTGTCTATGGTGTTAATTACAATTGTCGGTTTGAAAAATCTGGGACCTAAACTTTGATGTTGTTTTAAACACGTGTCATACGTGTGGGTGTTTTGGGGCTTACAATATATATATATCTGAATTGTATCCTGTGGAATCCCGATCTTATAGATAAAACCATTAAATATATTTGAGCCATAGATTTGTAATCATGTAGATAAATATGTTGTCCACATTAAACCTGAATAAAAAATTATGTTTTAAATACATCAATCAATTTTAATGTGAGTTAATATGTACCACATATTTATTTTCAAAATGCCAAATCAATGAACTAGATTAGGTTTATGGGTTTGATCCTCTAAGATTGGGTTTTCACTTGATACAACCCATGTGTGTGTGTAGGATAATGTTCCAATAATAACTTACTTATATTGCGGAAACCCAAATAACTCTGAAAAGATCAACCCAAATCTTAAAAACAAAAAAATTGATGACATTTATTATACATGTAAAACTCTTTGTTCTTTGACGCGTATTGGCTAATTCATAAGCTTTTAGTATTTACAACAAGTGTAAATTTACATTACATTACCAACATTTATGCATATTATTTAAAAATATTGAATTTAAATAATTTTTAATTTAATATTTGCTTTCTAAATATAAACTATTTTTAAACTATTTTTTAAAATAAGAAAATCACCACTTAACATATTAAATAAATTAAATATATGGAAATATAATATTAAAATGATATTCAGGTTATTTATATAGTATTAGAACACCATTAATAAGTTAAATGAGTTAATCGTGACAAAAAAGTAGAGTAACTTAATTGAAACAGTTATAAACTTGGTTATATTTGTGTAAAGTTATCTCTACTTATAATAAATGAATTAAAATTTTACCTCGCATTAAACGTATTATATGGGTAAAATTGGCATAGTCTATTAGCTATTGCTCCTGTCAGATGGCTTACCTGTTAAGTATGCACAATCTAGATGAACATAATATCTGCATTTGTCGCATTTATAATTCCAACAATTTGCTCCATGGAAAAACTTAGCATTGCATGCCCTGCATCTAGGGTAAAATTTAAGTCGTTGATCTGCTTTCGAAAAGTTGTAAGTGAGGATGAGTGGGTGAGTATGAAAGAAGCGATGACCTGTTGTTTTTTGAATTAGCAACCTTTTTGGCCTAAAGACACATTCGTTATGAATGAAAGAGAGAGAGCATGTGGTACAATGATAAAAAACCCCTTTGTGATCTTTCCTACAAGCATCACATTGAGCCAAGATTTCTCTACTTGTGGGAGTTAATGCGTGTTGATGACTAGGATGATATATGGTATGACACTGAAACCCGTTCTTGCTACAATCTAAACATAGATTGAACCGACACGCAGAACAATGATAGATAAGCGGTATATTCCTGAATGGACTTATGCATAAACGACAATATTGGTATAATGCCTTGTCTTGTATGAGGGCAAGAGTATGCTTATTGTGGGATGCATGCTCTAGTGTTTTTGGAAGATCTGCGCATAATTTGTGAAGCGAGTACTCACATTGGTCACATTTGTAGTAATACTTGTGTAAAAAGGTGATCACTTGGTTGCATAAATCACATGAACATTCAAAGGCCTGTTTGATAATCAAATCTTCCTCATCATCGTATACTACTTCATCATGAGGATACTTTGGATTCAGATCTATAAGACTCAATGTATGTTCATGTTGTAACACCATCTTCTTTCTTTTTATTTTGATGTAATTTATGAGTTGAGAATGAGACGATTAAATTTATAAGAGGAAACTTAACGTTTTTAAAGTAGTAAACAATCTTAAATTATAGCAGATAGAAAAGATCGATGACAAAGAGGCGTACATGAATAGATTATATATACAAGGGCAAAATTAAATGACTAATTAAAAATCCCTTTCTTTGATGATAGGGAAGTAAAGGTATAACTATATGTTAAATTACACTATATTCTTATCTTAAGAATATTTATTTATGTATTTATCTCTTCAATTATCAAATTTTTATACCAATCATCAATCCGTCTTCAACATGGTTTGAACTTTTGATGCTAAGATTACAAAATATATATATATATATATATATATATATATATATATATATAGGAATGGGTTCAAATACTAACCCTCTCTTACGGCGCTAACCCATTAACTTTGGCAAAAAATGGCCGAATCTTGAATTTTTTTTTTAAACATCATTGTAACACAATTTGAACACCATGTTCAGTTTTGAGTTTTGGCTAATTCATCACCGTTTAAAAAATATCATCGTTGTAAGGTTTTTGCTACAGTACTGTAAGTTTTAAATATTTAAACACCTACAGTACTGTAAGAGCCCAAACGGTGATGAATTAGCCAAAACTCAAAACTGAACATGGTGTTCAAATTGTGTTACAATGATGTTTAAAAAAAAATTCAAGATTCGGCCATTTTTTGCCAAAGTTAATGGGTTAGCGCCGTAAGGAGGGTTAGTATTTGAACCATTCCCTATATATATATATATATATCGTACACATAATTTTGTAAATTATCTTATTTTTAATAAGAAAATTAGGATTTAAATGGTTATTGTTTTACGGTTTTCAACAATAAACTTCTATTAATTTAAGAATATTTTGTTATTGGTTTATTAATACATTGTATAATACACTGTTACCAAACCTTCTCACATTACCATTAAATTAAATAATTATTTGTTACAAAAAAACCATTAAACAATTATCTGTTGAAAAGTGAAAACTACCATAGAAAAATAAAGGGGCAATTACATATACCCCCCTATAAATTTCATTTATTACATATATACCCAATCCAAATTTTAATTACATATATCCCCTTGTAAATTTCATCTATTACATATATACCCAATCCAAAATTTTAACTACATACATCCCCTCCTCTAATTCTAAAAATTTCAAATATACCCATTTTAATTAAAATGAATTAAGGATTTATTGTTTTACCCTTACTTCAAAAAAAATTATTATACTTATTTTACCCTTGCTTTAAATATACTCTTATTTTACGTTTTTTTTTCTCTTTTTTAGTGTTTTTGCTTCTTTTTTTCGTGTTTTTTTTATTTTATTTTTAATTGACGGAGTTGGAGTGGTAACAAATGTAGTGTTTACGTATGTTTACATTCAAAGGGTTACAACATGTAAAGAGAGTAAAGTTGGGAATATATATATTTTTAAATTTTTTAATTGGGTATATATGTAATTAGACCTCAAAAGAAGGATATATATGTAATTAAATTTTTTAGTTTGATATATATATAATTAGACCTTAGAGGGGGATATATGAAATTAAATTTTTTAGTTGGATATATATGTAATTAGACCTTAAAAGAGATGGATATATGTAATTATACCAAAAATAAATTATGATCCAAAAATGTGTTTAAGTCAGATCAGCTTAGGATAGTAGTCGACCACATAAAGGAGAGACTTGGGAAAAAACGTATAACTAGTAATGAATCCAAAAAAAAAAATTCATTTAATGCGGAAATATTTAGTTTTGTTTAAGCATCGCTATATAATAATTATTTTCTATTCTGTTTAGGTCAGTTTGGGTCGGGTCATATTAAAAAAGATAATTGCATTAATTTCATACACAAAAACACAATAAAAATATGATTCGTATAAAATTGTTCTCCATGAGTTCTAATTTTTTTAAATCTATCCAAAACATCGTATAGAAAGGCTTTCCTATGTAAATTTTTCTTTACAAAACAAATACAATTATCGCTAAAATTATTATCACCAATCCGATTATACAAATTTAAGAGGTGTGATTGCAAAATATTATGGGGGTCGATCGAGATTTAACATATATATACTACGAGAAAAAACCATTAACTAATTATCTGTTGAAAAGTGAAAACAACTAGAGAAATAGGCCTGTAAATTTACCGAACGTTCTGTGAACCGTTCGTTGATCATTCAGTAAAAAATTCGTTAATGTTCATCTATTTAGTAAATCGAACATGAACACACGTCTCATTCGTTCATTTACGTTTGTCATCGTTCGTTTAAGTTCATTTGTTTATTTTTATCAATAAATCAATTCATTTATTTTAATAAATCAGTTATATAGTCGTCTTTTATAGATTAGCATGCTTGTAACATCTTCAGCTTACCGAAATTTTAATGAATTTGTTAACTGAAATGATTTAATATCAATGCAAGTTTAGAATCACGTGTTCATTCATTTTCGTTTAACTATGTATGTTCAATTATGGATGTTTTTATTTCTTTAGTTATGTTCGTTTATGTTTATTCAATTAAGTTCGTTTATGTTTGTTTACTTATGTTCGTCTACGTTCATTACTGTTCGTTTATAATATTAACGAACGGACATGAACACACTAAGTTTCTTAACGAACAAACACAAACAAGAAACATATGCTTGTTTAAATGTTCATGTTCGTTTGGTTCATTTACAACCCTACATAGAAATAATAAATTATGATCTTAAAAAATGTTTAAGTCGGATCAGGTTAGGATACTAGTCGAGTAGAAATCAACCACTTAAAGGAGACTTGGGATAATCTAAATAAAGTATAACCAGTGACTAATCCAGAAATTTTTTTCATTTAATGCGGAAAATTTTTGTCGTTTTTTGAGCGCCGTTATATAATAATTTTTTTGTATTCTATTTAGATTAGTTTGGGTCGGGTCATGCTAAAAAAGTTAATTAGATTAAATTTCATATACAAAAACACGATAAAATACGATACATAAAAATTGTTTTCAACGAGTTCTAATTTTTTTAAATCTATCCAAAATATCGTATAGGAATACTTTCTAATGTAACTCTTTCTTTACAAAACAAATACAACAATCACTTAAATTCTTATCACTAATCTGATAATACAAATTTAAGAGTGTAATTACGAAATATTATGAGGGTCGGTCCAGACTTAAAATATATATGCTACGGAAAAAAATTGAAGGTGGGTGGCTGCCCCCCACCATACATGTGGGTACACCCCTGAGTATAACATCTGAAGACCAGTTCATTGAGGCTTGTAAAACTATCTGATCTTCGGAAGACCAGATCATTGAGGCTTGCAACATGTTGTATTCTTCTGATGCCCAAATCATTGAAGGATGTAACATGTTACTATCTTCGGAAGCTTTGTTGTGACAATTGTGTTCAAGATTTACGTCATCAATGATTGAGCACATATCATTGTACTTGAAATCCACGTTGATTTGGCAATTGTGATTATTACAAGCTGAAAGTATGCGAGAAATTGTGAACGTAGGTGAAAACCGTGCTTGAAACGGAGTTCCGGATTCTCCGAAATCGTAAAACGAAGAAAAATACAAAAATATCAGAATCTGAAGACCCGCGCGGTACGCCTGGCACCAAACGCCCATGCTAGGCGATGCGCGTGGAACCAAAAATATCTGAGACTTCAGACTCCCGCGCGCTACGCCTGGTCCCAACACGCCACGCTAGGCGATGCGCGAGGCTTGAGTTGGTTTGAAAAATCAGATTGAAATATCATATTGCATGTAGATTGATATAGTTTTTCATCCTCTCGGCCTTACTTCATTTCCAGACGAAAATATTAATTTGCAACATAAAATCTTGATTTGGAAGACTTCTAAACATCTGGATCACACCAGTAAACGTATCTACAAGCTTTGATCGTCATTTCTGCTCCAGAAATCCGTCCAATTAGGTAACGATTCGTTTTATCATACTAGTTTGATAATGGTTTGATTAGATCTTGTTTTTGAACGTAATGCAATATTTAGGATTGTTGATTATTGCCTAGATGATGGCTAGGAATGATTATAAACGAAGAACTTGATATGTTAACGGGTAAATTCTTGTTTTGATACGTTGTAATGCCCGATTATCATGAAACTGTAACTATGATTAAAATGGTTCAAACCATTTGATTGTAACAATGTATGTGATTATCTTGATTAATCCTTGAAATGCAAGGTTAAGTCCAAGTGTTTTAAACTAATCACAATCATTAACACATTCATTGGAATAACAATCTGATGTTTATGATGACAATCAGATTAGTTTGTTGAACATGGTTATTAAACCTATTTCAATGTCACATTATGATGTTTCATGATATCTGGATAATCAATAACAAAGATTGATCATTCCTAAGCCATAAATCCATCTAGAAACTGTTTCAGTAATATAATCAACAACAATACCCAATTGTTTAATTTGAGAATAATCTGATTAATCAAATGAGTCATCAACTTTGTATTAGGAACCTGAATCAGTATAGGTTCCTATATTATCATACATTGTATGATATTACATTAAATCCACTAATTACGTACCTAATATCAGTTTGATGACTTTCAATGCAATGTCTTTGACATTGGACGTTCAGAAAGATATAATCAATAAGTTAAAATATAAATAACCTATTAAACATAAACTAATGCAGAATTTAACCATTATCATCAGTTAACGAGTGATTTCACTATCTTTGAGACTTCAGGTGAGTTTCGTACACCCTTTTATATTGAATGTTTTACAAATATTAGGGTATATCTGCAAATCTGTTTTTGAACATATGATATGTTTCACTGTAATCTGTGTGATTTCATGTGACTTTTGTAAGATTTTATGGGATTTTGCCGTTAGTATCTTTATCACAGTTTCAAAAAGTCCTCATTTATTGAACAGTATCTAGTGAACCCATGTGTGGCCGAACAGGAAACATTGATAGTACTATCGGCTGACAACCCATTGGCTGGGAGGGTTGCTCCTCCCCTGGTGTGAATGTTTGTACCTGTTTCTAATCTCAGCTTAATGGTTGTGATAGACATTAAGAGAATGAGGCATAAAGATATTACCGACGGGTAGTGTCTTCAGAACGGAGTAGTCATAAAGGAACTAGATATGGGTCCCATGGCTATCTTGAACTCTGTATATCAAAAACTTACATATCATATGCCATTGTTCAACTCAAACATTATAAACTCACCAGCTTTGTGCTAACCTTTCAAACTCAAATCTTTTTGCAGGTAGACAATGACGGTCAGTGAGACTTCACGTGTATACATTTGTAATTAAATAACTAGGGTTGTACAATAAGTGGAGTTTGTAAACGGTAACTGTGGATGTAATGACGATACCTTTGTGATGTATTATCTTTAAGTTAATCTGTGTGTTGTGATATTGGATCAAGTAAGTCGCACCCCATCTCTGAGACATCACCACTATGCTTCCGCGACCTTCTCAGCGTATAGTGACATCATCAACAGGTGACTAGAGGTGGGGGCGTGACATTTGCCTTCCATCTAACCTTCGAAAGGACAGGGTTATCATTCGAAAGTATTTAGTCTTTCGAAGGTTAATTATACCTTCCAAAGGCCGAGGACTTCCGAATGATAACTTTATCCTTTTGATGAGTTCTTTGCACTTCTGAAAGATTGGTGAGGCCAAGAGAGTTAGTGTATTTTGGAAATCACCGAACTTTTTCAGCTTACATATACTTCATAAACACACCATCACTTGGACGCACCACATGTGCAATATTCCTCTTTGTTCCCTCTTTCACCGTCGCACAATATGTGTTAAGCTTTAGAAAATTGTCCTTTGTATCAAGAGAATGGGGCCTGTATGTGGCCGTAGCTTGTGTAAACTAGTTGAAAATTAATTATTTGGGGCGGTCCTAATTTATTTTTGGAGCGGTTTTGTATCACCAATTTTTTTAGGCGGTCCTTGTTAATCTTTTGGGGTGGTTTTAACTTTTAACTGATTTTATGGGGTGGTTTTGGTTTTCCTTTTTTTTTAGGGCGGTTAAACAATTTTTGAGGCAGTTTTTTTGGGACGGTTTTAGATAACTTACTTTTGTTCATTATTTTAACTTTAGTAGAATTTTTTGTTTGTAGATTTGTATCATATTCATTTAAGTGATTATGTTAAGACTTCAATCATATATCTCTTATTATTTTATAAAACAAATTTCACCGCCATAAATAACATGCACTGTATTAGTGTATGTTTAAAAACCTAGAAAGATTCAAGTTTAAATAGAGAACTAGATTGGTGCAAAGAATACGGTTGATGGTCGCGTTAAATTGAATTTATGATATGGCGTTTGAAAATTAATTTGATTGCCCATTGCATCAAAACGACAAGGAAGATGCCGTTTAAATGGATTATCATTCGAAAAAATAGAACATGTGAATCCATATCTCGTTTGGTGTAACTAGAATTAATTTCCATTTTACAATTTAGCCACTATGCTTTTTGTCTCAACAATCTTCCTACAAGTAGGTTGTTTCATATTGAAAAAAATATTATTATTAATTTAATTACCGGTTTTCGTAAGCACCCAAACATTGTCAGAAAAACTGCATGAGTTAATTTCTAACATATCTTTATGCCACGAGCATACTTATGACATATCCTGAAACCTTAACTAACTCGAGTTTCTCAGATTATATATTGGGTGGTGCTAAATATACCCCCTTTCTATTTTTTTTACTTGTTATACCTCTCGTCTTAAACTTTTTAAACATATACGAGTAAACCTTATACTTTTAATTGTTAACTAAAAAAATCCAACTTTTAAACAAAACATAAGGGTGTTTTTGACATTATCACAAACAATCAATTCATCTTCCCCAAGTTTGCAGCCATCATCCAAACTCAAAAACTCACGTTCATTCTTCAAACTCAATCTAGTCATCAACCATTCCAATAAAATTAACAGATAAACATGACCAAGTTTTAAAATTTATCAATAACAAAGATTAGAAGATCAATACTTATCACAAATTTGAAGCAAATTCAAATCAAACTAATCCTAGAAAGTAGAAGGATAAACTTGAGCTCAAAATCGATCTAAATGAGCATAAAAACCAAATTAAATCAACTGAGATGTGTTGGATCGGGTTGTTTACCTCAAACAACACTTCACACGTATTTCTCTCTTACAATCTAACAGATGCGGAATGTTTGTTTGAAAGTTATCTCACACACTCAATGGTAGATTAATAATCTTTGAATAACAGTAAGAACACAAGAACAAATTCAAGCTCAAAGATATATTTCTCTCAAAGTATTACAAGTGTAAGTTCAACACCCTGAACAAGCACACTAAACCGGTTTACAATGAGAGGTTATATAGCTAAGGCTACAACCGTATACACGTAGGAATACAAGTTGGGTATACTAGACAATACATAAAGTAAAGCTTATTCTAGTATATGGAGTGTCTTAACAGGCTAAGACACTCCCTTACAATCATTACAAATATAGACATTGACTTTACAAAGACTAGCTAAACACAAAAGGCATTTAATGTTGTTGATCTTCAAGGCTTCATATAATCTTTTGCATTTAATGCAGCTGCGGAGAAGTAAGGAGTTGTCTGACTTTAGGTATGTTGATCCATGTTGTCCTCAAACCAGCATGTCTGTTGTCAGCTCCTTTTGTACTATAAAAGCACTCAGCTACAGTCTTTTTCAGAGTATTAACCTCGGAAGTCTTTGTCTTTGTCTTTTGGAAGCAGAAGAGAATCTTCGGAAGCTGTTAGTCTTCGAAAGCCTTTGGTTCTTCAGAAGCCTTATGTCTTTGGAAGCTTTGAAGCTTTGGCTCTAAGTGTTGGTCTTCCGAAGAGTTTGTCTTGTACAGCCTTCAGTAGGAGTGACTAACCTCTTGCTTCCGAATAGGAACTCCTTCCTTCCGAAGACTGTTTGTCTTTATAGACTCTTATACTTAGACAAAATTTGAAGTTTGGTGAGCATCAGCCTTTATTCGTCTTTACAGTCTCCCCCTAGGCTGATGCTACCAAAACTTCCTATGGGATTCTCTTTACAAATTTTTCTCCCCTCAGGACCTGAGCCCTTGCCTTTACCCACTTGACACCGACTCTCCCATCTGATCCATTGTCTGGATTTTCAAGAGGTAGTCTTTCCAGGTCAAAGATAAAGGGCTGAGCCAGCACCATCAATTTTGTCAAATCCACAACTTTTATTCCTCCATTCATCTGATAAAGAGTGAACTCCTTGTGAAGTGCATTGGAGCTCCACTTTATTATTGGAATGTAGGTATGATGATGCATCATATCATAGATGTTTCTTGCTTGATCTTTAAGCATTGGATCATCTAGTGTGGCTTATGGTCCTGGGCCTGAGGGATCTGCTTCTGGCTCAGATTCAGAGGAGTTGATAGTAGTTTTCTTTTTCCTCCTAGCCATGCTCTTTCTTCTTCTAAATCTTGGTTTATCTTGAGCAATAGCCGGACTCCCCTGTTCTCTGACCTGCTGAACTTCCACATTGGAGCCCACTGCTGCACCTATTGTAGCAGTGGGCTGTGGACCAGCATCCTCAGTTGTTGAGGGATCTTTTCTCCTCTCATCAGCCTTTGATTGTTGCTTCCTAGATGTCTTTTTACCCTTCTTGATCTTGATCACAGAAGAGATCGGCATGTTATCCATAGAAGGACTTGATGGAGGAGAGACTTGTTCATCTTTAGGGTTTTGGGGGAACATGTTGGGGAACATGGCTTTAGTAGCTTCCCCACACATGACTTATTCCCCTTCTCTGATCCCAGATCCAGAGATGGGAATTTTAATGGTAGCTCCTCCCCCTAAACTTAAGCCTAAGTTTAGGCTTGCCCTTTGAGCCTCTCAATAGAAGGTAACTCACCTCTGGCAACTTTGGCCTTGATGTCCCTGACATGCATGTCCATGGTTGAGTTCTTCATAGGGCCTAGCTGCCGAGCATGGAAGCCATACTCAAGGAGGAAAGCCTTCAATTTGTCTCTGTACGCCTTATCCTTCTGAGTCTTTGTTAGCTTCACTATGGCTTTGGATGCAGCAGCTGCATGTTCCTGCTGCTGCACCTTGTCCAGCTCGGCAGCCATCTTAGGCACCGACCAGAGCAAAACCTCATCTAAGTCATATCCCTTCTCCTAGAGAAGAGCAGAGAGTCTGATAAGCTCATCATCCAGGGAAGTGTCTGGTCGGCCCTTCATCTTCTTGGGTCTCCTCTCCTCTAGATCAGCTTCCTCCTCTGGGGTTAGTTTTCGTTTTCTTTTGTCCATTGCTTTTGCCCCAGAGGAGATGGATCATGTAGCCTCACCAGCTGGTTCATTGGCAAGTAGCTCATTTGTGGAGGAATCATCAATAATGACTGGGCCTTCAGAAGCAGTTGCAGCTTCGGAGTTAACCTTAGCATTCACTGCCCCCTCCGGTTGACCAACCACCTTGGGTGATTCCTTAGCAGTATCCATAGAGTGCTAAGGGATGGAGGAGAGGTCTTCAGCAGCCTCTGTCCCAGAAGGGGACACATGTTCCATGGAGATTGGTTGTTCTTCTTGGGTAGTTTCCTCCATGGCAACATGGGCAGTAGTCTCAGGAGGAGACTTAGTCCCAGAAGGAGACTGTTGAGTCCCAGCAGGGGACTGAGGCTCCATAGAGACATTTGTTGTTGCAGCTTCTTGATCTGTCTCTTTGGCAGCCTCTGTTGCCTCAGAAGAAGAGGAAGAGGAAGTAGTGGAATCATGAAAGTAAGTGCCCAAGAAGTCATCCCATTCATTAGTCAGAGTAACTATGGATGGGTTGACATCTTGTACACCTTCCTCTTCTCTTGCTTCTGGTCTTGACCCTGCTGATTGTACCTTCTCCCCCTTTTTGGTAGCATCAGGCGAGACAAAGGTAGTAGTAGCAGGATCAGGATGGAATGGTTGAAGGATCACTGTGGGCCGCCTCCTGAGGTCCATGATGGTGGCATCTTTGTCTTGGACCTCATGCCGAAGGGTAGCAACCTCAGCTTCCAGGATCACTACCCGGGCTTAGAGGGTTGTGATGATAGCCGTCAATTCCTGTGTTGTGGTGCCATCATCCACAGGAGTGGAGTCATTGTGCGATGGAGTCCTGAGCCTGGCTCCTGCACCTCCACCACCAGATGTGGTTTCTTGGCACCTTGGATTCCCCTCATTGAAAAGGGCTTCAAAGAAGTCCTCCCCAGTGTGGGTTGCCGCAGGTGAGGTCTTAGTGCCTGTACCACTGGCCTGAAGATCTAGAATAGGATTAGCAGTAGTGGCAGCCTCATCTGCATTGGACCCTTCAGTACTCCTGGGGTCAACCTCTGAAGTGATAGGCTCTGGGTCAGGAAACCTAGCTTGTAGTTGTGTCACCACTCTCATAAGTGTTTGGGTAGTAAGAGAGAGTGGTTCCTCCACAGCTATAGCAGAGGTTCCTTGAGCCTGGGTGATAGTATGGGTGGGGGGCATTTCTGGGTGATATGAATCTGGAGACTTGGGAGACAGTCTCTGAACTAGTGGAGTTACTTCATCAGAAGCTGACTCAATAATAGGGGCATCCCTTTGGATATTCTCAGGTATGTTTTGTGACATACACTGAGGGCTATTAGGCTGGTTAAGGGCATCCACAGGTTCCAGAGGAAGAACCTGTGAAATAACAACAGGTGTGGCTTGCACCTTAGGTGGAACTATGCCCTTAACAGTTATCTTCACCTTTTTCTTGATGGGTTCAGAGGAAGGGGCCTGAACAGCTGTAGAGAGCTGTGCAGGGGTTCGGCAACGTTTGTAGGTTATTTTTATTGGGTGGGGAACTGAGATAGAAGGTGTGGGTTCAACATCTGTGGGTTCAACAGAGATGTCACCTTCTAGAGTAGGTAACTGATGGGTTTCATGTATCACAAACTAACTTAAACACTTAAGTGAGCATGCAACCTAAAACAGGATCTATGTTTTCACTATTGAACATATAACTAAGAACATAAAACGATAATCCTAATACTCTAGTAAATAACAATAATTACTAAAGAAGAAAATAGAATTACTTACCTTTTAGTTGTTATAGTAAACAACTATATTTATCCTGACGGATCTCTTGGAAGCAAACACCACAAACGTCGTGCCTCTAATGGAATCACACCCAACGACTCGAACGAGTAGAAAAATAAACTATGTGTGGATGAACTCTAGAAGAGTTCTCCCAAGAGAAAGAAAGAAGGAGGCGAATACTCAAGCCAAGAATTAGCAAATAAGAATTAATCCCTAAGACTATATTTATAGCCTTGGATATCCTCCATGGTTTCTCTAATCCACCAATGTGGGACGAAATTCCCAAAGAAAAATTTAGTTTTCCTATCCCACCGATGTGGGACAATTTTTCTTAAGAGAAATTTCGTTCTCGTTTATCAATTCTACTTATTCAAATCTTGAGGGCAACCCAAAAGGACTGTGCTGCTATCAATTATAGTTATGGCTTAGACATCTAATCCAACAGTCTCCCACTTGGATAAGTCCAATAACTATTATTGCCAAAATAACTTCCTAATTGATCAGCAAATTGTAGCCTCCAAAAGCCATTGTAAAACTCTGATCTAATCAGTTACGTGTCCTAAGATAAGTGATCATATAATCCTTCGTTCTACAAGATATCATTTGAACATGAGACATGGAACATAATCAATCTCATTATCCAGTACTTTGTTTCTCGATTTCTGATTTGTAATGACATAGAACTTCTAAATGAACACATCAATTTAGTCCTGGTCGGGCCCGACACTATATGTCAACATCAAATCACCGAGGGGCCCAAAGATATCGCCTTTCCTATTAGGGCAAAGGGAACGAATAAACTTTGACTTATATGCTTGCACCATTTACTCATCAAATCATGCACAACAACATGTTTTATAACATCAAGTTACTGATGTGTTTACACATTATCAACGCACAACTGACTTGTAAACCACAACTCATATATCTCCATTTAAAGATTATATAATTTTATCGTCTCAGAATTACTCGTGATAAATTCCATGAAGTAATTCTCTGAGCGTGGGTTAATCCAATACTTAAATCTCTATTTCAAAGCACTCATGAACATTGCAGCAACACATTGCCATGTCTAACAACTCTTTAGACAATCCACAACTCCATTCATGACAGTCTTTATTCACTACTTACTTCCAAAAGTATGATTGATTGCGGAATTCGAATAATCAAATTATTCGGGAAGTAAAAACATGCAAAATGAAACACAATAATAAATGTTTGACAAAAGGTAGTAAACAAACTCATAAATAATTCTCTATTATTTAATCACCAAAAGTCAAATCACATTTACTTTGTTATAAGTTTCAAACTAACTATCTAACTACTGAAACTAACATCATCTCTCAGACCAATGCTCCTAGCATGCTGATTGTGTTTAACCCTACTCAGACCCTTTGTGAGTGGATCTGCAGGATTCTCTTCAGATGACACCCTCTTCACTACAATGTGACCTTCTTCTATCTTGTGTCGGATAAAATGGTATTTTCTGTCAATATGTCTAGATCTGCCATGATCTCTTGGTTCTTTTGTCAATGCAACCGCTCCTTCATTATCACAGAAAATTTCCACTGGCTCCTCAATGGTTGGCACAACTCCAAGATCTTTGATGAAGTTTTTCAACCAAATTGCCTCCTTTGATGCTTCGCTTGCCGCTATGTACTCTGATTCACAAGTAGAATCAGCCACTGTGTCTTGCTTGGAACTTTTCCAAGTAACTGCTCCTCCATTTAAGGTAAAGACCCAGCCAGATTGGGAACGAAAGTTGTCTCTATCTGTTTGAAAGCTGGCGTCACTATACCCAGTTACTCTCAATGTATCACAGCCACCAAGTACTAGGACCCAGTCCTTAGTTCTTCGCAGATACTTGAGAATATTCTTAACCGCTACCCAATGAGCTTTACCTGGATTTCCCTGATAACGACTAGTCATGCTTAAAGCAAAAGACACATCAGGACGAGTACATGTCATAGCATACATGATAGAACCAACAGCGGAAGCATACGGAATTCTACTCATTTCTGCTATCTCTTCATCTGTACTCGGACTTTGAGTCTTACTCATTTTGGTATTACTCTGAATGGGCAGTTCTCCTTTCTTGGAATTCTCCATACAGAAACGTTTCAGTACTTTATCCAAGTAGGTACTCTGATTAAGTCCAATTAGCCTCTTACTCCTATCCCTTAAAATTCTTATTCCTAGAATATAGGCAGCCTCTCCTAGCTCCTTCATAGAGAAACACTTTCCAAGCCAAGACTTAACATCTTGCAAAGTTGGAATGTCATTTCCTATAAGAAGTATGTCATCGACATACAATACCAGGAAGGCGACTATGCTCCCACTAGCTTTGACATATACACAGGACTCATCCTCACTTCTAGAGAAACCAAACTCTTTGACTTTCTCATCGAAGCAAAGATTCCATCTGCGAGACGCTTGTTTTAATCCATAGATGGATTTCTCAAGCTTGCACACTCTATTAGGAAACTTTGCATCCACAAAACCTTCTGGCTGACTCATATAAACATCCTCAGCCAGCTTCCCGTTTAGGAAAGCAGTTTTGACATCCATCTGCCAAATTTCATAGTCATGAAACGCAGCTATGGCTAGCATTATCCTAATAGACTTGATCTTAGCCACTGGTGAGAAGGTCTCATCATAGTCAATCCCTGGGGTTTGAGTAAAGCCCTTCGCCACCAACCGTGCCTTGAATGTGCTTACATTACCATCCATGTCGATTTTCTTCTTGAAGATCCATTTACAACCAACTGTCTTTCGACCAGGTTGTTGATCTACCAAATTCCAAACTTGGTTGTCATACATGGACTTGATCTCGCTGTCCATTGCCTCTTTCCATTTGGCCGCCTCAGAGCCTGCCATGGCTTCCTTGTAGTTTGTCGGCTCATCCAAATTTACCAGTGTATTGTCACTGATAAACGTGTCTTCATCTGCAGTTATATGGAAACCATAGAACTCAGTTGGTTTGCCGACTCTACTAGAACGCCTAAGAGGTAATGAAGTGTCAATGGGTTCAACTGAAATCTCTTCATCTGGTTGAACCGTAGCGGTTTCAGAGGTTCCTTCATCGGCTGATTCTTGAATCTCTTCAAGATCAATGGTGCTCCCACTGTCCTCTTTGCATATGAGTTCTCTCTCTCGAAAGACTCCTCTTCGTGCTACAAAAACCACGTTCTCACTAGGTTTGTAGAACAAATATCCAAATGACTTCTATGGATAGCCGATGAAAACACAACGCTCACTACGAGGTTCAAGCTTGTCGTGAGTTTCTCGCTTAACGAAAACTTCACAACCCCAAACCTTAATATGTGCTAACGAAGGAACTTTTCCTGTCCACATTTCGTGAGGTGTTTTGGCAACCTTCTTTGTTGGAACAAGATTAAGAATGTGGGCTGCAGTCTCTAAGGCATACCCCCAAAATGATATTGGAAGTGAAGCTCGACTCATCATGGAACGTACCATGTCTAACAAGGTTCGATTGCGTCTCTCAGCCACACCATTAAGTTGTGGTGTCCTAGGAGGTGTCAATTGTGAAACTATTCCACATTCCTTAAGATAGTCATGGAACTCGATACTAAGATACTCTCCGCCTCTATCTGATCGAAGCATCTTTATCTTCCTGCCTAATTGATTCTCGACTTCTTGCTTAAACTCTTTGAATTTTTCAAAGGTTTCCGACTTATGCTTTATCAAGTTGATATAACCATATCTGCTATAATCATCAGTAAAAGTCACATAGAATCGATTAGCATCCCTTGTGGTTGATCTGAAAGGTCCACACACATCTGTGTGTATGAGATCCAACAAACCTTCACCTCTTTCACAAAACCCAGTGAAAGGTGATTTTGTCATCTTACCCAAAAGACAAGATTCGCATGTATCATCCGACCTTAGGTCAAATGATTCCAACACCCCATCCTTTTGGAGTTGAGCCATGCGTTTCTTGTTAATGTGTCCAAGACGACAGTGCCACAAGCACGCTTTGTCTACACCATTAGACGAATCAATTTGAAATACACCATTGCCTAAGTTGTCTATACACATCACAGTTTCATACACACCATTACAAGGTAAAGCTTCAAAATAAAAGGTGCCATTTTTATAAGCAGAAATAGAACCATTCTCATCATTAAAAGAATATCTAAAACCTTGTTTAAACAATGCATGAAAAGAAACAATGTTTCGTGTCATTTCTGACGAGTAGCAACAATTCAATAAATCTAAATTAACACCATTACTAAGCACTAGACTATAAACTCCAATCTTGGTGACAGGTGAAGATCGCCTATTCCCCATGATCAAGTTCATTCTACCATGCTCCACATCCTCACTTTTTCTTAGTCCCTGCAAAACAGAGCAAATGTGGAATCCACATCCTGTATCAAGGACCCAAGAATTTGAAGATGATGTGTCAATAGACGAAATAGTGTATATACCTGAAGTAGATGGCTTTACTTTGCCTTCCTTTAAATCTTGCAGATACTTTGGGCAGCTTCGTTTCCAATGTCCTTTATCATTGCAATAGAAGCAAGTGGCCTCTTTGGGATCAGAGACAGGGGTAATATCAGAACTGGATTTTACATGAGACTTTGCTTTCCAGTTTTGTTTGGGAGGGCCTTTCCTCTTCTTCCCCTTCCCTGACCAATGGCCAAAACGGTACTACTAGCTGGAGCGGGGTCAACACTTTTTCCCTTCATCCCTGTTTCAGCTGTCCTTAGGAGGTTGTGCAATTGAGCCAATGTGGTCTCATTGTTGTTCAAATGATAGGTCAAGATGAACTGATCATAACAACTTGGCAAAGAGTTCAAGACTATATCAATAGCCAACTCATCATCAATATGCACATTTAGCCTCAAAAGGTGTTCCACGTATCGTTGCATTCTTTGCACGTGGGTGCTGACAGACTCTCCGTCTTTCATCTTGCTTGATATGAGGGACTTTACTATCTCGTACTTTTCTTGACGAGCTCGCTTATGGTACTTTTCCATAAGGTCCTTGTTCATCTCGTACGGCCAGTAATCCTCATAGAATTTTTGCAGTTCAGGAGTCATAGTAGCAACCATGATGCAAGCAACTTTTGTTGCATCCATGTAATGCTTCTTATAGGCGGCTAATTCTTCAGGAGTGGCCTTCTCTTCGTCAATTTCAATAAGCTCTTTGTCAAGGACATACTCCTTGTCCTCGAAACGAAGGGCCATTTTGATGTTGCGCATCCAGTCATTGTAGTTGGTGCCATCTAAGGTCACTTTTGAGCAGATGTTCAACAGAGCAAAGTTATGATTTGAGGAGGAGGAACCAGAAGCATCGTTAGGGACCGACATTTCTTTTATTTTAAAAAAAATAGATTGAGTTAGAAAAATAAAATTAACAATAACCTTTAATGTAACAACTCAAAATTGAAATATCAAGGCTATATAATCCAACTATGACATTTACAACTTAGAAAAGGGATGCCGTAATCTAATTGTAAATTTCATACAGGTGTGTCTTTTGAGAATCACTGAAACTATTCAGTGGCATGTTTAATCTCAGATTATGCTCTTCCATTTGTGACTGGGATACCGAGGATCACAAACAAGATGTGAATAACCATGCAAATGTGCTTGGTAACCTTAGTGTCATTTATCATCTCAATTGATGTGCTGGTAAACCACACACGCTCCATCAACAATGATAATTTATAAGATACCCATTACATCTCTTTATTAGTCCCTATTAGTGTGCTGGTTAGCCACACACGCTCCACTAACGACTTATAAAGTTTAATGTGCAATTTCATGGGTTAGCATACAATTTCACATTTTTCCTAAAGTAACTAAGATTGGGATTTTAATAAAATTTAGTTACTTTTATTATCATTATACTTTTAATGAGAATTAATATAGTCCTATCAAACCCGTTCGGCTAACGACCCTCCACTAGTCAAGGAACCGGTGGGTGAGAGTGGACAAGTAGCAAGTTACAAACGAAGACTTTTAATTTCCTAATCAATTCAACAATTATAGTAAATTCAATTGAAAACGAGCCTAACGCTCTGATACCACTGATGGGTTTCAGGTATCACAAACTAACTTAAACACTTAAGTGAGCATGCAACCTAAAACAGGATCTATGTTTTCACTATTGAACATATAACTAAGAACATAAAACGATAATCCTAATACTCTAGTAAATAACAATAATTACTAAAGAAGAAAATAGAATTACTTACCTTTTAGTTGTTATAGTAAACAACTATATTTATCCTGACGGATCTCTTGGAAGCAAACACCACAAACGTCGTGCCTCTAATGGAATCACACCCAACGACTCGAATGAGTAGAAAAATAAACTATGTGTTGATGAACTCTAGAAGAGTTCTCCCAAGAGAAAGAAAGAAGGAGGCGAATACTCAAGCCAAGAATTAGCAAATAAGAATTAATCCCTAAGACTATATTTATAGCCTTGGATATCCTCCATGGTTTCTCTAATCCACCAATGTGGGACGAAATTCCCAAAGAAAAATTTAGTTTTCCTATCCCACCGATGTGGGACAATTTTTCTTAAGAGAAATTTCGTTCTCGTTTATCAATTCTACTTATTCAAATCTTGAGGGCAACCCAAAAGGACTGTGCTGCTATCAATTATAGTTATGGCTTAGACATCTAATCCAACAGTAACTCCATAGAAGGAAGAAGAGGAGTAAAGTTTCTAGAATACTGGTTACTCTTCTTCTTTAATTAAACAAAAACCTTGGAGGTTACCAAGGGGATTTTGTATATATTCCCAGTTAGTGAGAGGACAGAACCTAACTCACCATAAAATATATGCTGCAAAAACCTGGGATACATACAAAATTTCTTTGGTGACGAAATATTGTCAACCAAATTATTGAAAATAAAAGCAGAAAAGTTAAATAGTTGGTTTGTGACCAAGCCATGAATAGCCGAAGCTAAGTCAGATGGAACTTGATCCCAACCACCTGTCTTATTAGAAAGACAGTGCAAAAATAAATGTATGAGGTACTTATAATTATAGGACACTCTACCCTTCAAATAAGTTGTTGAAGGAAGGGGACCTTCGTACCCAATGCTACCTCATCCTTAGTGAATGAGACCCTTCCCCCGACATCACAAAGTTGAAGATGTCGAGAGATGGTCTCCACTGTGATAGAAATGAGATGAGCATCAATGGTGGCATTAAGAATCCGACCATTGGGAGATGATGAAACGGAACAGGATGCCCAAAATTGTTGGTGATGAGATTCATACACCACAGGCTGAACAATATTTACCCGTTGAAGATTTCCTCTATAATTTGTCAGTATTTCTCCGGCAGGTATTTTTCGCAATATAGTTCTTTCTATTCGTCATTGCTAGTCAGAAGCCTTCTGGCTTCCCATTTCGTTCTCTTCTTCATGGAACTGATAGGTGCATAGGTTGCAGGAACTAAGACAAAGAAGATGGTTGCAGGAATTCGAATGAAGATTCAAATTATGAATGGGTGATAAAGTGAAAATGAAGAAGAAAATAGCTGAAATGTGGCAGGCATACTTTTTAAGAGAGAAGGACAACATGTATTTTTACCATATTACTTGTCACACCCCGAGCCGGCGGGCTGGATCGACTTTTCCGTCGGGCGGAAAGTTCTCGGGGCGCGATATCGTTCGATAATCGAAATGATCAGATTGTTTACATAGCACATGATAATTAATTGAGAAATGCTAACACAACAATGATATAGAATTACAAGATTAAATTACAATGTATCGTTCATAATTTAATCAAGTAAATCTATCCAAAAGAATCAATGCATTAATATCTTGTATTTGTACAAGATGTACAAAAGATGATTCATTGTTTTGCCTTCCAAAAGTATGATCACACAAAATGTAGCTAGGTCCTCTAAAGTCCACTAGCTATGTTCTTGAATTTGGGCGACTAAACATGTTCGTCACCTGAGAAAAACATGCATTTAAGAAAAGTCAACACTAGGTTGGTGAGTTCATAAGTATGTTACTTGAAAACCTTGATTCATTCACATGTACGATCACAATGTTATTCTGGTACTTGTATGTTGTTTGAATTCACCCAATCACCCAATGGCATCTCCATAGTTATATTTGCAAATAATATCTCATCCTACTAGTTATGCTTATATATAGGGCATATGTAAGGGAACAAGCCCTAGCCAACATCCCACCACATAACTAATAGGATTCCACATTACTTGCAATTCAACTATAGATATCCATTCACAGTTTATCTGTTTATCCCTAGTTGTAGTTCACCTGTAATATCATATGTAGAATAATAAATTAAGAGAGATTTAGTTATCAAACCGTAGTATTGATAAACTCTCAATGTGTTAAGGAATTTAGATTTAATTTAATCTTCTCCTTGTTATTATTCTATTGCTTGTGGGGTTAACTGTTAATCACTTTTAAATATTAAGAGTGTTAGTTAACCAATTGTCCTTTGTTCTCACTTGATTTGCATAGAGCCTAAATAGGAGTCCATTGTGATCCTCACATAATCAGATTACAATGCATTCCAATTTAGCTCTACCACCTTGTATTCTCATAGACCTCAACAAAAGCTATTACCAGTAGTGGAACATGAGAGAAGATCAATTTCTCAACCTACTAGTCAATAGGATTCCGCTGGATTAATTACAATATTCCTGCAGATTAATATCACCATGTGACGCTTTCCCAGAACCTGACTTGAAGTCGCCCTGTTACCAGTCATACGTTACCGGCCAATGAAATTACGAGTAACATACCGACCTACTCGCCGGAGGTTTGTCAAACCTATGGTACCACCATGCTATCGTCGGTTTAGTCACATCAAACTAACTGGTCAGCGATTTATGAAGGAGCTTACATGATCTATTTCACATTGGCACATGATTGAAATGATATAATACAACAGTTCAATAGTAATTAATTGTAATGTGTTCATCAATGTAATGTTTCTCAATGTTATATGTTCTCATTGTTATTAACAACCTGAATAAGAACTTGTCTTATTACATTTTGTTAATTATTGTATGAATGATGTTGTTATCATGAAAGTATATTATCATGATTATCATTCCTTGTTCTCTTGTAATATGTGTTGAGTTGTAAGCTAAGTGTTATAAGAACTTGTCCTATTACACTTACTTAACTCTTGTATTGAATGTTATTTAAAGATATATATTATCTTTGTAACATTCTTATGTTTGCCTATGATTACCCCAATGCTTGTTCAAGTAAGAATAACTAAGTGTTGTGAAACATGATCTTACAACTATGTTATTCTATTGTGTTGATGAGTTATGAAATTATATTATCATAATCATCTAATTGTTCCTATCATCTCATGATCATACAAGCATGCATACAATGATAAGCGATAATAAACAGTTTAATATTATCTAAATCAGATTAATAGCAATATGATAAACAAAGCTTTTAAATAAATAAAAGTAAGCATGTTTCTCAGCCCCGTGAGTTTAAAATCAGTTAAGATTAAAGAAAAAGGGGCATATGAACTCACCTTGCGGTTGAAGTGGCTGACTTAGCTTAAAAGAAGAATGCAGGCGCTCTTTGATTGTACTTGTTGTGTTTTCACGATCCTGTATTGATTTCACGTTGTATGTAACCTATGAGTATTGATTGTAATGGATTTGTGTGTGTGTATGCGTGTTAGCCCTGTGTTGGCTAACATTCGTGAGTCGCGGTCATCATTCGGCCCTATTTAATTGTTAAGGATTTTGTTATCACATGCCTATCATGTATCGGGTTATTACACTTCGTTGTCAACTTTTCGTTCCACTTGAATTATCATCGTGACAAAAGACTTTTAAGTGTAGAACTTAAATTACATATTAATTACTCTTTGTGTCTTGTGATATAACCTTGCATCATGATTATTTTGTTTCTATCCATCCTCAAATCATTTGTTGCCATCTTCTAAACTCATGATTTAAATTTTTAGGAAACTAATTCAACCTTACCACCTTTGTAGTAAACTAAGAAAGCTTCATATATGTTATCAATAATAGTTGTTTTTAATGTGTTTGATTACAAACCATCCGTGTAGGTCGAATGTGATAATGTTAGGCCTAACCACAAAATCCTTGGGCCGAATGAGTTATAGATTTGGGCCGGCTAGATGATCATGGGCCGAATTAAATTCATTGGGCCAAAGGTTTTCTGTTGGGTATAGGCATTTGTCATTGGACCGAATTGTACAAGGGTTTGGGCCTATTGAGCCAACATGGGTCGAATCCAACGTTTGTGGCTAGACCGATTGGGGTTGGCTTGGGCTCACGTGACATGTGAGTGGGCCAACATATTGGACCAGTTGGCCGCCACTAGGTGGATTACATGGAACTGGGCCGAAGTGGTTAAACTGGGCTTCGGGTGTCTAGGCCAACAGGTTATAAGATGGTCGGCTGATTAGGGTGAGCTCTTAGTGCATTCCAGTGAACCTATTTGGTTCATGAAGCTAAGGTTCGTGTCATGCAGCATGAAGGTTCGTTCAAGTCCATGATGCGGCTGTTGAGAATGGCAACAGCTTCGGCCAAAGAATTCAGATAGGTTCGGTGCCAGGTAAGGTTCGTGGTATCTGAAATCACAGGGTTCGGTCAAGGATCTTAAAGGTTCGTGGTTGATATAGGTTCGCAAGTGTCCAATGGTTCGGCAGATGGTTGGGTTCGGCCGTGGGTTCGCAACAAGAGAGCACCTAGGTTCGCCAGCACCCAGCAAGGTTCGTGATGATCAGAAGGTTCGGCTGGATGCTTGGGTTCGGCTAGTGGGGGGTTCGGCCAAGAAGGTTCGCTAGGCACAGGAGGGTTCGGTGGCTTTAGGGTTCGGCCACCCACGCCCTCGACGAACCTGCTGCACTCATCTTCCTCATCAACTTCTAACCGGTTGCCGATCATCCCCACTAGTTGTGTGGTGCTGTGATGGTGTCTCGAGGGTTTAGAGTGTACGTAATATGACTTAGAACCGGCTACAAGTGATGGGTCGAACAAAGTGATAGAAAACCCTATTTCTCGTGACTTTCCTTGGATCATACCTTGATTTTGACCGGATAAAATTCCAGATCTATTGTACTTCCTTGTAGAGGAGGTTGAGAGCTTCAAATGGACACCAAGAACGCCCAAATCCGTCAAGAAACGAGCAAGTTATCGCGATTTGAAGAGTGTTTCTCCGAGAGAGAGAGGGTTCGGGAATGTGTGTTTTAGAGAGAGAAAGCTGATGGAATTATGAGGTTAAAGCCTCGTTTGGTGTTTATATACCTTCGGGGTATTCGGGTTCGTTTCGGTTGCTCGGTTCGCGTTTTCGTCGCGTTTCCGGAACTTTACATGTAATTTATTTGTTTTA
Organism: Mikania micrantha; assembly: GCA_009363875.1. Classification (NCBI taxonomy): domain Eukaryota; kingdom Viridiplantae; phylum Streptophyta; class Magnoliopsida; order Asterales; family Asteraceae; genus Mikania; species Mikania micrantha. The sequence goes on from CM018698.1 coordinate 68,255,794, forward strand.
AAAAAAAAGATTAGTTATTATAGTTATTATTGATGAGTTTCAAAATTGTAAAACATTATTTATTTTATTTTATTAATTTATGGTCGTTCGTGTCGTGTTTCGTTTTCGTTTCGTCAGATCGCGTCACCATCGCGTGTATTCGTTCGAATCGTCATTCGAACGAACACGTCGATGGTTTGGCTTTCGAACTTTGGTTTTTCTACTTCCCAGTCATCATTTCAGAACGTTAAACTCACAGATATGTTTGTGTGAATCGTCACCCACGCAAACACACTGTCAGTTCGTTATTCTGAAACGACACTGCAATGTTGTTTTAAATTGTATTTCCTCACTGTCGGACTCAACTAAACACCCTGTTATCACATTGTTTTCACATTGATTTGTCGGCCATCTGATTCCTGTCATCTATGGATATCAGATCGCAACCGATTTGTTCTTGTTATTCACTTGAACACTGTTGTTTCTCTTGATTAGTTGTGTTAACTGTACTTAGGTTTTTCACCTAAACACTAACAACTATTGTTTATAATGATTGCTGTACCTACGGCACTTACATTTACACATAAATACGTACAACTGTTTCTTGTATTTTGAATTCTGTTAATACAAGTACTGTTCACAAATATGTATTTACACATAGTAACTATTGAAAGTATACATACCGTACGGACTTGCCGGCCGGTTAGGTACTAGTTGTCACATTACCAATTTGTACTTTCAAGGACAAAAAATATTATTTTTTATTTATTTTTAACCTCTTTTAAATCCTCCAATTAATCTATACCATTGATCAACTATCATCAAAGGTCTACAATGAGTTTTCTAAGTTTTTGTAGCTCAACTAGGTTTTCAAAATATCCTTCCCCTATTTAGCCTTACCCTTATATATTTTGTTTGTCTCAGTTTAAACATGTTAGAATCTGAAAAAGTATATGAATTTTTGAGAACGTCACAAAATCACCCATGATTCGTAACGTAATCCCTTTATTTTTCGTTTTTTTTCCTTTTTTCAATCATATTGTATGATTATACATAGGGGTGGTCCTGAGAATTGGCATGCCCAGGATGAGCCGGAAAAAAAGGTTTCCTTACGAATTCAAATATTAAAGTAGAGGTGTTCAAAAAAACCAAAAAACTTTTTAATACCGAAAACCAAAACATATTCGTAACTGAAAAAATCGAACCGAATTCTAAATCCGGTTTTCTTTTTGGTTCTAGTTGTATCCAAATTTTGAATTCGGTTTATTTGGCTTTCAATCTGTTTATTTGGTTTTAACCAAAATTAGAACAGAACCACTTCTCGTATTCGGATCAGTTTTTTGATAGGGAAAAATATGAAAACCGATTAAACCACACCGAATAAACCGTTAACCGAACCAATAGACATATTTAGTTTAAAGCGCATGAAAGTAACTTCCTATACTTTAAAAAAATGATTTTTTGCAGCCATTAAATAATGTGTTTATAAATGTTTCTTTTTAGTTTTGTTCATCTTATTAATTCATATTTGAATGTAAACACACACACACACACACACACATATATATATATAAATCTATGTGCCTCCCTAAAAAATAGGCCCAGAACAGAGGTTGCCCCTCCTTCCGGCCGCCCATGATTATACAATAAGGTCTCTATTCCAATTTTAGACTAGTTGATATAAATTTTGATTTTCGATCAAACCACCAGCATGGTAAAGGGAAAATTCCCAAAATGTATATTTGACCACAAACTTTTCCCTAGATCTCTATTTGACTTTTCAAAGTCATAAAATTTACATTGCCTGTACGGGTGTCCATGACCATACATATACAGGCGGCCCCCATATAACAAACGAATCAAAAAATCTCATTTGTCCTCTACGGGCACCCACCTCATACATATGTACGTGCATCACCCGTACATATATGAGCGCTGCCCGTATATAAGAAAATTAAAAAATAAAAAATAAAATTAATCATATTAAAATAAAAATAAAAAAATATTTATGGTTGCCACCGCTCATGACTACCGTATACGTAGGAGCGCCGACACCCGTTCATAATTAAAATCAATGGACAATTTGGAGAAATTGTCTTGTCAAATGAATAGTTTGAAAATTTTCCCACATGCTAAATCTTAATGTTGTTCGTGGAAGAGGTTTAAATCACTTTTGTGGAAGAGGTTTAAATCAACGTTGCATTTTATTTTTTTGGTCGATCAGAGTAATTTTATGTAGAGGTATTTAGAAAAAAAAATGACTGGTTTGTGTAACACGTCAAAATAAGTATAAGTTGAAAGTTAAAACTAGTTTATTTATTTATTTATTTTTTTTTGCATCTCATTAACAGGTTGGATTGAGCTAGAGTACTTTTATCCTATGATAAGCTAAAATTGATGTATAGAATTAGAGATTATATAAGAGACAATTCACAACTTAAGATCCTTTTCTTCGGGTTGTGTTAATCACACACTCATCTCACCCAACTCACATCCTTATACGTCTCGTATTGGTCTATACGAGGCGTATAGGACAATTATTAGGTGTCAAAATTTGTTAGTGTCAATGGTTAGGCTGCTATATGAGGCGTATAGACCTACACGCGTCGTATAGGTCCTATAAGCGCCTCTATACGTGGTGTTAGTGTCAATGATTGGACTCATATACGAGGAGCATAGACCTATATGCGGCGTAAATGGTCGGTGAAGGTAATAAATTAAAAAAGTGGGGTGTGTGAATAACCAGTCCCTTTTCTTTTCTTTGTTGGTACGAAAAGTATAAGTATTAGTATATATAATTAAAAGTGTTGAAAAGTGTAACAATTGTACATTTAGCCATGGTAGTTGTAAACAGTGTTAGAACAAACGTGTTTTCATATCAAATCAGTCAATGTGATTCATGTGTTCATAATGTGCTTGTGTGTTAGGATCTTTATTATTTAGGAACAAGTATGTATTATTTATTTACAGTCGAGTTCGCTAGGCAAGAACAATATCATATTATATCGAAACAGTGGTGGGACGGCGTCAGGTACGGCATGTAGCTGGAATCTGGGGTATGCCCTATACATATACTGCGTTCGGTGTAATGGGATAGTGTTAGTGCGTAGTGTTGAGACTAATATTATGACAATTAATTAAACAAAAATCGTAATATGTAAGCGAGACTGAGTATAGTTATGGGTGACGATCCATAATAATATGAATGTTGAACTTATAATTATGATTAAACGTCTCTAAATAATTAATACGATCGGAAAACGTACGCGATTGCGGGTATACACGTAATTGTATCTGTTTAACGATCTGTCAACACACGAAGAGTAAAAATAATTAAAATAAATTATTTTACCTTTTTACAATTTTGAAACTCATCAAAATGATGAGAATAATAATTCTTTTATTTAAATCGCGTAAAATACGCGTTACGTTCCGGAAACGCGAACCGAGCGACCGAAACGAACCCGAATACCACGCGGACTATAAAAGCCTTAAAGAAGGCCATTTCCCTCATTAAATTCCAGCCAACCCTTCCTCTCTTTAGAAAATCGTCAACCCTCTCTCTCTAGAAAACCGAACTTCAAACGCTCGTAACTCGCTCGTTTCTCAACGGATTTCTGTGATTCTTGAATCTACGCGAAGCTCTCGACATTCCCTACGCGAAAGTGCAAGAGATCTGTGAATTTGTCCGGCTAAAAACGAGGTATGATCAAAAGAAGAATCACGAAAATAGGGTTTTTGTTTGTGTTTTGGTCGAGTTTGGCTACAATCGGTTTTAGACCATTCCAGTCGAACTAACAACCTCCGAAGACTAGGCTATGAGTGTTCGAAGCATGGGAATGGTTGGATCAAAGAAACAGAGTCGAATGATGGTGATGATGACAGGTTTGGGAGGTACTCGACGCCAACAGCATGGAGCCGAACCTATTAGGGTTTCATGGCCGAACCATTGGTCTATGACGAACCTTAACGAACCCTGCATGGTTCGTTGAAGTACCAGCCGAACCATAGGGGTCTTCACGAACCTGCATCAAGTCTCCATGTATTCCACGAACCTCCTTATTGACCACCATAGACTGTCACACCCCGGGCCGGCGGGAACGGATCTGGTTTTCCCGTCGGGCGGAAGGTTCCCGGGGCGCGATATCTTGAATGATAATCAAAATGATCAGATTGTTTACATGGCACATGATAAATAATGAGAAATGCTAGCATGACATATAATATAGAATTACAAAGTTAAATTACACAGTACGTGTTCATAATTTAACTAAGTAAATCTACTCCAAAAGAATCGTGTAGTTTCTATCTTGTAACTGTACAAGATATGCAAAAGATATTCACAATGTCATCAAAATATATGCATCCAAAAGTAAGCTAGGTCTTCTAAAAGTCCTCTAGCTTAATCACTGATGCTGGTTAACTAGACCTGTCCATCACCTGAGAAAACATGCATTTAAACAAAGTCAACACTAGGTTGGTGAGTTCATAAGTTTAGTAACTGAAAACCATTTGAATTTATGTCAGACGTGTTCACAATGTTTCACACAAGTTGTATTGATAATTGATTCCCGTGTTTCACAAAATGTCCTCTCCATGGTTATATTTACAGATAATGTCTCATCCAGTCAAGCATGCTTATATATAGGGCATACGAAAGGGTCAAGCCCAGACGCCATCCCACCACATGCTCAACTGCACTCAACACTACCTGTAATACAACGATGGATACCCATTTCCTTTCACCCATGATTTCCCGGTATGTTTATCCAAATAATGAAAAGGAAGAGACGTAATTATCTCTGTTAGCCATTCCTTACGGAAAGGCCCGGCATGTAAGATAAACCAATAATTGAAATACGAGACATAAAATATCTCTGTTAGCTATTCCTTAAGGATTAGCCCGGCATGTATAATAACCCAAAGCATAAAGTAAGAAACGAAATCGTTTCTGTTAGCTATTCCTTACGGATTAGCCCGGCATGTAAGATAACTCAATGAAATGAAGTAAGAGATGTAACCATCTCTGTTAACTAATCCTTACGGATTAGCCGGTGTGTAAAATAAACCAATAATAGTCTCTGTTAGCTATTCCTTACGGATTAGCCCGGCATGTAAGATATCATACTCGATATCTAGAGCGAAACTTAATAGTCTCTGTGACTGTCAGTACTAACCAGTCCGGTGTGTAAGATATCATACTCGATACCTAGGTAGGGACATAATAGTCCCAGTAGCCGTCACCCATATCCAGCCCGGTATGTAAAGTGCCCTACTCATGATTCCGAGTTAGAGACGTAATAGTCTCAGTAGCTGTCATTTCTGATCAGCCCGGTGTGTAAGATATCCTCCCACGATATCTATTGTAATGAACTCGTTTCCTAGATTTTATGCATGATATTAATTTGATTGATAGCACCTCTCGTGCCCGGTGTGCTTTCCGTTTGATTACCCCAAGTTCTAATGATTGATGTTCGTGATTACCCGACTGATCTATGGTTGTGTAACCGACATCCTCTGACGATTATAAATTGTGCTCTAAATAGAGTTTTTAGTAAGTAATGATAGTATGTGTGGGAAATGCCATCCCAAAAGCGTGTGCATGCGATATCATCCTCGATATCACAAGTGAATGTCTCAACTGTTATCTCAATGTTGCGTGTTCTAGCGATCTTGAACAAAGTGTCATAAGAACCTGTCTTATACATGATGTTAGTGATGTGTGAATGATCTTGTTATCATGAAATTACCTTATCATGATGATCATTCTTGTCATTAGTAATTGTTATTGGCATATTATCCCATAGTTTTCCCCGTGGTTCTATCGTGTGAGAATAATAAACAGTTGCAAGATATTTTCTTAACAACTTATATTATGCTAGTGCATACATGTGTCAGGAAGCTATAATGGCATGTATCTTCCTAATTATCTCAAGTATGATAATATCAGACAAGCAAGCATGTAATGATCAATGATAATAAAGATAAACAATATTTATCTAAATCATAAAATAAGCAATATGTGAATAGAAACTTTTAAGTAAATAAAAGTTTTGCATGTTTCTCAGCCCCGAGCTTTGAAATCAGTAAAGATTAAGAAAAGGGGCATATGAACTCACCTTGTGTATGAAATGGTTGACTTAGCTTAAATCAAGAATGCACGCGCTCTTTGTTGTTCTTGATGTGAATTCACGATCCTGTATTGAATTTCACGTTGTTTTCGACTCATAAGTATCGCTTATTGTAATTTGTGTGTGTGTATGTGTTAGCCCTAACTTTGTTATCATTTCTTGGTCTCGATCCTCATTCGGCTCCATGTATTGGTTATGAACTTTTCATGTTTATTGATTTACTTGACTTAATGCTCGCATTCATTAGTTACTACCTTCACTACATTGATTTAGGTTCATGAACTTAAGTTCATAACCTTGCCATTTGTAATAACTTAGTTTGATAAATCCATACACCATCTTAATTGAATAAGTTTCAAGTGTTTGCTTTTCTTGTTAACCATTTGAGCCGAAAGTGGAATTGGGCTTAGACCGAAATGATCATTGTGGTTCGTATTAATATATTGGGCCTAATACGCTTCATGGCCAAATAAGTGAGCCTTAGGTTGAATGTGTTTGCATGTGGGCCTTATGAATTTCACATGGGCCTAGTAATGGACTAAACCATTTTTGTGGATCAACACAATTGGGCCGGTAACTAGGGGCATGGGCCGTAGAGAGTTCTTGGGCCGAAATGATGTTGGGCTTTATCAATTCTTATGGGCCTTGGGCCGGTTTAAGTGTTGTTGGGCCCAATTTCACCATTAAATCAAGTAGGTGGCCGAAAAATGGTCATGGCCCAAAGAAGTTGTGTGGGCTGTGCAAGATGGGCCGATTCCCACGGTTTTTGGGCCTGGGGCTAATGTGGGCCCGTAGTTGGGCTGAAGGAACTATAGTGGGCCAAAACTATGCTACGGTTGAGGCAATTTGGGTCAATCTTGACCACCGGCTTTTGAAATTGATATCGAGCTTCAAATGTGTGGGTTAGGATGACTCACTAGGCTGTTGGGCCAAGGGAAATGCTATTGGGCCTGTGATGTGGTGTGGGCCTGAACAAAATAAACATGTTTCACGAATTTGAGCCGGTTGTTTAGTCCTATCGGAAATTCACAGAAACTGGTCCCCAAGGCAGCGAACCTTGGGGCTGGTTAACGCAGGTTCGGCAACAAGAGCACCACAGGTTCGTCTGTTGTTGGAGGGTTCGGCCATTAACAAATGGTTCGGCATTTTAGTTCGTGCAGGGTTCGTTCTGGACTCCTTAAGGTTCGGGACCATAGGGTTCGGTAGGCTACCTCATAGGTTCGGCCAACATGTAGTAGGGTTCGTGACTCATGATAGGTTCGTGTTCCACAGAAGTTCGGCCGAGGTTGCCGGGTTCGGCTAGGGCCCATGCAAGGAAGGTTCGCTCCTAATGTTTTGGGCAGCATAGGGTTCGTTCAGCCCCTGCGAAACCTGATCCCACCTTCATCCTAGTCGAACCCAAGCAGCTCCTACTTGTTCATTCTTTCCTGTTGGTCGACCCTAGCCTTGGTGATGCTCGAACAGAGGTCTAAGGATCGTGTAACCCATGGTTCTAAGAGGTTGGTCGAACACAAAGGGAAAAACCCTATTTTCAGAATTTTTCTTTCACTGATACCTCGAATTTGGCCAAGTAAAAGCTCCGATCTGCTGTACTTCTAGGTAGAGGAAGTCAATAGCTACGCGTGGACACCAAGAACACTCAATTCCGTTGAGAAACGATCGAGTTATGAAGGATTGAAGCTTGAATATGGTGGTGAGATGTGGATTCCGAAAATTTGAGCTAGAGAGAGAAGTGTGATGGTGAAAATGAAAGAAGTAGGCTAACTTAGCCTTTAAATACCCCGCAAGTGTTCGGGTTTGTTTCGGTTGCTCGGTTCGCGTCTTCGTCGCGTATCCGGATTTTACGCGAAATTCAAATGTAATAAATAAAAGAAAATTTATTATATTTATTTGATGAGTTTCAAAATTGTAAAATGTTAAATATTTTATTTTAATAAATTTATTATCGATCGTGTCATGTTTTATTTTCGTTTCGTCAGATTGCGTCACTTACGCGCGTTTTCGTACAGAGCGCTAACTGTGCGAACACTATCGTACGTTCCACTTTCTGATTTTGTTTTCTACTTATCAGTTATCGTTCAGAACATTAAACTCAAAGATATGTTTGTGTGAATCGTCACTGTAACATCAGTGCCGGACGCGTGCCGGAACAGTGATCGCAACAGTAAACATGTACAGTAACCCAGGTACACATTTCGTGAAACTATGTTTAGACTATTGATGCATTTGAGTTACATGAAACTATTAAACGATTGTCTGAATCTGACTTAAACCTTAGGGTTTAACAGTCAGAAAACATGTCAGACAACACAATGTTGAAACATAAATTCTTGATGTGATATTAGTTGCATAAACGTATGTGAGGTTAAACAAAACGAAATTATAACGGTTGTCGTTTCGGAATACTAAACCGATGTGTTAATCGTATAGGTGACGATCTGTACGAATAATTTTGATAGTTTAACGTTCTGAAATAATGACTTAACAGTAGAAAACAAGAATCAGAAAGCCAAACCATCGACGTGTTCGTTCGAATGACGATTCGAACGAATACGCGCGATGGTAACGCGATCTGATGAAACGATAACGAAAACAAATAACGACGAACGATCATAATTTTAAGGAAATAAGATATTTCCTATTTTACAATTTTGAAACTCATCATAAAGCAATTTAAAACGAAACTATTTTCTTAAATCGCGAATAATTTCACGAAACGCGTAAACTATTATTATTTGATAAATAAATAAATGCAACGATATTTAAAATGTTTTCTAATAATATTTGTGTTCTAAAAATTTTAAAAATATTCTTTTTATTTAAATTACTATTTATGCGCGTAAAGTGCCGGATACGCGACGAAAACGCGAACCGAGCAACTGAAACGAACCCGAATACCCCCGGGGTATATAAACATTGGATGAGTGCATTTATTTCATTTTTACATTCCTATCCCTCTCTCTAACCTCCCATTTCCGTCACCACCCAAACCCACCATCTTCAACCTTTGCAAGATCATATCTCCCTCGTTTCTAGCCCGATTTGAGTGATTCTTTCGCCCAAGTGAAGATCTTGAAGTCCTCTATCAAGAAGTACAACGGATCTACAGAGTTACCCGGCCGATTTCGAGGTAGCTGGCCTTAAAGTTTCTGAAAAATTAGGGTTTTCACTTTATTTTTATGGTTGCTGTTCGAGCCACCCACTCTAGCCGCATCCTTGTATCATCATTTTGAGTTTCGCAACCCTAGCTATCTACCACGGCATGAGACTAACCTAGATAATGAATGTAGATGACTTGGTTCGATGAAGGTGATAGGCTGAACCAGGGTTCGTGAGGCTAAGGTGGCCGAACCCTGCAAGGGTGGCCGAACCCAGGTGGTTCCCTGACAAGCGAACCTGCTGCATCTGTATAACTCACCTACCACCGAACCATTTCATGTGGCGAACCATTGATGTGGGCGAATCCTTGGATAGGGCCGAACCTTCCTTGTAGGGCTGCGAACCATCTACGAACCCTACTCATCCAACAGGCCGAACCTTGACTGCTGTACTTGGTGAACTACGAACCATTCTCACGAACCCAAGTGATATCACCGAACCATCAACATTCCCGAACCTTGTGTGCTGTGATATCAGACGAACCCTATGGCTAGCCACGAACCCATGATTGCATCGAACCTTCACGAACCTTTGGAGTCACGATCCTTGGCGTACAAGTTATCTAGGCGAACCTGTGATGATGAGCATGGTGGCCGAGCCTTTTTCTCACCACCAAACCATCATGTTTTTGCCGAACCTATGGCAGTAGGCCCCAAGGTTCGCTGACTTGGGGACCAACTTCTTTGAATGGTCGATCGAATCACATCCACCGGCCCAACAGCCTATTAATCTCAGCCCACATGAAGTTTATAGAGTCTAGCAGTTTGTCTCGACCCAAGGGAAATTATTCTGGCCCATGTGTGGCTACCCTACCCAATCCAACTCAATTCGGCCTCACTTTTGCTTAGGCCCAAGAATGATAATCGGCTCAATTATGTGGCCCAACAACATATTCGGCCCAATAGGATACCCGATCAAATGGATTGCAACGTGTAGACCATGTTGGCCCAATTGGCCCAAGGTCACCATTTCGGCCCACATCACCCATAGATGACCTAACCTAAACAATGTGGCCCAAACTCCTTGTTAGATCGATAAACACCCACGAGGTCAATAGTGGCCCACGTGATTCATGAGGCCCAACAATATCCGGCCCAATGGAGTCTAAACAACGATGGAAACATGTATGAATTTTGGGAATAATATTAATCAAAAACCTGAGATAACATCTTAATCAAAGAGATGTAAAAGTGTAATACAAGGGATGCAAAGTCTTAAAACATAATAATTTGAAAGCTTTGATGTAAAGCTAAACATTAATTCAAAGAATTTCAAATAATCAACGAGATTTAAAACGATATTAATCAACACATGGAGTTCCGGGCCGGATAACTAACAAGACTCACAAGCGATAGCCAACTTTAGGACTAACACTTACACGCACAACAAATCCTTATAAACTTATGCTTATAAGTTACAAACATTATGAAATCAATACAGGAGCTTGAACATCATAACGAAAGCAAACAAAGAGCGCGTGTATTCTTATTCTACTTAGTCAAGCACTTCGAACATAAGGTGAGTTCATAGTCCCCTTTCAAACTTATTTGTTTTACTTCGGGACTGAGAAGCATGTTAAACATTTTCATAAGTTGTTGAAATGTTACTTAATGCTTTAAACATAAACATAATAATTATGTTGTGACTTGTGCTTTAAGTTTAATGTTTAAAATCAATTGTTTTGATACAATTACATGAGACTTGATGCTATTACATGAGATTTGATGCAATTACATGAGATTTGACATGAGACTTAATGCTATTACATGAGACTTGATACAATTACATGAGACTTGATGCTATTACATGAGACTTGATGCTATTACATGAAACTTGATACAATTACATGAGACTTAATGCTATTACATGAGACTTGATACAATTACATGAGACTTGATGCTATTACATGAGACTTGATTCAATCACATGAGATATGATGCTTGGAAACTATTACTTGCGCATGAAACATCTTACATGTATCTAACCATAGTTTACATAATTGCTAGACTTCTGTCACACCCCCACCTCCGCGTCACCGGACGACGTCATTCTTAAAGGTAGCGGAAGCATAGCGGCGAAGTCTCGAAGGTGAGGGGTGACTTACTTGATCCGGTATCATAACACACATAGTTAAGAAAAGCACTAATTACAAATCACGACAAATATTTATTACATGTCCTGAATATCCGTTCACAACTTAAGTTCCTTCTATTACATCCCAAGTCCTAATTACATGGTGCGTGCACAGGTGTTTCCTCACCGTTGGTACTGATTACCTGTAAAAGATTTAAAGTTTAAAATATCAGTATAAAACTGGTGAGTTCATAAATAAGACTCGATACAATATGATATGATAGTAAAGTCAATGGTACACATTAACATAAGTGAATAATCATGTGACCCGTATCCAGATCCTTTCTGACAGTCCAGTCTAGAAAATAACCGAAGTTAAACTCCGTGCCTCTAACTCAATGTCTCACTACATCAAGTCGATACCAGGAATGGTGACAAGCATTCACACAAGGGTAGACGCTATCTATCCATGAATGGGGTTGTCAGCCCGATAGTACTATCTTTGTCCACACATTCGGCCCCACATGGGTTAACCAGATACAGTTGGTTTTGAGGACTTTTGTTGTACACAGAAAATAGTCATAATCCCATGACACCCACATGCAAGCCGGTATTGCAATTGTTACTAAACATATCACACGTTTGATAAAGATTTCATAATAGTCACCCCGATGTTAAGAAAACAGTAAAAGAAAAGGGGTTGTATGAAACTCACCTGAAGTTTATGAAAAGATAAAATCACACGAACGGTGGCTAAAAATGCTAATCTGCATTAGTTTATTTATAATTAATTATTTGTGTTTTAACTTGCTGATTAGATCTGTTTGAACGTTCAATGTCACCGACATTGTAATGAAAAGTCATCGAACTAACATTAGATGTTTAATTAATTATTTAGTCTAATATTATACAATGTACTATAATGTAGGTACCTATACTCGTTTAGGTACCTTGTGTTAAGTTGATGACTCATTGGATTAGCCGTAATAATCTCCGACTAATTAGTTAGGTAATGCTGTTGATTATATTACTTAAACAGTCCCTAGATGAAATCTCGGTTTAGGAATGATTAATTCTTGTCACTAATCGTCCATGTATCACAAAACATAACAATATGACATTTGAATAGGTTAAACAATCATGTTTAACATATTAATCCGACTGTTATCATAAAACCAGACAGTTATTCCAATTGGTAGGGTAATAACTGTGATTAGTTTGAAACACTTGGGATTAACCTTGCATTTCAAAGATTAACCAAAATAATCACTTACATTGTCATAATCTAATGGTTTAAACCATTAGAAGTATTGTTATGGTTTAGTGAAAACCGGGCATTATAACGGATTAAAACAGGCATTTACCCGTTAACAAGACAAGTTATCCGTCAAAAATCATTCCTAGCTATCATCTAAGCAATAATCAACAACCCTAACTATATCATTACGTTCAAAAACACGATCTAATCAATGAAGATCAAGTCAGAAGGTTAAAAAGGATAGTTACCCAAATCAGACGATTTCTGACTTTAAAACCACGATCAGAACTTGTTATAATGATCCCTGGTGCGATCCTTGGCTTCAGAAGGCTTAAGATATGAGTTTTGATGGTGAAAAGCTGATGTTCTTCGTCTGGTTTGCGAAACAGAAGCAAGAAGAAGAAAATAATTTCTTCTTGCATGAATTCTGATGAAATAGATCAGATTTCTGCACCGCCACATCCGTCGCGTACCGCGACCAGAAGCCCAAAAAGGCTTCGCGTACCGCGAAGAAATCCGGAGATCTCAGATTTCTATCGTGCATCGCGTACCGCGGAGAACCTCCAAGCCCACCTCCACGTACCGCGATGAGTCCAATTTCAAGATTTTTCTTCGTTTCGCGATTCGGGACAATCCGTAACTCGGTTTCACGCACGGTTTTCTCCCATGTTCCCAATTTCTCGCACACTGTAAACCTGTAATGATTAAAATCATCAATTTAACACAGATTCCTAGAACGACCAAACGTGCTCGTGTTATTGATGACGTAATGTTTACCTGCAATTGTCACAGTCTCCTCCTGTTACAGAAATTTCGTCCCGAAATTTGCTTTAACTCCTACAGTTTGATCGCCTATGTAAACAAATGAGGATACTTCTGTTTCATGCGGTCTTCACGTTCCCAAGTGTACTCTGGCCCTCGTTTAGAATTCCATTTGACTTTTACAATTGGTATTCGACTTCGTTTGAGGGTCTTTTCATCTCGATCCATTATTTCGACTGGTTCTTCCGTGAACTGTAGGTTTTCGGCAATGTGTATCTCATCAAGAGGTATGACTAGTGACTCGTCCAATAGGCACTTTTTCAGATTCGAGACATGAAACACATCATGTATGTTACTAAGTTCTGAGGGTAATTCTAATCTGTATGCTACCATTCCAATCCTTTCAAGAATTGTAAATGGTCCTACAAATCTTGGTGAGAGTTTTCCTCGTTTTCCGAATCTGAAAATACCTTTCCAGGGAGAGACTTTTAGCATCACTTTATCACCAATCTGGAATTCGAGTGGTCTACGTCGATTATCAGCATAACTCTTCTGTCGATCGCATGCTGCTTTAATTCGTTCCTGAATGAGCGCGATCTTATCAGTCGTTTCCTGGATCAGTTCCGGGCCAATAATCTGACTTTCGCCTACTTCTGACCAACACACAGGAGATCGGCATTTGCGCCCGTACAAAGCTTCAAATGGAGCACATTGGATACTAGTATGATAGCTGTTATTATAAGAAAATTCAACCAATGGCAGATGAGTATCCCAGCTACCTCCAAAATCAATTACACAGCTTCGAAGCATGTCTTCTAATGTTTGATTTGTACGTTCAGTCTGCCCATCCGTTTGTGGATGATAAGCTGTGCTCATGTTGATCTGCGTACCCAAGGCATGTTGAAGAGTTTGCCAAAAACGTGACATAAATCGACTATCTCTATCAGAAATAATAGAGATTGGCACTCCATGTCGCATTACAATTTCGTTGATGTAAAGTTTAGCTAGACGGTCCATGGAATAGTCTTCCCGAATTGGTAAGAAATGTGCTGATTTAGTAAGGCGATCTACGATGACCCAAATAGCATCATGGTTATGCGCCGTTCTGGGTAATTTAGTGATGAAATGCATGGAAATTTGTTCCCATTTCCACATAGGGATTTCTGGTTGTTGCAATAGTCCAGATGGTCTTTGATGTTCTGCCTTAACCTTAAGGCACGTTAAGCATTTATTCACATATTCTGCTATTTGTTTCTTCATACCAGGCCACCAGTAGAAGTCTTTGAGATCTTTATACATCTTGTCAGCACCTGGATGAATAGAATATTTGGATTTGTGAGCTTCGTCCAAGATAATTGGTCTGATATTACCAAGTACCGGGATCCATGCTCGGTTTTTGAAATATAATATTCCATCCGTTTTGGTTTTAAGTTGTTTATCTAACCCTCGTAATTTCTCATCGGTGTAATTTGTTGTTTGCAAGGCCTGCCGTTGAGTTTCACGTATTTGAGGGTTTAGACTAGTTTGAATCGTCATTTCCAGCGCTTTCACACGTATGGGTTTGACTCTCTCTTTGCGACTTAAAGCATCGGCTACAACATTTGCTTTACCTGGGTGGTAACGGATTTCGCAGTCATAGTCGTTCAGAAGTTCCACCCATCGCCTTTGTCGCATATTTAGCATTTTCTGATCTAGAATGTGTTGAAGACTTTTGTGATCTGTATAGACCGTACACTTCGTCCCGTACAAGTAATGTCTCCATATCTTGAGTGCAAACACTACTGCACCAAGTTCTAGATCATGAGTGGTGTAATTCTTCTCGTGCACTTTTAGCTGCCGAGAAGCATAGGCAATCACCTTGTTGTTCTGCATCAGCACACACCCGAGTCCTTGACGTGAGGCATCACAGAAAACTATGAAATTCTCTGTGCCTTCTGGTAGTGCCAGAATAGGTGCATTGCAGAGTTTATGCTTCAACAGTTGAAATGCCTCCTCCTGTTGAGAGTCCCATATGAACTTTTGATCTTTCTGGGTTAGAGTAGTTAAAGGCAAGGCTATCTTTGAAAAGTTCTTGATGAATCTTCTGTAATAGCCCGCTAACCCTAAGAATTGACGAATCTCTGTTGGGGTTTTCGGTGTCTCCCATTGCTTTACCGCTTCAATCTTGCTGGGATCCACTTGTATACCATTTTCATTTACTACATGCCCAAGAAACTGGACTTCCCGTAACCAGAACTCACATTTGGAAAATTTGGCATAAAGTTTCTCATGTGCTAAAAGTTCCAAGATCAGTTTTAAATGTTGCCCATGTTCTTGTTGACTGCGGGAGTAAATGAGAATGTCATCAATAAAAACAATCACGAATTTATCCAAGTAAGGTCTACACACACGATTCATCAGATCCATAAACACTGCAGGCGCATTAGTCAGCCCAAAGGGCATTACTAAAAACTCATAATGCCCGTATCGAGTTCGAAAAGCTGTTTTAGAAACATCATCATCATGGATTCGTAGTTGATGATATCCAGATCTGAGATCGATTTTTGAAAAATAGATAGCACCTTGCAATTGATCGAATAGATCATCTATACGGGGTAGTGGATAACGATTTTTGATTGTCAATTTATTGAGTTCCCGATAGTCGATACACATCCTGAGAGTACCGTCCTTCTTTTTCACAAAAAGGATAGGTGCGCCCCAAGGTGAGTAACTCGGTCTAATGAAACCTTTGTCTAAAAGTTCCTGTAATTGACTCGATAGTTCTTGCATTTCCGATGGAGCCAATCGGTAAGGAGCTTTAGCTATAGGTGCTGCTCCTGGTACTAAGTCAATACGAAACTCAACTTGTCTCACTGGGGGTAATCCTGATATATCGTCAGGAAAAACTTCAGGATATTCTCGAACTACAGGAATGTCTTCAATACGTTTTTGATGTGGTTTGTTTTCAGTCACGTAAGCTAAAAAGGCTTGACAGCCCTTTCTTAAGCACTTTCGAGCTTGCATACATGATATGATACTCAGTTTCCTGCCAGCCCTTTCACCTTGTATCATAAGTGTATCACCATTTGGTAATGAAATACGAATCATCTTATTTTGACATATGACTTCCACTCGATTTTCTGAAAGCCAGTCCATACCAATAACAACATCAAAGCTTCCCAATTCAATAGGAAGAAGATCAATATTAAAAAGATGATCGTTTAGATTCAATAAACACCCTTGAATCACATTGTTAGTCATAATTGACTTGCCATTAGCAAGTTCAATGATGTAAGGGTTTGTTAGGTTATCAACGGCCAATCCGAGTAGTGAAGCAAAATCAGAGGAAACAAAACTTTTGTCCGCTCCGGTGTCAAAAAGAACAGATACATAGTGATTGTTAAGAAGAAACGTACCGGTAACGGTGTTGTTATCACGTCGAGCCTCTTCCGCCCCTATCTGGAAGGCTCTTCCTCTTGCTTCATTGCCTGGTTGGTGTTGTTGGTAGGGCAGTTTTTCATGAAGTGATCCGGGCTTCCACATCTGAAACACGACCGGTTGATTTGTTGTGGTTGTTGTTGTTGAGTTCCTTGGTTTGATCGGCGAACAGGGAGATTGCAATATTTGGAGAAATGCCCGACCTTGTTACAATTGTTACAAACAGGGCAGGGTCCCACATGATGAAATGGGCACTTAAGACATTTAGGTGCTTGCCCTACATAGGCTTTTCTCTCCAAAGTTGTGGCAATGTATCCCTTTGCCATTTGCACATTCCGGCTGGGTTCCACCGGAGCCCCTGGTTTGCCTTTCCCAACCCATTTTCGTTTCACCCCTTTAACAGTGCTGGGGTAGTAGTTGCCAGACTGCTGCTTGACTCACCTTTCACTGTCAATGTACCACTTCTTACTGCAACATCGGTAAGCCTGGTGGTTAAGGTGATAGCATGTTTCAAAGTACGTGGTTCAGCTGCCGTGACCATTCCCTTGATTTGAGGTACCAGACCTTTGATATATTTTTCTATCAAAGCCTGCTCAGTTGGAAACATGTTTGGCAGCAGACATGTTAATTCGTGAAATCGATCGGTATATTTCAAACAATCAGCACCGATCATAGAATGGTTCCAAAATTCCTCTTGGAGCTTTTGGATTTCAGTGATGGGACAATATTCTGACAGAATCAAAGTTTTAAACTCGTCCCAAGTCATAGCATCCACAACAGCTGTGGTCAAGGTTTTTGCCTGGGTATTCCACCAGGTCAATGCTGAGTCTGTCAGTGAACAAGCTGCATAAGACACTTTGTGTTCAGCCAAACACTGGCTGATCTTGAGCTTAGTCTCCATGCTCTCAATCCATTTCAAAAGTCCTGACGCTCCTTCCTTCCCCGTAAAAGTAGGGGGATTGCAAGAAGCGAAGTACTTATAAGTGCATCCTCGTTGTGGAGGATCCGGATTGATTGTGTTGGTACTAGTCGTATGGCGGGTTTCAACATGTCCGCCTGTAGCATTATGCTCCGTATGGACTCTACCCGAGCCAGGAGCACGATTGTTTGATATTGGGCCAACATGCCCGTAAGAACAGCGGATAATTGGTCACCTGCTATACGAGCAACGTCCGCTTCATTTAGACTAGGTCCACTCACAGGTGGATCCTGAATGGATTCTTGAGTTTGAGGATTTTTAGCAGAACGACCTCTTCTAGGGGCCATAGTCTGATCACACACAGATAAAGTAAAGTCAAAACAAGAATCCATAGTCGTAATAAAGACAAATGTTGTATAACTACTTCGAGTTTTTCACAGTTATATTGTACACCACTAAGTCATGTTCATAGTTGCAGTTATACTAGTACATCTGTTTGTCTTGCCAAGCGTATACTAGTATCATTTTATAGTCTACCAAAATGACACCGATTTAGACATGTTACTACACTGATATGTACTAGTATTACATTATTTCACTATAATGTAGTACCGATATTAATATGTTTCTACACGTGTTTGTTATGTACTAGTATTACATTATTTCTCTATAATGTAACACCGATATTGATATGACCTTATCACAAATTTTGTTACGTACTAGTATTACATTACTTCACCGCAATGTAACACCGATATTGTTATGACTCCACGAGTCTTGTTATGTACTAGTATTACATTACTTCACCGCAATGTAACACCGATATTGTTATGTTTTCGCACAAGTTTTCTTTTTATATGACTTGAAAAGTTAGCACCGGCTATAATGTAAAGACACAATGTTGCACATACAATGTTAAAAGAAAACTTTTATTATTACTGTCACAGTTGTACATTAGGATTAGTACATATACAAGGAAATATCCTAATGCAGTTGTACCCACTATTACAACCTAACCGTCCGAGGCCTATTTTACAAGTCAAAACTTCCTTGGAGTAATACAGTCCAGCCTATTCGATTCCTTTACCGTAGTAAATATAGTAAACATGTGATAATGATGGCCACCGCTGCCATCACTATTGCTACGTCCAACAGTCGTAGCTCCATCCTCATATTGCCTAACCCTACCATCCATCCCCTAACTCTCTCTCTACCCCACTCCTACACATACCACCTAAAGTCCACTGGAGTCTACCCTCAATCACCTCCCTCCATGCCCTGGCACCTGCCTCCAGGACAGCAACATGTTCAGCTAAACTCTCATAGGCCGTGCGAGTTTCCCACAGAGTGTCACGTGTTTCCTGCAATGAAACACGCGATAACTGAAGATCCAATGTAACCCGTTGCAGCTGAACTCTCATCTCAGCCTGCTGAGATGACTCGCCTTCCTCATGTATGGAATGAGGTACATCCCGGGGTGCTAGTGGTCCTCTCGGAACAGGACCTGTCGAGATGCGGGCTCGTCCCCGCCTTCCTCCAAACCCTGTAAATACTGGTACTTGCTGTGGTGGTGTAGGGCTTTGTGCCCTCCTGATAGCTGGTGAGTCAGCATCTAACAGATGCTGAGGTATAGGTGGTGTAGGTGGTATTGATGGCAAAGTCTGGTGGGACATTTGAGATGACAGCACTGTCTGTGTTGATCCTGAACTTGTTTCCGTGCCAAATGAATCACTTTCTGAGTCTGACATTGCTGTATCGACACACAAGTTCGTATTAGTAACATAAAATAAATAAATAACAACAACATTTATTTGAGTGTTTATATTTGTTAACTTTGTTCGGTGCTCTCAGTGTAACTATTCGAGCCTATGGTTATAATCTAGGTTTCTAAGTCCGCCTAAATTCTAAAACCAGTGGCTCTGATACCACCCTGTCACACCCCCACCTCCGCGTCACCGGACGACGTCATTCTTAAAGGTAGCGGAAGCATAGCGGCGAAGTCTCGAAGGTGAGGGGTGACTTACTTGATCCGGTATCATAACACACATAGTTAAGAAAAGCACTAATTACAAATCACGACAAATATTTATTACATGTCCTGAATATCCGTTCACAACTTAAGTTCCTTCTATTACATCCCAAGTCCTAATTACATGGTGCGTGCACAGGTGTTTCCTCACCGTTGGTACTGATTACCTGTAAAAGATTTAAAGTTTAAAATATCAGTATAAAACTGGTGAGTTCATAAATAAGACTCGATACAATATGATATGATAGTAAAGTCAATGGTACACATTAACATAAGTGAATAATCATGTGACCCGTATCCAGATCCTTTCTGACAGTCCAGTCTAGAAAATAACCGAAGTTAAACTCCGTGCCTCTAACTCAATGTCTCACTACATCAAGTCGATACCAGGAATGGTGACAAGCATTCACACAAGGGTAGACGCTATCTATCCATGAATGGGGTTGTCAGCCCGATAGTACTATCTTTGTCCACACATTCGGCCCCACATGGGTTAACCAGATACAGTTGGTTTTGAGGACTTTTGTTGTACACAGAAAATAGTCATAATCCCATGACACCCACATGCAAGCCGGTATTGCAATTGTTACTAAACATATCACACGTTTGATAAAGATTTCATAATAGTCACCCCGATGTTAAGAAAACAGTAAAAGAAAAGGGGTTGTATGAAACTCACCTGAAGTTTATGAAAAGATAAAATCACACGAACGGTGGCTAAAAATGCTAATCTGCATTAGTTTATTTATAATTAATTATTTGTGTTTTAACTTGCTGATTAGATCTGTTTGAACGTTCAATGTCACCGACATTGTAATGAAAAGTCATCGAACTAACATTAGATGTTTAATTAATTATTTAGTCTAATATTATACAATGTACTATAATGTAGGTACCTATACTCGTTTAGGTACCTTGTGTTAAGTTGATGACTCATTGGATTAGCCGTAATAATCTCCGACTAATTAGTTAGGTAATGCTGTTGATTATATTACTTAAACAGTCCCTAGATGAAATCTCGGTTTAGGAATGATTAATTCTTGTCACTAATCGTCCATGTATCACAAAACATAACAATATGACATTTGAATAGGTTAAACAATCATGTTTAACATATTAATCCGACTGTTATCATAAAACCAGACAGTTATTCCAATTGGTAGGGTAATAACTGTGATTAGTTTGAAACACTTGGGATTAACCTTGCATTTCAAAGATTAACCAAAATAATCACTTACATTGTCATAATCTAATGGTTTAAACCATTAGAAGTATTGTTATGGTTTAGTGAAAACCGGGCATTATAACGGATTAAAACAGGCATTTACCCGTTAACAAGACAAGTTATCCGTCAAAAATCATTCCTAGCTATCATCTAAGCAATAATCAACAACCCTAACTATATCATTACGTTCAAAAACACGATCTAATCAATGAAGATCAAGTCAGAAGGTTAAAAAGGATAGTTACCCAAATCAGACGATTTCTGACTTTAAAACCACGATCAGAACTTGTTATAATGATCCCTGGTGCGATCCTTGGCTTCAGAAGGCTTAAGATATGAGTTTTGATGGTGAAAAGCTGATGTTCTTCGTCTGGTTTGCGAAACAGAAGCAAGAAGAAGAAAATAATTTCTTCTTGCATGAATTCTGATGAAATAGATCAGATTTCTGCACCGCCACATCCGTCGCGTACCGCGACCAGAAGCCCAAAAAGGCTTCGCGTACCGCGAAGAAATCCGGAGATCTCAGATTTCTATCGTGCATCGCGTACCGCGGAGAACCTCCAAGCCCACCTCCACGTACCGCGATGAGTCCAATTTCAAGATTTTTCTTCGTTTCGCGATTCGGGACAATCCGTAACTCGGTTTCACGCACGGTTTTCTCCCATGTTCCCAATTTCTCGCACACTGTAAACCTGTAATGATTAAAATCATCAATTTAACACAGATTCCTAGAACGACCAAACGTGCTCGTGTTATTGATGACGTAATGTTTACCTGCAATTGTCACAACTTCTGGATATTTCAGAGCTTGTACCTATGGGGTGAGATACATGTAGTAACATAAACATAATGATACTCAGCTATTACCTGGTTATAAGAGACATGTAATTGCTAGGCTTCTGGATATTCCAGAGCTTTTGTCTGCTTATATGAGGTATGTAAAGGCTAAACATGAAAGTATCGATTCTAAGCTATTCCCTGGTTATAAGGGACACGTAATTTCTAGACTTCTGGATATTCCAGAGCTTGTGTCGGCTTATATGAGGTATGTAAACGGTAAACATAAACGTAACGTTACGGAGCTATTACCTGGTTATAAGGGACATGTAATTGCTAAACTTCTGGCATTCCAGAGCTCTTGTCGGCTTATATGAGGTATGTAAAGGCTAAACATGGACCTAATGAATGCTAAGCTATTATCTATATAAGAGACATGTAATTGCTAAACTTCTGGTATTCCAGAGCTTTTGTCTGCTTATAGGAGATATGTAATTGCTAAACTATGTGTGTGTGAATCTATGATGGTTGATAAACGTAATGAGAAACTAACACTTATGAATACAATAGACATGAAAACTTTGAAACAGATATCAAAAGCTTTGATGAGGATTGAATTGATTGGTAGGTAAAATGCTTAATTATTATTAACAACAATGTCATATCCGGGTTAGTATGTGGTGGGATGTTGGCTAGGGCTTGTTCCCTTACATATGCCCTATATATAAGCATACCGACTTGGATATTACAGGTGGAGTTAATGAGGTTAAGGTTTACCGAAGGAGGTTTGTTAAAAACTATTTTAAACTTATAAACTATATGAACTCACCAACCGTTGTGTTGACTTGATCTTTTTACATGCTTTCTCAGGTGAAGAACAGGTTTAAGCATAAGCTCTTGGATTTACATACTAGGCTGCCCAGATAGAGGACCTAGTAGACTTTTGGGAAGCACATCTGTGTTGATGATACATACTGCTTTTGATATCTTGTACATATACAAGATATAAACAATATTCTTTTGGTTAGGTTTACTTAGTTAAATTGCAGAACATTGCTATATGTAATTTAACTTTGTAATCCTATATATCATTTGATTGTGCTTTAGTTATTCTTAAACGTTGATGCTATGTAAACAATCTGATCTTCATGATTATCACCCGCGATATCACGCCCCGGGAACCTTCCGCCCGACGGGGACTCCGATCCAACCCCGCCGGCTCGGAGTGTGACAGTCACCCACGCAAACACGCTGTGAGTTCGTTATTCTGAAACGACACTGTAAATTACGTTTGAATTGTGTTTCCTCACTATCGGACTCAACTAAACCTCCTGATATCACATTGTTTTCACATTGAATTGTCGGTCATCTGAATCCTGTCATCTATGGATATCAGATCGCAACCGATTCATTATTGTTATTCCTTTGAACACTGTTGATTCTCTTGAGTTGTTGTATTTTCTGTATTTAAGTTTTCACTTAAACACATACAACTGTGGTTTGTTTTCAGAGTTCTGTTATCACACGACTGTTTACGTACTGTATTTACACACAGTACATGGTGAAAGTACACACACCGTACGGACTTGCCGGACGGTTTGGCACTAGTTGTCACATAGACGAACCATGTTGAAGCCATGCAGCGAACCTCTCCCATATGCGGACCCAGACGAACCTTGTTGGGTTCCTTGGCCGAACCTTGGTGGTGTTCTCATGACCGGCGAACCTAGGCCCTCTTGAACCTAAAAGGTTCGCTGCCCAAGTTGACAAAACCGGAACCTTCGGCCGTCATTAGTTAACCTTCGGCCGAGTTCCTTCTTGGGACCAATACTCACCTTAGCTCACATGCCTTGCTTAGCTCATTGTAGTGATTTGGCCCAATATGCTAAGGCCCATGAGTTGGCTCGCACACTCGGAATCTAGCCCAACATTGAGTCTCGTTTGGAACTTTGGCCTACACATACATACTTGGCCCAATAACAATTGCTTTGGCCCAATAAGACCATTAAAAAAGTTCTCATATTCGATCCAAGTGGCTAAAGCCCATAAGATTGACCTAACATCATACCAAATTGGCCCATGTCTAGACCAAGAGGCCCATGGTCTTTGTATAAGCCACCTTGGTCTCATGGGCTCAAGGCCCATTGTTTAGCCCACAATGCAAAGAAACTATGGATTGATCTTGGTTGGGCTAAGTTTAACTTAAGCTAATAACGAGATCAATTCATAATCATAAGGGTCTAAAACACTTGAACATATTTACACATTTTTCATGTTAATCAATGGTTATCAAATTCACAAACACTTGTCATTTTATGCATACAAGTTGTGCATAAAAGGATATGACACCTCTTTTACATGAATCAACTCTCAATCAAGTGATTAAATCATGGCTTTCAAGTTCACACAACATTCTTAATCATGAGATCATGTAATCATGAGTTAATCAAGTTCAAGATAACACAATTCAATCAATGAATCACGGCCTATACAATCATAAATCTTATATCTTATGTATGATTACAATGATATAGGAACCAGTTAGAAGTCCTGTTTGCTACTTTCTATTTGTCATAGTTCAGAGTCTACTGCAGACATGTGAGAACATTAGCCCCTCTTTTACTGTTTTCCAACTGTTTTGGGGTGGAACACGTGATCAAATATATTACTTACATTGGTAAATTCATTATACTAAATGTATGTTATTTTATAAACATTACAGGTTCATGGTACAAATTCATCAGATTATTCAACTGTTTCAAAGGATTTTATCTACTGTTAAACACTTTCTATTAAATAGGTTTTATAAAGTATCCTTGAACTGTTTTATATCGGTTTTACTCGAATGGTTTTATAAATGATCAACACTTTTAAATAATGTGACTTATAAACTCTTTTGCTATAAGCTCATATTTTCGAAAATAATCTTTTATAAACCTTGTTATTATACAAGGACATTATCTTATGTACTCAATCAAGGGTTTCAAAACAAGGTATTCAAACAACGGTTTTCATGGTGATGTTCAAACAAAGGATTCATTTCATGGTGTTCAAACAAAGGATTCAAATCATGGTATTCAAACAAAGTTTCAAATCATGTTATCAAATAAGGCATTAAATCATTGGTTTTCTTAAAGCAAAGTTCAAAGGCATGGTGTCCACTGTTGTGAACAAACTTATAAACACATCAAGTTTCATATTCATTAGCGTTAGTACTGGGTGATCACAACAAGGGAAAGCGGACACATTGGTTCATACCAAAATGGAGTTAGCTTTTAAATTTGTTTTATAAGCTAACTGCAGGTTTGGTTTCATTATGGTTTTATCAAAACTGCTGATACATTATCTAACTCCAACGTAGTTTGGGACTTGATTATGTGTTGGCTCATTAGCAAATAGTCTGTTGACTGTTTGGACACGTTTTACATACTTGATGTTAGTTTGGGTTGCAGCTCATCCATGTAATTGAGTAATTGTTTTAAACATATGCCTTACACTGCAAATTCATGTTTATGATTGTTAAACCTATTGTTCTCACCAACTACTTCTGTAGTTGACAGTTACTTTTCACGTGTTTCAGGTAATCAGGTGTAAGACATTCTAAGGACAACTAAGGAGACCGCTTAAGATAGAACAAGATGAAGAAACATGCTAGGATGGATTTAGAAACACACTAAAATCCTGAATGTTTAATTGTCTTGTTTGAAGTCTTATTTTGTAAACTATATTTTGGGTCTGTAGTTGTCATTCTTTTGGTAGATAGATTGTCTGTATCTAAACAACTGTCTAAACAATATGAAACTTAGTAATTCATTGTGGTTGTTCTTATTCAATACTTGTGCATGAATCAACTAATCATACGTCACCGCGCTGTGGATTCTGCACGCGGCGCATGGAGTGTGACAGGTTGGTATCAGAGCCAAGGTTGTAGAGAACTAGGAAAAACCCAATGCTTAATGACCTAGACTATAACCTAAGCTACCCAATAGGACTAAGTGCTATAGGCTTGAGGATACTTAGGATCTAAGTAACTTGAGTAAGCATTATGTCTACATTAAGCTTGAAAGATCTTAGGTACACTCTTCTAAGATTAGATATCGAGTCAAGGAATTTGAATCGGAATTCTATAATTTTAGAAACCGAATTAAATTTCTCACATATATTCATTAAAGTATTTTAGAGGCAAGGATCTGTATTCTTAGTATCCTTGATCTGAAATTCTCACACAGAGTTCATTAAAGGAATTCCAGAGGCAAGGATATGTATTCTTAGTATCCTTGATCTGGAATTCTCAATCAGTGTTCATCAGAGGAATTTAGAGGCAAAGATCTATATTCTTAGTATCTTTGATCTAAAATCCTCATCATGTTCATCATAGGAATTCAGAGGTCAAGATCTATAATTTTAGAATCTTTGATTTGAAATCCTTGTCATGTTGTCATTATCAGGTGTTCATTATCATAGGAACTTTAAAACTTAGAATCTGTGTAACAGTATTCTTTAGTTGAAGTTCTCACAGGAGATCATTATACTCAATACTGTAAGTATTGGGAACCTAGGTTAATTAACCTAGGACACACATACTAAAACCTAAGGTCTTAATTTCAAGTAAATTAAGAACCATGGTTTACATATTCATAATCATAATCAATCAAGAGTTGGAATCTTAGCTTCAAATACAAACGGCGGATTAACGCTGACGTGCTGAGGTAAGTGGTGGGCGGTGAGAGCTAGCCCTATATATAAGCTTATTTCGGTATGTCAGGGGGAATCCGGCGTTCGTATTTGAAGAAAGGATTCGGGAGCAACTGGGATCATTGAACATTAGTCAAACACATGAGATACAATCAGTTGAGATACAATCATTGGTGAATCAAATCATTGTGCTATTCCAACTTGGATGAGTCAAACATTGTGTGTGAATCAATCAAGTTGTGAACATTCTTTCAATGTAAACCTTAAGTAAAATTCTTAAGTGATTACATCATTAGTATTTACTAACACAGTTTAACAAGAAAAATGTAGAGCACCCATATGATTTAGTTCTACATGTTAACAACTGTTAGTAGGTGCACGCATAACATAACCATAGTTCAATCATGGATTCAATCATAGTTCAAATTGATCCAAGATCATGGGATTCTTAATCAATGGAACATACATGGAAATCAGTACAAACAAGTTGCCAAATGCTAGCAAGGACATGATCGTGGTATATCGAAGCGGTGGTGGGATGGCGTCTGGGCTAGCAGTTTGCTTGACCCTTTCGTATGCCCTATATATAAGCTATCTTCGGTATATCGGGAAAGTGTCAGTGTGTAGGTTTGGTGGAGTGAGATTATGGAACATCATACACATTCACATGAGAAGTATGCTAATGAGCTGATTGCTTATACGTGTACATGCTCATATTACAATTGAATGATAATACTAGTAGTATGGATATATTACTAATTTTATCATGCAAATTCAATTGTATCCTTTCTCATTACTGACCCACTTGTGGCTTCTATTCGTAGAATGCCTCCCTGACGTGATCCTAACAGAGGGGGTTCGACAAGTGGCAACGACAATGAGATCAACAAGATTGCCCGAGCCATCGCTATACACATGAGAGATGTCATTCCGGGCATGGTCACTGATATTACCCAGAATCTTCGGGGAAGTACTAGTGATTCAGCACATAACTCAAATGCTACTAACACTGGAACTGCTAACTTCACTTTCAAGCAGTTCAATGATGCTAAACCTCCTAAGTACGCTGGTACTGAAGGAGCTACTGGCCTACTGCAGTGGCTGGAGAGCATCAAGGATATTCTCGACTTCACGGGATGTCCTGAAAATCTGAAGGTCAAAATGGCCTCGAGCGCTTTTCACAAAGGCGCACTCACCTGGTGGAATTATGAGAAGAACACCAGAGGACGGGAAGTCGCATTAGCTTTACCATGCGAGGAGTTCAAGAAGGTATTGGTGGAATAGTTCTGTCCACGCCACGAGCTGAAGAAACTTGAGGTGGAAATGTGGAACTTGGTCCAAGACAGCGGCGAGAATGCGAAATATACAACTCGTTTCCATGAGTTGTGCATCTTGGTGCCACACCTGGTTACTCCTCTATCTCGCAGGATAGAGAAGTACATCGAAGGCTTACCTCTAGTTGTCAGGGGAACTGTGATGGGGAATAACCCCACTACTCTAGAGGCAGCGATTCATCTTGGAGCTAGCCTTACTGAAGAATACGTTAAGTCTGGGGTGCTCACCCGAAAGGGGTACAAGAGAGCACAGATTGATGAAGGCAAGAAGCCTGAACAGTAACATCACAAAAAGAAGAAGCAGAAGACAATCAAGAACTTTGCAGCCATGACTGTAGCTGCACCCACTCATGCCACACCCATTACTGCTATGCCACAATCTGCAACAGTCAGAAAGCCTTACACTGGCCCGTTTCCACTTTGCACCAAATGCCAATATCATCACCTACCCAATACTCCATGCAAGAAGTGTCTCAAGTGTGGGCGGATGGGACACTTGGCAGCTACATGCCGATCTGCTCATCTTGCTGCTGCAACAACTGCAACCACAACTCCTACAGCTACAGGTGGAAGGGCCTGTTATAATTGTGGAGCAGAGGGACACTTCAGAAACCAGTGTCCAAAACTCAACAACAACACTGCTACTGCTCGTGCCTTTATTATCGGAGCTGCCGAAGCACACGAGGGGCCAGCAGTTGTCACGGGTACATTTCTCCTTAATGGTCATTACGTTTCTATCATATTTGATACTGGCTGATAAAAGCTTTATCTCTGCTCATACTGCTTCTTTGTTTAACATACAACCATCTATGTTTACTGCTCCTTATACCGTAGAAGTAGCTGATGGTAAAACCCTACTTGTAGATTCTATAATACATGATTGTGAATTAAGATTAAACGACCATCTTTTCCTCATCGATCTTATTCCTATGACACTCGGAAGCTTCGAAGTTGTGATAGGAATGGATTGGTTGTCTAAAAACAATGCCGAAATAGTATGTTCGGAGAAACTTATTCGGATTCCTCTACCGACCTGCGAAACGATGAGAATTTATGGCGAGAAACCCTGCCGCGGATTGAAGATTGTATCGTGCATCAAGGCTAGGAAGTAGTTGAAGAAGAAATACTATGCGTTCCTGGCGCACGTGGTAGAGAAGAAACCTGAAAAGAAAGCAATTGGAGACGTTCCAGTTATCAGAGATTTTCCTGATGTGTTTCCAGAAGACTTGCCTGGATTACCACCGACCTGGCAAGTGGAGTTTAGAATCGATCTCGTCCCTGGAGCAAACCCAGTGGCGAAGTCACCATATAGATTAGCACTGTCTGAGATGCAAGAACTATCTAGTCAACTTCAAGAACTTCTCGACAAGGGATTCATTAGACCGAGTTTCTCTCCATGGGGAGCTCCGGTTCTCTTTGTCAAGAAGAAAGACGGTTCGTTTCGTATGTGCATCGATTATCGTGAGCTAAACAAGTTGACGGTCAAGAACAGATATCCTCTACCTAGGATCGATGATCTGTTTGATCAATTACAGGGAGAAACTTGCTTCTCTAAGATTGATTTACGATCCGGGTATCATCAGTTGAGAGTAAATGATGAGGATATACCAAAGACTGCATTTAGGACTCGATATGGACACTACGAGTTTGTGGTTATGCCATTTGGGCTGACCAATGCACCTGCAGTGTTCATGGATTTGATGAATCGAGTCTGCAGACCTTACTTAGATCAGTTTGTTATTGTCTTTATTGATGATATACTGATCTATTCCAAGACAGAGCAAGAGCATGAAGATCATTTGAAGAAAGTCTTAGAATTACTAAGAGCTGAACAGCTTTATGCTAAATTCTCAAAATGTGAATTTTGGCTAAAAGAAGTTCACTTCTTAGGACATGTCATTAACAAGGATGGGATACACGTAGATCCAGCGAAGATTGAGGCGATTAAGAACTGGACTATCCCATCTACTCCAACAGAGATTCGTTCATTTCTGGGATTGGCAGGCTATTACAGAAGGTTCATTGCGAACTTTTCAAAGATCGCCTTGCCACTTACTACCCTAACCCAGAAAAGTCAAGCGTTCATATGGGGACAGAAGCAAGAAGATGCATTTCAACTTCTTAAACAGAAGTTATGCAACTCCCCTATCCTTAGTCTCCCAGAGGGCAGTGATGATTTCATTGTCTACTGCGATGCTTCAAACCTTGGTCTCGGTTGTGTACTTATGCAACGGGACAAGGTGATTGCATATGCTTCAAGACAACTTAAGGTTCATGAGAAGAATTACACTACTCATGACCTTGAGTTAGGGGCTGTGGTCTTTGCATTGAAGATTTGGAGACACTACCTTTATGGTACTAAATGTGTCATCTATACAGACCACAAGAGCCTGCAACACATCCTTAATCATAAAGAACTCAACATGAGACAACGGCATTGGGTTGAGCTTCTAACTGATTACGACTGTGAGATTCGTTACCATCCGGGTAAAGCCAATGTGGTGGCGGATGCTCTTAGTCGTAAGGAGCCAGTCAGAGCCATGGAGATCAACACACAGCCAAACTTGAAGGATTTGATTCGTATTGCACAACAACAAGTATTAACAGACAATCAGCTTAAGGCAGACTTAGACTGCGGAATTGAGAAGAAACTGGAACCTCGATCTGACGGGGTGTTATATCTCAACGTCCGCATTTGGATTCCAAAGTCAGAAGAATTGCGCACACTCATCTGTGATGAGGCTCATAAGATGTACCAAGACTTGCGGGCATCTTACTGGTGGCCAGGAATGAAGAAAGACATAGCACTATACGTGGGAAAATGTCTTACATGTTCCGAAGTCAAAGCAGAACATCAAAAGCCTTTGGGACTTCTGCAGCAACCTGAAATTCCTCAATGGAAATGGGAACAAATTTCCATGGATTTCATAACTAAGTTGCCTAGAACTCCGCGAGGTTACGATTCGATTTGGGTGATCGTTGATCGACTCACCAAATCTGTTCACTTTCCCCCGATTCGTGAGGATTACAAAATGGAGAAGTTAGCCACATTGTACATCAACGAAATCATTGCGCGTCATGGTACTCCAACATCAATCATATCTGATCGTGATAGTCGTTTCACTTCTCGCTTTTGGCAATCATTGCAAAAGGCTTTGGGAACTCGTGTTAATCTTAGCACGGCGTATCATCCCCAAACCGACGGTCAAAGCGAAAGGACTATCCAAACACTCGAGGACATGCTTCGTTCTTGTGTGATTGACTTTGGTGGGAGTTGGGACACTCATCTTCCACTCATTGAGTTTTCGTATAACAACAGCTACCATACAAGCATTCAATGTGCACCATTCGAAGCGTTGTATGGGAGAAAGTGCCGATCACCGGTCTGCTGGACCGAGGTTGGTGACTCACAGGTCGTAGGACCAGAACTCATTCAGGAAACATCAGACAAAATCACAATCATTCAATCAAGGCTTAAGGCCGCCCGAGATCGGCAGAAGAGTTATACTGATCGACGTCGGAAACCGCTTGAGTTTCAAGTCGGTGACCTAGTCTTACTCAAAGTTTCTCCCTGGAAAGGCGTTGTCCGATTCGGGAAGAAAGGGAAACTTGCACCATGGTACGTTGGACCTTTTGAGATCCTGGAAAAGATTGGTCCCGTGGCCTACAAACTCAAACCTCCAGTGGAGCTAAGCAATGTTCACGATACTTTTCATGTGTCAAATCTTAAGAAATGCTTGGCAGATCATGATGTTCAGATTCCACTGGAAGACATTCAGATTCAAAACAACATGCAATTCATAGAACGTCCGGTTGAAATCATGGATCATGGAGTCAAGAAACTTAAACGTAGCCGTATCCCGATCGTAAAGGTACGATGGGAGGGCAAACGCGGTGCTGAGTTCACCTGGGAACGTGAAGACCAGATGAAGCTTAAGTACCCTCATCTTTTTACAGTACCTTAACTAGGGGAGACTGTAACAATTGTACATTTAGTCATGGTAGTTGTAAACAGTGTTAGAACAAACGTGTTTTCATATCAAATCAGTAAATGTGATTCATGTGTTCATAATGTGCTTGTGTGTTAGGATCTTTATTATTTAGGAACAAGTATGTATTATTTATTTACAGTCGAGTTCGCTAGGCAAGAACAGTATCATATTATATCGAAACAGTGGTGGGACGGCGTCAGGTACGGCAGGTAGCTGGAATCTGGGGTATGCCCTATACATATACTGCGTTCGGTGTAATGGGATAGTGTTAGTGCGTAGTGTTGAGACGAATATTATGACAATTAATTAAACAAAAATCGTAATATGTAAGCGAGACTGAGTATAGTTATGGGTGACGATCCATAATAATATGAATGTTGAACTTATAATTATGATTAAACGTCTCTAAATAATTAATACGATCGGAAAACGTACGCGATTGCGGGTATACACGTAATTGTATCTGTTTAACGATCTGTCAACACACGAAGAGTAAAAATAATTAAAATAAATTATTTTACCTTTTTACAATTTTGAAACTTATCAAAATGATGAGAATAATAATTCTTTTATTTAAATCGCGTAAAATACGCGTTACATTCCGGAAACGCGAACCGAGCGACCGAAACGAACCCGAATACCACGCGGACTATAAAAGCCTTAAAGAAGGCCATTTTCCTCATTAAATTCCAGCCAACCCTTCCTCTCTCTAGAAAATCGTCAACCCTCTCTCTCTAGAAAACCGAACTTCAAACGCTCGTAACTCGCTCGTTTCTCAACGGATTTCGGTGATTCTTGAATCTACGCGAAGCTCTCGACATTCCCTACGCGAAAGTACAAGAGATCTGTGAATTTTTCCGGCCAAAAACGAGGTATGATCAAAAGAAGAATCACGAAAATAGGGTTTTTGTTTGTGTTTTGGTCGAGTTTGGCTACAATCGGTTTTAGACCATTCCAGTCGAACTAACAACCTCCGAGGACTAGGCTATGAGTGTTCGAAGCATGGGAATGGTTGGATCAAAGAAACAGAGTCGAATGATGGTGATGATGACAGGTTCGGGAGGTACTCGACGCCAACAGCATGGAGCCGAACCTATTAGGGTTTCATGGCCGAACCATTGGTCTATGACGAACCTTAACGAACCCTGCATGGTTCGTTGAAGTACCAGCCGAACCATAGGGGTCTTCACGAACCTGCATCAAGTCTCCATGTATTCCACGAACCTCCTTATTGCTGCGAACCATAGAGATATGGCCGAACCCTACAATGATGTCGAACCTTCTGCATGGGAAATGAACCTTTGTTGAGCACCGAACCACCAGGCGAACCCTGGTTCTGTGATCTTCAGACCGAACCTTTGACCACCATAGACGAACCATGTTGAAGCCATGCAGTGAACCTCTCCCATATGCGGACCCAGACGAACCTTGTTGGGTTCCTTGGCCGAACCTTGGTGGTGTTCTCATGACCGGCGAACCTAGGCCCTCTTGTTGACAAAACCGGAACCTTCGGCTGTCATTAGTTAATCTTCGGCCGAGTTCCTTCTTGGGTCCAATACTCACCTTAGCTCACATGCCTTGCTTAGCTCATTGTAGTGATTTGGCCCAATATGCTAAGGCCCATGAGTTGGCTCGCACATCCGGAATCTAGCCCAACATTGAGTCTCGTTTGGAACTTTGGCCTATACATACATACTTGGCCCAATAACAATTGCTTTGGCCCAATAAGACCATTAAACCGGTTCTCATATTCGATCCAATTGGCTAAATCCCATAAGATTGGCCTAACATCATACCAAATTGGCCCATGTCTAGACCAAGAGGCCCATGGTCTTTGTATAAGCCACCTTGGTCTCATGGGCTCAAGGCCCATTGTTTAGCCCACAATGCAAAGAAACTATGGATTGATCTTGGTTGGGCTAAGTTTAACTTAAGCTAATAACGAGATCAATTCATAATCATAAGGGTCTAAAACACTTGAACATATTTACACATTTTTCATGTTAATCAATGGTTATCAAATTCACAAACACTTGTCATTTTATGCATACAAGTTGTGCATAAAAGGATATGACACCTCTTTTACATGAATCAACTCTCAATCAAGTGATTAAATCATGGCTTTCAAGTTCACACAACATTCTTAATCATGAGATCATGTAATCATGAGTTAATCAAGTTCAAGATAACACAATTCAATCAATGAATCACGGCCTATACAATCATAAATCTTATATCTTATGTATGATTACAATGATATAGGAACCAGTTAGAAGTCCTGTTTGCTACTTTCTATTTGTCATAGTTCAGAGTCTACTGCAGACATGTGAGAACATTAGCCCCTCTTTTACTGTTTTCCAACTGTTTTGGGGTGGAACACGTGATCAAATATATTACTTACATTGGTAAATTCATTATACAAAATGTATGTTATTTTATAAACATTACAGGTTCATGGTACAAATTCATCAGATTATTCAACTGTTTCAAAGGATTTTATCTACTGTTAAACACTTTCTATTAAATAGGTTTTATAAAGTATCCTTGAACTGTTTTATATCGGTTTTACTCGAATGGTTTTATAAATGATCAACACTTTTAAATAATGTGACTTATAAACTCTTTTGCTATAAGCTCATATTTTCGAAAATAATCTTTTATAAACCTTGTTATTATACAAGGACATTATCTTATGTACTCAATCAAGGGTTTCAAAACAAGGTATTCAAACAACGGTTTTCATGGTGATGTTCAAACAAAGGATTCATTTCATGGTGTTCAAACAAAGGATTCAAATCATGGTATTCAAACAAAGTTTCAAATCATGTTATCAAATAAGGCATTAAATCATTGGTTTTCTTAAAGCAAAGTTCAAAGGCATGGTGTCCACTGTTGTGAACAAACTTATAAACACATCAAGTTTCATATTCATTAGCGTTAGTACTGGGTGATCACAACAAGGGAAAGCGGACACATTGGTTCATACCAAAATGGAGTTAGCTTTTAAATTTGTTTTATAAGCTAACTGCAGGTTTGGTTTCATTATGGTTTTATCAAAACTGCTGATACATTATCTAACTCCAAACGTAGTTTGGGACTTGATTATGTGTTGGCTCATTAGCAAATAGTCTGTTGACTGTTTGGACACGTTTTACATACTTGATGTTAGTTTGGGTTGCAGCTCATCCATGTAATTGAGTAATTGTTTTAAACATATGCCTTACACTGCAAATTCATGTTTATGATTGTTAAACCTATTGTTCTCACCAACTACTTCTGTAGTTGACAGTTACTTTTCACGTGTTTCAGGTAATCAGGTGTAAGACATTCTAAGGACAACTAAGGAGACCGCTTAAGATAGAACAAGATGAAGAAACATGCTAGGATGGATTTAGAAACACACTAAAATCCTGAATGTTTAATTGTCTTGTTTGAAGTCTTATTTTGTAAACTATATTTTGGGTCTGTAGTTGTCATTCTTTTGGTAGATAGATTGTCTGTATCTAAAAAACTGTCTAAACAATATGAAACTTAGTAATTCATTGTAGTTGTTCTTATTCAATACTTGTGCATGAATCAACTAATCATACGTCACCGCGCCGTGGATTCCGCACGCGGCGCAGGGGGTGTTTACTTAAAATTAAACTACAAGTGATCCTTGTCTTTAACTTTGGAACACTCATATATACAAGAATCTTTAACTTAGCATACATGCATTTAGAAGGGAATGATAAAAAAATAATCCATTAAATATAAAATAACCCGAAATAATCCGTCAAGATTAAGACAAATCTTTGAGTTTTTTTTAATATCATTTTAAACACATTTAGAACAATTTCTTATTTTATGTTCACTACACCAGCATCAATCTATCCCGACGAAAACTCATAAAATAAAAAAAAAGTGTTCTAAATGTTAAAAACTTACAACGATGTTAACTCTCAAACGGTGAATAATTTACTCAAACTCATAAATTAAAAAAAAAGTGTTTTAAATATGTTTACAATGATGTTAAAAAAATCAAAAATTTAGCTTGATCTTGACGGGTTATCTCGGGTTATTACATATTTAGTGGATTATTTCATGTCTTGCATTTAGAAGCTTTAAGTAAACAACAATAATATTAAATAATAGTAATAATAAAAAAATAGTAATATAATACAAATAATTTTTTTTTTAAAAGGGGGACGGATGCTTGATTTCCTGTGAATTTTGTACGTGCACGCATTGAGAAACTTAGATACACAGTAATAATAATTAGATGGGTAATCCGTGATTGTCATGTTTGTAAAACCCTTTAATTTCCCACACGTCATTGGTGTGGAAATCTAAAACGGTTCTCAAAAATCAAAATCACCCATCTACCTCATAAAAACTAAATGATTTTAGTTTAGTGATAACTTCTTAACTTAATTTATAAGAGGTTTTGGGTTGGAGTCTAATCTATAGCAAATATTATCCTGGTTCGACCGATGAACCGGCTCAACTGTACAACTTGTATTTAGTTATTTTAACATTATATTTGAATTTTGTATAAGTTAAGAACTCCAACTGATCGAACCAAAGATCAGTTTGTGTCTATCCAACAACCAGTTCAATACAATAAAAGGAAGGAAGGAAGCAATGCATACATGTTAAAGCATCAACAACAATAATCAACTATTTATAAGGAGCGACAAACTTCGTTACGACGTACCTGGCACCAAAATTTCTATTCGGATCAGGAGCCCTTGAGGCGGCATGGATGTATGCTTTGGTTTGAGGTATCAGCGGAGCGCATTCCGTATGCAAGGACTGGTCACATTCAATGCAATGATAGAAAGAAGCATTAAGATTAAGCTCCTCCTTGCAAACCTCACAAAAGTAATCACCCTCATGGTTTTCAACTGGGTTGTAACATAAGTCATCAGGTGCTTGTCATACTTGTGCCTGATTGTCTCTGATAATAACCCCCAGATGTAGATGAAAATTACAACTTTCACAACTCAACCAAGTGTTATTTTCATATGTGAAACCATACAAACACATCCGACAATAATCTCTTTTAAAGTTTGGAACTCGTCTTGAAAGTTGGTGATCCGGATGAGATTTGTGTGTGATTTTTCCATACATGAATGCACAGAAAACATCTATGTCGTAACTACATTTGGCACAAGAGTAAGCGAATCCGTTCCAGACATAATTGCACACATGACATTTGAGCTTACTTTCAAAATGTTTAGGTCTTTTCTTTTTTTTTTTATTAATGTAAGTGAGCCCTACATTAATTAAAAAAAGAAAAAACCAAAACCTTTAGATTTACTTTAGTGTGAGCCCCAAATTAATAAGATATAGTTATTCGGTTAATGAAATAAACATGGGTTAACATTTAATTCTCTCCCTATATATATATATATATATATATATATATATATATATATATATATATATATATATATATAGGAATTGTATTATGTGAAAACACAATATTAAAGAGAAACTCAGAAACCTTATGTTTTTAACATGTCACATGTCAACCTCTTATTAGTTCATATTCTTTATATATATATATATATATATAGGGTTATACGGGTTACCGCAATAAGAGTGGTTTAACATTTGATCATCTATATATACATATATATATAACACATGTATATGTATGTATTTATGTATGGAAGATATAAAATAATAACACATTTCTATACTAATATATCAAATAATTGCCCCAAAATAAACCTAAATTTTTGATTTTTTTATTACTTTTTCTATACATGTAAAAGACTATATATTCTTTTAATTTATTTGTTTGCGCACATTTTTTTTCGTTTAAGATTTTACACCAGTTTAAGTTGTTATCAAATTAAATAAATGTTGGCAATGTAATGTAAACTTACATTTGTTGTAAATCCTAAACACTTGTGAATAACCAATACACATAAAAAACATAGTTTTATATAAGTATAGTAAATGTGATGAAAAAAACCCAAAGATTTGGGTTGATCTTGTAAGAGTTATTTGGTTTAACACAATTAAAATAGGTTAACAATGGAACCTTATCGTGTGTATGCATGTGTATATATATATAAGCCTAGAAACATGTGCATTACACACCTTGAATAATTAAAAATACAATTCATTAATACCAAATAATAACAAGTATTTAATAATTATAAAATTATATTTTAATATAAGATAGAATTGAAATATTCTTTAGTTTATTAAATTTAAATAAATTAATAAAATATTAGAATAAGAATATTTATATTTTTAATATTTAATTATATAATTTAATCATTAAAAATTATTAGTAACTCTTTTGAGAGAAAGGTGGTATAAAAATTCTAGATTTTACTAGGAGCACGTCATGTGTCTTATAAAAATACACATTTATTAGAGTAGATACATGTAGATATGAGAAGGTTCCTAAGAAAATTATTAAAAACTCTTCTCGATCAATCACATAATTTATGTCACACTCTCATCTCTCCTATCACCTGATGTAATCACTGTATGATATATGAAGTTGGTAACTGACATAACGTGTCACGGAAGCTTGGTGGTAAAGTCTCCAAGATGGGTGTGACTTTCGATGTGGTTGTATCAAAACACATACATGGCATTCTAAACATAAGTTATGTTTCATGATATGTTAAAACTTCAACATTTGTGTTATGTTCATCCATAGACAAAGGTTTCCTAACATGTAATCTTGTTGTGCATCCTCACCTTCGTTTCTTTTGTTATTCACTGTTTACCTGAAATTGGTTTTTGTAATGTAAAAGATCAGCAAGGATGCTGGTGAGTTCATAGATGTAATAAAATTGATATGATATGATTTAATATAACATAATATGATATGATAAGTATGCAGGCGTACACAACTTTATGAATATGATTCACCATGAAAACCGATAACCAACGCCTATATGACTGTAATGTAATTGACGGAAATACCCGAAGGTAAAACCTTAGCCTCACTCTTAATGTCTATCGTTGCATTAAGCTGTTATCTTGTAATGTAATAAATGGTCACAGGCATTCACACAAAGGGTAGACGCTATCTACCCATGAATGGGGTTGTCAGTCCGATAGTACTATCATTGTTATCATTCGGCTCCTCCATGAGTTTATTGGTTACAGTTGTTATGTGTGGACTTTTAGGATAGCATGGTACAATTTTCATGTAATCATCAGACAAGAGTTGAAATGCACATGCAACATGCAAGCATATCATTGTAATTGAAATTTGTAACCATCATGTAATTGTAATGCAAACCCCGAGTTTTAGAAATCAGAAGATTTGAAAAGGGGTAATGAAATCATGTAAGTATACCATTGTAATTAAAAAATACATAACCATATTGTTATTGTAATGCAAACCCCGAGTTTTAGAAATCCGAAGATTTGAAAAGGGGTAATGAAATCATGTAGGTATACCATTGTAATTGAAATATGTTACCATATTGTCATTGCAATGTAATCACATTGTAATTGTATTGACATCCCCGAGTTTTGGAAAACAAAGCTTTGAAAAGGGGGTCTATGAAACTCACCTGTGTTATTGGATCACTTGTACCCTGTGAATGAAATATCACACAAGACCTGAAGTGAATTCTGCAATTTATTAATGTTGTATGTGTCACACCCCCAATTTCCCACTCATGGTGTCAGTCCACGTGGGTGTGACGTGGCCAGAATCACAGCCCAAGGTCATATAGAACAACTCTATATGCAATTTCAAAACACTGTTGGACATACGATTTACGAAATAGTTTGCAGCGGAAATCATATAATCATTGCAGCGGAATAATATGTTTAATACACATGCGGCGGAAATATAATTGTTTAACAACGGATATTGAAATGAGAGACACTACGATGTTTGATAACCATACATATCCCAAAATAAATATTGTTTGAAAGAAAATCATAAATAATGCATGCGGATCCTATGCTCGATCCTCTAAGTGCATTCACGGCTTCCATAGCCTGCTAGTTACCTGAGAATACAAGTTAGAAAAAGTGTCAACACAATGATTGGTGAGTTCACAGGTTTTGATATACATATAGTAATAGAAAGTGTGTCATGCTGTTTATCAAATGTTAGTACCGATTCCTAGGCTCCAAGTGTCAGTGCGTCACTACCGAACTAGACCTGTTTGTACTTGCCTCCACTGTGTCTCGTATACACAGTAAATTAGGTTGACACC
Organism: Mikania micrantha; assembly: GCA_009363875.1. Classification (NCBI taxonomy): domain Eukaryota; kingdom Viridiplantae; phylum Streptophyta; class Magnoliopsida; order Asterales; family Asteraceae; genus Mikania; species Mikania micrantha. Next base: position 68,295,736 of record CM018698.1, read on the forward strand.
CAGTCAACATTGTGCCCCGTGGGGTTGGTCATACCCTAATGGATCCATTCAAACCTACCACGTTGTTCGTACATTAACGGTAAGACTTTGTGAGGACTTGTTACGAGTTCAACACTTAATGTTTGTCCAATAAACCAGCATACACCAAAAATGTTTGTACAGTAATAAATGTTTGACTCGATGTAACTAATATTCTCCCCCTATTTAAAAGCGTTTGAAAGAGAGTAAAGAGGGGCCATAAACTCACCTTAGTGAAGTGAATCGAATGTAAGCGTAAGCTCCTGTAGCGTCAAGTAATGTAGTCGGTCACCGGCAACCTATATCGTACATCGTACGTGAGTTTGTGTAAGTGACCGTGCTAGTGTTTGTGTTAGTGCTCGTGTTTGTGCCAAACAACCTTCGATTGTTCATGTCTGTCCGTGTCGGCCCACAATGACCGTGTTTGCTCGTGTTGGTCCACATTGACCGTGTTTGACTGTGTTGGTCCACAATGACCGTGTTTGACTAGAGTTGACTAAAGTTGACCGTGTCAAGTCAACGACCCGTTGGTGAAACGTGTGACGGTTGTGTGTGAATCGTGTAGCAATCGTGTAAGTTCTCGTTGTGTGCAAAACGCGCAAGTCGTGTCTTTTCACAACTTACTATTTATAGTAAGTTTCCATTTATGGAAAGTTCACAAAGCATATCGATTTTATAGTTCTAGCATGCTCATTAGTCCTACGTGATCATGTTAACACATAGCACATCATCATATGAATTCACATAAGTCGTTTACAACATGTTAGCATACAAAAGTTTCCTAAAATGGAAAGTTTCCATTTTTAGCATATGTGATATCGGAAACCATCTAACTTAGCATCTAATCATCATACTAATACATAATAAGTCATTTATCATGCTCAAATCATACAACATGTTTACAAATCGGTTTTTGTAAAAATAAAGTTACTAAAAATAGTAACTTTGTAGTTTTAGCATAAAAATGACCATTTAAGCATTCCTAAACCATTCTTATGTCACAAATCATTATAATAGCAAATCTAACATCATTTAAACATGCCAACATAATCCAAATCATCATCTATCAACATTTCATCAATGAAAGTTACTAAATATAGTAACTATGTCAAAATGACTATAACCAACATCTAAATCATATTCTAATCATCAATATCATTCTAAATACATTAAAACAACATTCTCATACACATGCATGATCATCATTGTCACCAAATCGCCATTTCATAGATAAAAAGTTTCTAAAAATAGAAGGTCTATCAAAAATCATTGTTTTAATCATTCTAATGGCATCCTACCATACAAATCATCCTCATTGACTTCTATAATCATAATACAACATTCAAGATTATCTAAAATACCTTAGATCATACATGCATGCATCTATATCATCAAAAATCATCATTTTAAGCGTAGAGGTTCATACCCATCACTTTAGATCATCACAAAATTCAATACTAACATCATAGATCACCATTAACAGTGGTTAAATCATCAAACCCAGATTTAACATAAATAAAATTCGTGCATGCAAGGCCATGGGGCTTGCATGTGTGCTTGTGAGCTTGCATGTGCGAGATATGGTGGTCTTAAGCCACGAGGGTTGAAGTACTACCTTTATACGCTCCGAGCTCCTGAGATGGCGATGATAACAGTTCCTACACCTCCTGGTTCGTGGGTTTCGACAGGAACAAGAAGGTGGTGGTGGTGAATAGTGATCTAGAAGACTTCCTTCAAGGTTCTTGAGCTTCAAAGGGGCCTTCAATGGCTTCCAAGAGCTGCTACAGGGGTCTGGAGGTTGAAGATGGTCTATTGGTTGCGTGCTCTGTCGAAGATATGAGTGTAATAGGTAGCCTAGCCATCATTTGTCTTGGATTTATAAGATTTTGTCGACAGGGCGGCTTCGCGTACCGCGATGGGGCCTCCAATTCTTCTCCGCGTACCGTGGCGGATTTTGGGAGTCAACCCCCGCGATGTAGGTCGCGCACTGCGACGATGCTCCTTGTTGGGCCATCGCGTACCACGATGGGCCCCTGGAGAGCCCAATAAGCCTATTTTAATGGGTTTGATCCGTTCGTCGCTGTTTTCACGTCTGTGAACTATCGTTTGGCTTCGTTTGAAATTCCAAGTTCAATGTGGGAGTGTTTCGTGAGGTTTCGAGTGTTGTGCTACACAATGTGTAATATGTTCACCAACGTTCGTGTGTTTTGACACGTGTGTGCTGTTTGTTGATTATTCCTTGAATTATCTAGTCGTGTGTTGGTGTTCGTACTGTCGTGCCACGTGTCACACTAAATTAATCTAATTCTAGTGCCACATGTACATAAAGTATTTAAATAAACATTTAAAAAAAATCAAAGCTGACCTGGAAATTACGGGATGTCACAGTATGAGTTCTTTGTATTTGAATTCGATTATCAGATCTTTCCTTGATATTTGATGTCAAGGATAACGTAAATCAAATCATCGAGCTGCATCTGAATTACGAGCTCATTCAGAATCCAGGTGATACGCTTATTAGTTAACTTGTAATGTCAAAATCGTTGATTTTGATTAATGATTGAATTCTGAATGAATTCTTATATCCATTTGATTGTAAAGCGATGTTAATTGCATTCCGTTGTTAAAACCAGAATCTTAAACGATTTTAAGATCAAAAATCGGGTTTCCGGATTACGAAATTGATTGCGAAATCGAGTCCGGAATGCGAAATCGATTAAGAATATGCCGCCGTATTGAAAACCAATGCTTAAATTAAGTCTTGTATTGTAACCGGAGTGTTAATCAGAAATCAGATATAAATCGGGTCACCGGATTGCAAAATGGTTCGCGAAATCGAGTCCGGAACGCGAAATCGATTCAAAATATGTCCTTGTTATCGAAAACGAATCATAACCGGAGCGCGAAACGCAGTTCAGAACGCAAAACGGACAAATTCAGGGTTCTGCCGGAATATTTCGCCGGAATATTCCTTTTGGCCGGAACAAGGTCTTGGTGGCCGGCAGTGGCGGTCCGCGGTCGGAGGCGGCTCGGTGGCCTTAGCCGGTGGCCCAACAGCCGTGGCCTTGGCCTAGCCATGGCTCAGGGTGGCCTGGCCTGGGCCTTCGTGGCTCAATGAGGGCCGAGGGTTTCCGAGGATGGCCGACACCCCCTTGGTCATGATCTACAAATGCCCGGGAACAAGGGCCACGCACGGTTGGGGCCGCGATGGGGCCGCTCCCATGCCACACTGGGGCACGCCCTTGCCATGTTGGGGCCGCATCCAGGCCATGCTGGGGCCGCTGTTCCAACCACTGTGCCATGACAATTTTTTGCAAGCCAAAATCTCCAGATCCTAGTATTTAACATATATCTAGTGTTTTGTGAAGAAAAACTCAATTTCGACTATTTTGAAAAATTCGGGTTTTGAACGAAATCGCCTTTTTGATGGGTTTTTGAATTTTGATGATTTTCAAACTTTACCAATGATTCAAACTTGCTTATTTAAGTCATATGAAGCTATTAGAATCAAGGATTGAGTTTGAAACTTACTTGGTGAAGGATTTGCTCGAAAAATCACCAAAAATCACACTTTGGAAGCTTGATTCTTGATTTCACTTGTTCTTGGGTTTGGATACCACTTGGATCTGATTAGAACCGATGTTTGAAGTGTGTTTAAGGTTCCAGAAGTGAGAGGAAGAGGCCTGGTCGGATTTGAGAGGTTGGGGAAGAAGAAAAGTGTAGAAAATGTTGACCAAAGTCAACTTTTGGCTTTATATGAAGTTTTGAATTGCTTTCCAAGTTTGGCATATTCTCTTGTTCATATTTATCTGATTTTAATCAAATAAGATGTGATAGACATGGAGAAATAGGATAGACATGGAATTAAATCAAGGGTTTGATTGATTTTGCTGTTTTCGCAATTGTTTGTTCGGCTTTTCGCGTATAATTTCAGGAATTGCTAATAATGATCAACTATCATTGTCATGCTTCCAATTACATTCCATTATGATTATAATGTGATTAGGAAATTCGAGCTGTCATGAATTTGCCAATTACGCATGCCGAATTGCCTTTTCGCAGATTTTCGCAATTTGACTTATCGAACTTAGGGATTCTTTGATCTCATTATGTTATCACTTATTTCACTTCAATTCATCATACAATTGATATTAATTTAGTTTTGGACCCTTGAATTTGATTTTTGGTCGTTATTATAGAAATTTCTCGTAATTCGGCAATTCTGCGTAATGTCATTTGTGGTTTGTTTTATCTTGTAATTTCCTTATATATATACACAGATTCACATGTATATACATATTCAATCATGATTTCATTAATTAAAATGTTAATTCATGTATTTAGGAAATTACCTCGAAGTAAAGAACGAAATGTCACAATTTACATGAATTTCATTTTTATTTTTGAAAATATCGCTGTAATATTATACCTCTAACAAAAAATCATTCTAGTTATTGTGTTATATACATTTAACACATATGATGTAAGAACTTGATAAAAAGTAAGCAAAAGTGATCATTAATAAAATATCATCCAATAATTTGATTTAATCATATTCGTTGATTAATGAATAAATGACTCATGATCATTCTTACACTTTTTAAGATAAAAAGCTATCTAGTTTAACCTAACCCTAGTATAGATATGATCCTCAATGAGACATCATGGTGGTTTAATTCATGTCGTTTATCCTAGATATGCATGGGGGACTTAAATCCTAGTAAATACAAGTATGAAGCTGATTTAGATATATATATATATATATATATATATATATATATATATATATATATAGGGCATGTATATTTTGGAAACCCACTTGAGTTGAAGAAACTTTGGAAACTTTGAAAAAAACAATGTAAACAAACCCAAAAAATTTTTATTTTTTTTTATAGTTTTGTAACATCATTAGGGTCAATTTTATAAAAAAAATGAAAAAAACACCGAACCATTTTTGTTAAAAAAATTCATTTGTCGACGATGTAACAAAGACGTAACACAGCTGTACAGCTGTGTACATCGTGTTACGTATGTGTTACAACTGTGTTACGTCTTTGTTACATCGTCGATAAATCAATTTTTTTTAAAAAAATGGCTCGGCGCTTTTTTCATTTTTTTCATAAAATTGACCCTAATGATGTTACAAAACTATAAAAAAAAATAAAATTTTTTTGGGTTTGTTTACATTGTTTTTTTCAAAGATTTCAAAGTTTCTTCAACTCAAGTGGGTTTCCAAAATAACCTTCCAAAATATCAATCTATTTTAATAACAAAATATTAAAAAACTTTTTTTTTCTTGTTTCACTTTTTTTAATCATAATGATTATGTTAAAAAAAATTCACTTGACATTCATCCCAAAAACAAATAGCTTTACAAACATACTTGAACTTGTATTTAGGAATTTTTAACATTTTATTTGAATTTTGTTTTTTGTTAACGTACAATTTCAACTGACCGATCATTGATCAAGGTTCCGTTCGTGAATGACCAACAACCGGTTTAATAAAATATAAAGGAACTAAGGAATTAAAGAAGCATGCATACATGTTAAAGCATCAGCAACAATCAATAATCAAATAAACCAGGCATATGAAGCCAATCGTGGAGAGGGTTTCGCAGGAATTTCTCTATCCGGCCGATCAGGAACCCTTGAGGCGGCATGGATGTATGCTTTGGTTTGAGGTATCAGCGGAGCGCATTCCGTATGCAAGGACTGGTCACATTCATGGCAATGATAGAAAGAAGCATTAGGATTAATCAACTCCTCGCAAACCTCACAAAAATAATCACCCTCATGGTTTTTAGCTGGGGTGTAACATAAGGTCATCGGATGCTTGTCATACTTGTGCCTGATTGTCTCTGGTAATAACAAAGCACACCCTGTTGGTCCAAGCCAAGTTTTAAACACACAAACACACACTAATTTATGTATATAATAAAACTTTCTGCACTTACTAATTAAGATGATTACAAAACATTAAATAGGAAACAAAAACATGCATAAACCTACTCCTAAAAATAAGCATGAACATGGACAACACTCCCATGATCTAACCCACTAATCCAATTACTAATAAACTCAATTTAAACAATAGAAATATGCAGCAATAAATCCCACATTCAATTGCAGGTAAAAGACCCTTCTACCCCTTGAACCATTCTTCTCTTGACCTGCGAACTTTTGACCCGTGAACAATTCGATTAACCCAACAATCACCCCCTTAATCGGTTTGTTCACACTTTCACTTACGACACCGAACCGTCGTCTTTTGAACCATCCCGACCTATTCCGGACACCACAACCTCAACCGGTCACGTCCAAAGTCTTCTCGGTTCAACCCGAAACAATCCACCAAACTTGCAACATGTAACATGGCATCACGCGCGAACCGTTCATTAACATCTTGACTTTCACGGATCAACGACCTCTTCTCCGGTCACATCCTAAGCCACACGATTTGAACTACAGCAACCATAATGTTTACAACCTTTTGTTATCTTACCTTTTTTTTTTTTACGATCACCCTTGTTCCAAGAGACACATCTCCACCGACAAGAAAAAAAGGTCACACCACCTTCAACGTTTTCTTTCCCCTGCCAAACGAAACAAATCCAGCCACCTACTTTGACGGATCTTTCACGCTCATTTTTCACGCATACGTCGGTCTCCTTTATTCACGAAACAAGTGGATCAAGGCACCTTCAAAATCAATCTGTTGTTGCACTTCTCCTTCAATGAAAAACACCCAGTCTGGTGTTGATCCAAATGCACACCACTATTAAGTAATTTCCTACCAATCATAAGCGAACAACGAATTATGCAAGCAAAAAAATCCAATATTACCAACATATTGGAAACCTGCTACTCGATCGATTACACCCCCTGGTTCACCGACCATCTTCAATGACTATTGATAATCACGAAATGCCAATGTTTAGATCACCAGTCACCCGTGTCGTCAAACCGGCACTCACCCTGTGCCAACTACTGACCCGAGCACCTCTCAAAACACCCTTTTAATCGCGACTAACAGCCCACGGAACACACCGGCGTTCACCCGTCACCCCCCGTCGTCTCAACTGGTACTTCTCCCGCGACAACGACTGACACGAACCACCTCCCGGTCTCCGTATACTGCTGTAAAACACCCGAAAACAGCCCCTAAGAACCAAAATCTGGTTCATACCGCTGCTGCGTTTGCCCAGCAGCCAAGGGCTACTCCCTTTCGCGAAACCGACTCTCAAACCGGCGTCTTCAACCTTGGCTCTAGATACCAAATGTTGGTCCAAGCCAAGTTTTAAACACACAAACACACACTAATTTATGTATATAATAAAACTTTCTGCACTTACTAATTAAGATGATTACAAAACATTAAATAGGAAACAAAAACATGCATAAACCTACTCCTAAAAATAAGCATGAACATGGACAACACTCCCATGATCTAACCCACTAATCCAATTACTAATAAACTCAATTTAAACAATAGAAATATGCAGCAATAAATCCCACATTCAATTGCAGGTAAAAGACCCTTCTACCCCTTGAACCATTCTTCTCTTGACCTGCGAACTTTTGACCCGTGAACAATTCGATTAACCCAACACACCCCAGATGTAGATTAAAATTACATCTCTTACAACTCATCCAAAGGTCATTTCCAGATGAGAAATAACTAGACAAACATATATGACAGTTTTCTCTTCGTGATCTACGAACTCGTCTTGAAAGTCGGTGATATGGATGAGCTTTATGTGTGATTTTTCTACCTATGAATGCACAAATAAGATCGATGTCGTAACCACATTCGACACAAGAGTAAGCGAATCCCTTTCCGAATTTGTTGTTGCAGACATGACATGTGAATTCATGGTCTACTTTTGGCAAGAGAAGAAGGGTATGTTGGGGGTGACCTTTGGAGTCTTTTAGCTCAACAGGCAACCGGGTGCACCAGTCATGAAGAACAAAGTTGCATCCGTATGCGCAGCACTTGTAAAACGTAGTGTTCTTGATGGGTATCAAACATGCATTGCATTCATTATAATCAGAACTCGTTGGTGGTTTATCCACCAGAAGTAATGGATGTTCATGACTATTAAGAGTTATGATCCTCTCGTTAGTTTCTTTGAAAACAATGTCTTTTATCATGTTGTAAGTGTGATCGGAGAGTGGGAGATGGAGACTACTAGGATCGTCTTCAGATTTTTTTGAGGTTTGAAACACATCTAATGAACAAACGATACGTAAGTCATTAAATCACTAATAAAGATATAACAAAAAAATTGAGACGCTTGTACAATTGTACAAAAATGTATAATATATATAATGATATAAACCCAAGTATTACATGACTTGAAAAAAAAAAATTTAGCAAACTTAACATAATTATTTATATTAAAAAGATTAATTTTGTTAGTGAAATAAGAAATATAAGTATTTAACACAAATAACATAAGTATTTAGTAAATATAAAATTGTATATAAGATATATAAGATACAATTGAAATTTTCTTATAGTTTATTAAATTTTAGTAAAATAGTAAGTTACTATAATAAACTGATTTCTATCTTTTAATATTCAATTATATAACTTAATTACTAAAAAAATATTTGTATTTAACATGAGAGAGATGTGAAAAAATAATTTTAAATTTTACTACAATTGAGGTTAAATGGATGTCATCTATCCTAGAGCAGCATGATTTATGTCTTTATTATTGTGTAATATGTCTTTATTAATGTCTTTTATTTTTTAGATCATAATGAGTTATTTTGTTATTGATTAATGTAATTATATTGATGTTACAATTCTTACATTCATCTAACTTTTTGCTTATATTAATTTAAATTTATTTAATAATCTAATTTTTTTAAAAAAATTAAGAATGTAATGTATATTTAAGATGAGGGAAAAGTTTTTTTTTTAAATGGAGAGTTTTTTAAAAAAATTAGGGAAAATTATTGTAGTTACTGTTCGTTACGTTGGTTTAATTATGAGTGTTTGAAAAAAATTGACGTGACTATAATGGAATTAACAAGAAAAATATGATTTGTTTCATGATGTAGTTTTATAAAAAAAATAACATATTATTAAAAAGTTATAATTGTATAAAATTAAGGGGAGAATTTTTGATATTAAATTGGAAAACGGATGAATTATTAAGAGTGTTACATTTGTCACTTTCTTATTAAAATAAAATTTTGATATTAAGTCAAATGATTAAAGTACCAAACGTGGTCCTAAACACGTACACATGAGAACTAGAGTCAGATATAAGAAAGAAATATCCACACATACTTCAATAATCCCGCGAACGAAATTAAAACAGAGGTATAGAGGATGTAACATCTTGTTTACTAAGCACAAAAAAATATGATTATTTTTGAAAATAATAGAAGAAACAATCATTTAAATTACAATGATCCATTTATTAAATTATATACAAATATATATAAAATTTATAGTCCAAACATCATTAAATGATTAGGTAAGAAGAAACAAGTATTCAAAATAGTTAGTTGAACGATTACTAAGCGTAACCAAACATCGTTCAATAATAGCAACAACAACAACAACAACAATAATAAAAATATTTTTATTTGATCTTTCTTTGTTTTTAACGAAAGTTAGGTCCGAACGTATAGAAAAATGAGTAGGTTCTAACCATATACTCAAAATTTTATAAAGCATGATATTTTAAGAGTTATAAGAGAAAAATTAATCTTAATTAATTATAATAATATAATAATATTTATTATAAAAAATATAAGAAAAGTGCACGTGTGGTTTGTGTAAGCTGGATGACATTGCAATTGTGTGAATAAGGTTGTATATCTTCGATGCAAATAAGTCGGCTTGTTTAATAAATCCTATAAATATAATTTGAGGTCATAAAGCTTCAGTTAAAATATGAGAAAAACTTTAGATGAAATCTTGGTTAGTTCAACAAAAGAATGAACTCGTATAAATCAAAGAAAATTCGATCGCATAGGACTATCACGTTTTCAACCATATCTATGTAGAAGTCAGTAGACATTTGGGTATGCACATCTCATAAATTTAAGTTTATGGATAGTATTAATGCACAGGGTTAGGGTTACGGTCCGAACCCATATATATACATACAAATATTATGTTGATTATGATCTATATTAGGAACGGAAAATAAGTAACAAGAATCATGTGTTCGAGATAATTATATGAATATGTTAAGCAGAAACATTGCCAAATTTTATTAAGAAGTTCTAAGCTGTCACCTAGCCAACCAAAAATCCAGGTGAATACATTTAACTTATTTTTAAATCTAAATGAATTTTTTTGAGCATGATATGTTTAAATTTTAACGCATAAAGGAATAATACATGACCAGCATTTTGGCTATTAGCATACGTATGATTTGCAAATAGTATCCGCATATGGGTGAAATTCCCATACGTGGCTGACACAGGTGGGCTGAAAGGTTATACGTAAGACGCACTACACACACAACCTAACCAGTGACTAGCTGTGGGCTGGAGGGAGCAAAACGTAGGACGTGTTGCGTTGTAGTTCCTAACCAGTGACATTTGTGTATACTATACTTGTATCGACTAGTGAAATAACCTGCTAAATGTGTAGGATCGCCAATATTAATTATGGTTAAAGGAGCGAACATGCTATGCTTACATATTGAGTCTGTTATTTGCATTTACCAACATTATGTTGTCGTTTTATTTCAAAAACTTTTTAGGTAATAATGAAATGTAAAAGGGAAGCAAGATTAGAAATTCTTGGCATATGATGCCTTGAATATGATCTTGTAGTGAGACCATGGAGTTATTGGAGTCATGCCTCCAAATCATGTAAAAACAAAATATTATAAAATGATTTGTAATTATATGTTTGTGAAAATCTGGTTTACTATAATATGAAATGATGGTGTTCATACATGTGCGTATGAAACTTTAAGAAATCCTAAAAAGTTATTTTTGAAAAGTCATTTACAAATAATGAAATGTGGTTTTCATACTTATGCGTATGACTATTTACAAAGCATGAAAAACAGTTTTTCACATCTATGAATGTGAATTATCTGTAAAATTATGAAATTCATAAAACAATGTTTCTACTTAGAATGAATAATAAACTCTGACCAAGACATATCCACGAAACCAATCGGGTCGCAACGCCCAGGTCACCGAGAGCCTGGGGTGTGACAGGTTGGTATGAGAGCTCCTGGTTTTAGCGAAGTAGGTACTAATATTAGTATCTAAGCTTTAACCAAACTGAGATAAGTGTTTAACAAAGGAATAGGTATAATAGTATTCTTAAAATACTAAGAATGATTAAAATAACAAAGTGAATGTAGATGATAGCATATGAGCTAAGTTTTTAAGACCTTGTCGAATATTATATTTTGTAAACAATGCCTTGAAACCAAAATACTAGCAGACCATCTGTAAACACACGTGAAGAAAGAGAACACACTCGGATGTTAATGATCGACAACACAAAAGCTAAAATTCAGTAGATGATTGCAGTAGGAATAAAAGATGTGATTCCATCAACAATCGATGAATTAAAAATAGATGAAAATTCAAATCTCGAGAAAACAAAAACAAAAGAAAATGATGCATTTGAATCGAACAATGAAAATTAAATAGCTTTTGGTTAGAAACTATTCAAAACTGAAGGAAGTTCGTATAAGGCATTCCAAGGTTGCTATGCCTAACAGAAGGAGATGTTGTAGCATGTATATGCTATATGACTTGGGTAAGTTTTCGGGACGTGGTGACTCGAAAAATTTGCCCAATGAATGAAAAAGAACAAATATATTGGAAATTCCTGAGTCGTCGCATGGTAGGTGATGGGCATCAGGTTTACACTTTTAAGTATATTTTGAATATGCTCGATTGGTGCCGCATCCTGTGAAACTAGAAACAAACCTTGTGAGTGGCTATATCTGGGGACTAGTAAGTGAAATTAGTGATATGTTCAAGGTTGCTATGCCTAAGGCCATTGACTCAATTTTTGAGCTGGCAAGGTTGCTTACTGGTTACATCGTGAGAACCAATGATGAGAAGAAAAGTCAAGAGGCGTTCAAAAAAGTTGATCAAAGTTCAAAGAAGCCTAGAGAAAAATTTGTAAACAAAGAAGGAGGCAGTGGGACGTTCCACAATGTAAAACATGTGGCATATGGGAAAGTGTAAGTGGGCAAAGTTCTGTAGCCACTATAAAATGACGGGATATTATTTCGAAGAATGTAGAAGGAAGATGATGATGACATGTTTCAATTGCAACGAACATGAACACTACCCAAATAAGTGTCCTAAATTGAATATAGTGAGTGAAACTAGTGGGGCTGGTGTTTCAGGAACAAAATCCGATCTAATTGCAAGGAAGATGACTCAAGCTTTTGTTTCTTAGTGCCAAGGAAGCTGCAAACATGCCGGATGTCATTATTGGTACGCGTATTATCAATAATGTTTATGCTAAGGTTTTGTTTGATTCAATAGCAACCCAAAGCTTTATTAATTATGAATTTTGTAAGTTTGTAAATAAACCACTAGTGAAACTAGATAAACCATATGTGGTTAAAACCGCTAATGGAGATGTAGTTAAAATAAATAAAGCATTAATAAATGGTAAGATCACACTCTTTAAGCACAACATACTTGTGAACTTCTTACCAATGACATTTGATGGATTTGATGTGGTAATCAAAGGGTTGATTAGCTACAAACCAAGCATGTATCTTACGCGACACCAAATCCATTAAAATTTGTATTCCAACATGAGGAAAATTGATCATCAAGGGCGATAAGCCAACGAATCATATTGGAATCATTTTTATAATCAAAAGCTACTAAGTGTCTGAACAAAGGTTGTTTAGTCTACCTAATATCAGTCACTACTAATGGTCAAGAAAAGAAGAAACTGGAAGATGTAACAGTTGTAGCTGATTTTCCTGACGTATTTTCAGATGAATTGCCTGATTTACCACCAGAACGATAAGTAGAATTCAATATCAATTTGATACCAGGTATTACTCCAATTGGTAAATGCCTAACTCGCCTTATAGGTTGGCACCGACTGAGATGAAAAAGTTTATATGTACAAGAGTACATTCTTTTATGTGTTTGTGCAATTTTTTTTCGTTTGATATCTTTTAAATCACCGTAAGTTGCCTTACAGCAGTGTGATATTTAAAACATTCATAAATTTTTTAAAATAATGTGTTATGTTTATGCTTGTTATGTTGATGTAAATACGGAGCATCTGGAAAAAAATTAAAAAAACTTGTCGAGATAAAAAATAAAATTAAAGATAAAAGTGAGACGAGTGTAATGTAACAATTTTTTTTATAAAAATAATATAGTATAAAATAGTTATTAATGATTAAAAAATAGTGGGTAAACTTTATATAAAAACTTAGATTGATTAAAATATAATATATGGTGTTATCACCACCATATTAAATCTAGTTTTTTGATAAGTACAAAATGTTTTAAATGTCCTCCCATATATTAAAAAAATAATGACACGCGACATGATCTTATTTACTATACTTTTAAAATTAACAATTGAATGCATGATAGTTAATCAGTTAATTGATTTTACATGGGTTAGCAACCAAAATTTAAGTAACATCAATTTATTTTACAAATAGAATTTTAAAAATTCTTAATCTTAATGTTAAAAAAATTTAAAAAGGTAAGGTTGTATATTTATTTCTATGTCAAACAAGTATTTTAAATTCTAAAATATAGTATTGTTGCACGTTATATATGTGCACATGAAACCGCATTGAATATATATATATGCATATAGAAAAAAAATAAATATAAATTCTTCTATTATTGAAAAATATAAAAAGGATTGTGAATTATTAATCTAAGTAATCAATGTTTCAGATCTGATGATAAAATTATTAGAAATGAATGAAAAATTTATCACGCATGAAATGCATTATATGGGTAAAATTGGTATAGCCTAATAGCTATTGCTCGAGTAAGATGGCTTACCTCTTAAGTATGCACAATCTAGATGAACATAGTATCTGCATTTGTCACATTTGTAAATCCAACAATTTTTGCCATATAAAAACGCCTTGTTGCATATCCTGCATTTAGGGTAAAATTTAACTAGTTGATCTGCTTCTGAAAAGAAGTAAGTGAGGATGAGCGGGTGAGTATGAGAGAAGCGATGACGTGTGCTTTTTTGAATCAGCAACCTTTTTGGCCGAAAAACACATTCTTTGTGGATGAAAGAAAGAAAACAAGTGGTGCATTGATAGAAGATCCCTTTATGATCTTTCTTACAAGCATCACAATTAACCAAGACTTCTCTGCTTGTGGGAGTTAATGGGTGTTGATGACTAGGGTGATAAATGGTATGAAATTGAAGGCCATTCATGTTACAATTTAAACATAGATCGAACAAACACACAGAACAATGATAACTAAGTGGTATATTCCAGGATTTACTTTTGCATACATCACAATAATGGTTTGGCTTGACTTGTAAGAGGGCAAGAGTATGCTGATTGTGGGATGCATGCTCCAATGTTTTTGGAAGCTCTTTGCATAATTTGTGGAGTGAGTACTCACATTGGTCATATTTGTAGTAATACTTGTGCAAAAAGGTGATCACTTCGTTGCACAAATCGCATGAATGTTCAAAGGCCTGTTTGATGGTCAAATCTTCCTCATCATCGTATACTTCTTCATCATGAGGATACTTGGGATTGAGGTCTATAAGATTCAATTGATGTTCATGTTGTAACACCATCTTCTTTCTTTTAATTTTGATGCAATTTATGAGTTGGGGATGAGACGATTGAATTTTTAAGAGGAAACTTAATGTTTTTAAAGTAGTAAACAATCTTAAATAATAGTAGATGGAAAAGATCTATGACAAAGAGGCATACGTGAATAGATTATATATATAAGGGCAAAATTAAATGACTAATTAAAGATTCCTTTCTTTCATGACAGGGGAAGTAAAGGTATAGTTGTATGTTAAATTAAACTCTATTCTTATCTTCAGAACATTTATTTATTTATTTATTTATTTATTCTTTAAATATCAAATTTTTATACCAATCATCAATCCGTCTTCAACATAGTCTGAACTTTTGATGTTAAGAGTACAAAAAAAGTGTATTTTAGACATAATTTTGTATTTTACCACTCATGCTACAGTTGCATTTTTCAGTGGCATTAGAGAGGTTTCCCCATTATGCAATTGCAGCGGAGGCTTCACCCAACCCTTATAGGGATGGCAATGGGCCGGTTTGGGATGGGTTTGAGTAATCCCAGTCTCATACCCGTTTATAAAAGTATGTCTCATACACGTCCCAAAACCCATCGGGTATCTATCGGGTATTTACCAGTCGGGTATCGGGTATCCCGGCAGGTTTCGGGTATTCCGGCGGGTTTAGCTAAATATACTCGTTAAGAATAACTTGAGTAACTAATAATAAATTTATTTTTTTATAACCAAAAACTATATGTTAAATATGACAAGAACAAACTATTAATATATCAAATAGCATGAAATTTCCAAATGTCATAAGTTGATTCCCATCGTTCAATATTTAAAAAAATGATCATTACCAAAATTGTTCAAAAAAATTATTGTAGTTGCCACAAAAAAAAACAAAGATCAAAAAAGAAACAAATTTTATGAACAATTTATAAAGTTCAAAAAGAATAAAAAAGAAACAAATTCTATCTACTTCAAATGTATATAAATGGGTATTTATAATATGGTAAACGGGTATATATAATCGGGTAATCGGGCCGGGTAAACGGGTATATGAACAAATCTCAAGCCCGTCCCATACTCGGCCCAATACCCATATCGGGTTTGGGAATATCCGTCCCATAGTAGCGGGTTTCGGGTAAACCTGTCGGGTGCGGGTTTTTTTTTGCCATCCCTAAACCCTCCTGACAGGCCAAGTTGGTTGGAGTCAAAAACTCGTCATCCAACCGTTCCAGGGAAAACCAGGCAGGAAGCTTTAGCCAATCCGCGTAAAACCCTTTTGACTCGGACACAAAACCAGGTGATAGCCCGGATCTCGTACGTGTCATTGCCATGTTTTGGATCGGGTTGTTTAACCTAAACAACACTTCACAAGTATGTCTCTAATACAATTTAACAGATGCGGAAGATCTGTTAGAAGGATCTCACAAATACTCAAATGATGAACAAATAATCTTTGAATAGCAATAAGGACACAAGAGTAAATTCAAGCTCAAAGATATATTTCTCTCAAAGTATTACAAGTGTAAACGGACAAGCACAAGCACAAGCACACTTACAGACTTTACAATGAGAGGTTATATAGCCAAGGCTACAACCGTATACTCGTAGGAATACAATTTGGGTATACTAGACAAGTACATAAAGTAAAGCTTATTCTAGTATGTAGAGTGTCTTAACAGGCTAAGACACTCAATTACAATTATTACAAATATAGACATTGACTTAACCAAAGACTAGCTAAATACAAAAGACATTTAATGTTATTGATCTTCAAGGCTTCAGATAATCTTTTGCATTTAATGCTGAGGAAGGGAAATAAGGTGCTGTCTGACTTTCGGTATGTTCTTTTTGTATTTACTCAGACCAGCATGTCTTGTGTGAGTCCCTTTTTGTACTATGAAAGTAATCCACTACAGTCTTTGTCAGAGGTTAAACCTCAGAAGTCCTTGTCTTTATCTTTGGTGCAAAAGAGATTCCTCTGAAGCTTTATGTCTTCGGAAGTCATGAAGCTTTATCTTCTAAGTATCAATCTTCCGAAGGGTTTGTCTTGTACAGCCTTCAGTAGGAGTGAGTTACTCTTCGGAAGCAATTATGCTTCCGAATAGGAACTCTTTCCTTCCGAAGACTGTTTGTCTGTGTAGTCTCTGTACTTAGACAAAATAAGAAGTTTGGTGAGCATCAGCCTTTATTAGTCTTTACACCATGTCTCACAAAATTTTGACAACAATGGGAATTGTTAACACACTGTTAACAATTAC
Source organism: Mikania micrantha (assembly GCA_009363875.1). Classification (NCBI taxonomy): domain Eukaryota; kingdom Viridiplantae; phylum Streptophyta; class Magnoliopsida; order Asterales; family Asteraceae; genus Mikania; species Mikania micrantha. The sequence continues at coordinate 68,312,766 of CM018698.1, forward strand.
CATTAAATAATTATCTGTTGAAAAGTGAAAACTACCTGAGAAATAGGCCTGTAAATGAACGGAACATTCAGTGAGCCGTATGTTGATCGTTCAGTAAAAATTTTGTTCATGTTCGTTTATTTAATAAATCAACGAACATGAACAATTTTATTTTTCATTCAACTAAATGAACGCACATGAACACACGCCTCGTTCGTTCATTTACGTTCAATAATATTTGTTCCTTTAGGTTCGTTTATGTTCATTTGATTATTTTTATTAATAAATCAATTCATTTATTTTAATAAGTCAGTGATATATTCGTCTTTGTAAATTAGCATGCTTTTAACATTTTTAGTTTACCCAAATTTTAATGAATTTATTAACTGAAATGAGTTAATATTAATTCAAGTTTAGAACCACGTGTTCATTCATGTTTGTTTAACTATGTATGTTCAATTATGGATTTTTTCTTTATTTATGTTCGTTTATGTTTGTTCAGTTAAGTTCGTTTATGTTAGTTTACATATGTTCTTCTACATTCGTGAACTGTTCGTTTATACTATTAACGAACGAACATGAACACACTATGTTTCTTAATGAACAAACACAAACAAGAAACCCATGTTCGTTTAAATGTTCATGTTCGATCGTTTGTTCGGTTAAAATTAAACGAACAGAAACATGCCATGTTCGTAGTCGGATCAAGTTAAGATAGTAGTCGAGTGGAAATCAACCACATAAAGGAGAGACTTGGGAAAATCCAGATAAAATATAACTAGTGACGAATCCAGAAAATCTTATATTTAATGCGGACAATTTTTAATGTGTTTGAGCATCATTATATAATAATTTCTTTTTGTATTCTGTTTGAGCATCACTATGTTTCTTAATGAACAAACACAAACAAGAAACCCATGTTCGTTTAAATGCTCATGTTCGATCGTTTGTTCGGTTAAAATTAAACGAACAGAAACATGCCATGTTCGTAGTCGGATCAAGTTAAGATAGTAGTCGAGTGGAAATCAACCACATAAAGGAGAGACTTGGGAAAATCCAAATAAAATATAACTAGTGACGAATCCATAAAATCTTATATTTAATGCGGACAATTTTTAATGTTGTTTGAGCATCATTATATAATAATTTCTTTTTGTATTCTGTTTAGGTCAGTTTGGGTCGGGTCATGTTAAAAAAGACAATTAGATTAAATTTCATATACAAAAACACAATAAAAATACGATATGTATAAAATGGTTCTCTACGAGTTCTAATTTTTTAGAATCTATCCAAAACATCGTATAGGAAGACTTTCTTATGTAATTCTTTCTTTACAAAACAAATACAACTATCGCTTAAATTCTCATCACCAATCCCATTATGCAAAATTAAGGTGTGTAATTGCAAAATTTTATGGGGGTCGGTTGAAATTTAACATATATATACAATGAGAAAAAAATTCAAGGTGGGCGGCTGTCCCCCACCATACATGTGGCTACGCCCGTGATTATAGCATTGTACAATTAAAGATCAAACTAGCTCATCTTAAGGATGAGATCTGTACTAAACTATACTGGTACCGATAATACCAATACAGAAATTCTAAAAAGGCGGGTACAAATGCATCATCCTTTAGATTTTTATAATATTTTTATACAAACACATTATAGTATATATTTTTTTAAACTACACTAGATTGGTAAATAATCATTCAAAACAAAAACTATGTATATTCCGGTAACTGTACTAGTTGGGGAATTTTCGGTAAGTATCGGCATCGATACCGAAATATGAGCAAATCAAGTATTGTTACCGGTATCAAATCTACTCGTATGGTATCAGTTCGGTACGGTATCGGTATGAAACTCATACGGTAGTGGTATTCGGTGCTAAAATCTAATCCCTAGCTCATCGGGCCCATCACTATATACATACATAAACACAAGCACAAGCCAGCTGACATGTGCACTGTAGGATCGGGTTATGTAATATGTACAACATTTAGACAAGATTTCTTCTACTGAATAGATAGGTGCGGAATACTCTATCAATTTTTTCTCAAAGCATAATAGCAATAAGAAAAGTGAGACACACGAAATACTTCAAGCTTAATGTATATTTCTTTCAATTGCTAAGTATACAAGACTCTTAGCCAGAACTTTGCTTTGCTAAGTTGCAAATGAAAGGTTATATACTACAAGCTAAAGTTGTATTATCGTATGAATACAAAGCTGGACAAATGCTAGAAACAAATGAATGCTAAACCTAGTATTCTGTTATGACTTGACACGCCAAGTCATATTAATTACAATTAATACAAATGACTCCATTGACTTTTACATCAATTATCTGAACTACAAAAAACATTAATGAGATGCATCTTCAGCTCATATGACAGTTGTACCCTATTGCTGATTAACACGTGAATGTCTTCTGATTTGACTCTTATTATAGAAAGCAGCTCTAAATCCTTCTTGAATAGGAAACCATCATCAGTAGAGGAATATCTTCGAAAGTCTTTGTATCTGCAGTTGTTGAGCATTTTCCAATCTTCTTTTATCATCGGAAGCCCTTTGTGAGATACTGGTCAATCAAATCATCGATGCTTGCAACAAGATATGATCATCGGAAGACCAGCTCATTGAGACTTGTAAAACTATTTGATCTTCGGAACACCTGATCATTGAGGCTTGCAACATGTTGCATTGATGCCCACATCATTGAGGCCTGTAACATGTTACTATCTTCGGAAGCTTTGTCTTCTGTCTTACATTTGGAAGGACAAAGTTTTCCTTTAAAAGTAGTCAGTCTTTCGAGGGTTAATTACACCTTTCGAAGGCCCGTGACTTCCGAATAATAACGTTATCCTTCTGATGACTTCTTTGGACTTCTGGGAGTTTGGTTAGGCCAAGGGAGTTAATGTATTTTGGGAAACACTTTTTCATCTTTTGAGGCGGTTTTAATTGATTTTATGGGGTGGTTTTGGTTTTTCTTTTTTTTTTTTGGGCGGTTTCGGATAATCTACTTTTTTGATTTTATACCCACGTTCAACTTGAACAAGCTATCTCAGATCGCCATTAACCTCCCTTCTTATTATATGATTTTACTCATGAGTTCTTCTCAACTTAATATATCTGTATATACTTCGATTAATCAGGGAACATTTCTAATTAACACATTTTACATATTTATATTGTTCTTCGTATAATATACATTTTTTTTTATTATTTTAACTTTAGTATAATTTTTTGTTTGTAGATTTGGATCATATTCATTTAAGTGATTATGTTAAGGTTTGAATCATCTGTCTCTTATTTATTTTATAAAACAAATTTCACCGCCATAAATAACATGAATTGTACTGGTGTATATTTAAAAACCTATAAAGATTCACGTTTAAATAGAGAACTAGATTGGTGCAAAGAATGGGTTATGGAATAAAAGAATGGTCGTTCGAAGGGAGGGAGAATGAGAGGTGACGATTGATCGTCGCGTTTAATTGAATTTATGATATGGCGTTTGAAAATTAATTTGATTGCCCTATCCATCAAAACAACAAGGAAGATGTCGTTTAAATGAATTATCATTCGAGAAAAATAGAACATGTCAATGCATATCTCGTTTACCAATGATGTCTTGTCTTAGTGGTAAGATAAAGGTACGAGGGAAGTGATAGGAGACCCAGGTCTTTGGTTCGATAATTGATCCCACCCGGTTTTACCGGCCTTCCACCGTCGTGTCTTTGGGTGGTTGCTTGGGTCGGGTTTTCCTTGGGAATTGGTGGTTGGTGGACTAGGCGCTCCATCCTTCTAGACTAGTGACCAGCTTAGGCATTCTTTAGCCATTAGGAGCCACGTACGGAGTACTCGGCAGTTGATTAGTTGGTCATTTAAAAAAAATGCATATCTCGTATGGTGTAACTAGAACTAATTTCCATTTTACAATTTAGCCTCTATACTTTTTGTCTCAACAATCTTCCTATCAGTAGGTTGTTTCATATAGAAAAAAAATTATTAATTTAATTACTCGTCTTCAATTCGTAAGCACCAAAACATTGCTAAAAAAATGCATGAGTTAATTTCTTACATATCTTTATGCCACGAGCATACTTGTGACATATCCTGAAACCTTAACTAACTCAATTTTCTTAAATTATATATTTTGTTTGTCTCAGTTCAAACATGTTAGAATCTGAAAAAGTATATAAACTTTTCAAAACGTCACAAAATTACACATGATTCGTAACGTAATCCCATTATTTTTTCGTTTTTTTTTCTTTATTCTACCATATTGTATGATTATACAATGAGGTCTCTATTCCATTTTTTAGACTAGTTGGTTTAAATTTTGATTTTCGATCCAACCACCCTCATGGTAAAGGGAAGATTCTCAAAATGTTCAATTGACCATAAACTTTTTTCTAAGATGTCTATTTAACTTTTCAAAGCCATGAAATGTCCATTGTCTGTACGGGCATTGGTGCCTCTACATATACGGGTGACGTTCATATGACGAACGAATTAAAAAATGTCATTTGTCCTCTACGGGCGCCTACCTCATACATATGTGGGCGCCGCCCATACATATATGGGTGCCGCCCGTATACAAGAAAAGAAAACTAATAATGTTAAAATAAAAAATATATATATATATATTTATGGTCGCCGACGCCCGTATATACTTAAAGTCAATGGACATTTGGTGAAATTATCTCGTCAAATAGATGGTTTGGGAATTTTCACACATGTTAAATCTTATTGTTGTTAGTGGGTTAGTATGGCTTGTGGGTATTGTTTTGTATTAGTTTTTTTAAATGACTTTTGTGGTAGAGGTTTAAATCAACGTTGCATTTTACTTTTTTGGTCGATGGGAGTACTTTTATGTAGAGGTATTTAGAAAAAAAAAATAATAACTGGATTGTTTAACACGTCAAAATAGGTATAAGTATGAAAGTTAAAACTAGTTTATTTATTTATTTATTTATTTATTTATTGCATGTCATTAACAGGTTGGATTGTGTCACAGTGCTTTTATCCTATGATATGCTAAAATTGATGTATAGAATTAGAGATTATATAAGAGACGATCCACATCAAGTTAGGATCCTTTTCTTTTCTTTATTGGTACGAAAAATACAAGTATTTAAAATTAAACTACAAGTGATCCTTATCTTTAACTTTGTAACACTCATGTATACAAGAATCTTTAACTTAGCATACATTCATTTAGAAACTTAAATAAACAACAATAATATTAAATAATAGTAATAATAAAAAAAATAATATAATACAATTAATTAATTTTTTTTTAAAAAGGGCGACGGATGCTTGATTTCCTGTGAATTTTGTACGTACACACATTGAGAAACTTAAATACACAATAATAATAATTAGATGTGTAATCAGTTGTTATCCTAAGTTGAGTAATGGGTTTTTCTAGTTGTAGGTTTTCTACTGAACGGTGGGCAAGTCATCACACTATGTGTTCTTCAAACGAATGGTGATCTATTTGTCAAAGTGATCCCGAATAGCGGACTTTTGCTGTTTAATAAAAAATCTACTATATAAAGTTATAATAGACCATAGGTTGATAAAACGATTCTTTTCATTGAATTGAAGAAAAATAGAGGTAACAATTTTTATTTTCGTTGAATTGAAGCAAAATAGAGTTAACAATTTTTATATTATTTTCTCTTTAAACAGTTATTTTACTCTTTAATAGATTAGGACCGCCTAAAAAAGAGAGCCAAAATAAAGGTAACAACTCTTATTTGCTATTTAACAGTTTATGAAATTGATAGTTTCTGGCTGTTTAATCTATAAGAATGGGTTTTTCCCGAAGGGGCTAACCGTATTAATTGAAAAAAGGTAGTTGCTACTTCCTTGTTGAAAAATGGTTTTCTATTTGTTGGTGGGTTGACCCATTAGGGTTGTTATCGGTATCGAGATCGATCTCGCAGTTCGAGACTGATAGCATCTCTGCCAACTCCTATTCTTAGTCCTGAGTGAGAGCTTTACTATTCGATTATGCCTTCAATGGCTTATTCCTAATATTGCTGGGCACTTGACTATTCATGGTTTGACGGTTCATGTTCTTTGAAGAAATAGCAGATGAATAATTTAAAAACTATATGAATATAATGGATTCAAACTAGTAAAAAATAATTAAAAATATATTTCATGAGAAAATAACTGAAAACTATTCAATTAAATTATTTGTTTAGTTATAATTTATTTTAATTTGAACAAAATTGTTGTTTTTTAAATTGACTCATTTAAACTCAAATTGACTTTGCTTAAAACATATCCTAACATACACTTATCCTAACTCGCACCCGACTCGACCTTACCTAAAGAAACTCAACCCGTCCATTTTTCCAGACATAAGAACAACTTTAGATGTATTGTGTTTATATTATGATTTTATACATGAAATATAGTTTAATTGTTTTTTTAACATTACCCAACCTGATTCAACATAACATGATCTGATCAAAAAAAGTGAAAAAAATTATTATATGTCAATCCTTAAACAACTTAAAAAATTTTTCGCTCTCCATGAAAAAAATTTATGGGTTCGTCACTGATCTCTCATGTCTATGGCTGATGTGAGATTTGTCTTGGGTGTTACGTATATGTAATCTGTTTGTAACTCTTTCTAACTACATTTCCATAGATGTTCATCCTTATGATGTATGTACGAAGTTGGGTTGGGTTTTCTTTAGGAATTGGTGGCTGGTAGGCGAGGGGTTCCGTGAATTGTTACAAGCCAAACGAGAGAACTCAACCCAAAAGACTAGTATGATAGGTGAGAGATCCCATTTGACTTATAAACCCCACATCAATTGCTCATACAACCGATGTGGGACAAGTCTCATACCTTGCAATGGTTTCGATCCGTAACAATCGACCCTCCTTAAGGGTCAATGTCCTCGTTGGTCACAGCTGGCTCGTTCCAGGCCACCACTCCGTGGGTCACCACTCCGAGTTGGCTCTGATAGCATTGTTACAAGTCAAACGAGAGAACTCAACCCAAAAGACTAGTCTAATGGGTGAGAGAGCCCATTTGACTTATAAATCTCACATCAATTGCCAATACAACCGATGTGGGACAAGTCCCGTACCTTGCAATGGTTTCGATCCGTAACAGTCCGTCTGGACTAGTGGCTCAAAGTACCCGACAGTTAATTAGTTGACAATTAAAAAAATATTTCCAAAGGGTTGACTTTATATTTTTCATAAATAGTAAGTGAAGTTTTATGTGAAACAGCGAGAGTTTGCACTTTGACTTTTGTTATGAGTCAAGCTGTTGATGTGGATGACATAAGCATGAGTGTTAGGCTTGTGGTCAGCTACAATGGAATTGAATTAGCACAGTTACAGAGTAAGCCAATTATTAAAAGACTTTTCTTCGCTTCTGTATAAAAGATCTTGGGTTCGAATATAGGCCGAAAAGTATTTGTTGAGGTAAAGTCAGAGGGTTTACCCAGTTGTGGTGTTCAACCTATGATGGGCTTGGGTGTACGCCCCAGAGCATTAAATTCGAATTGACGGTTGAAATCTCGTCTTGGATGTTGTCATACCAAGCCATTCAAAAGAAAAAGAGTAAGCCAATTTGCGATCACAAAGTGAATGATTTTTCTTGTTTAAACTTTAAAGTGATTTAATTCCTTAATTTTGATTCCCAGTTTATATCGGAGAAATCGTATGTGCTGCTAGCATCTTAAAAATTCAGATTATATGTTTTTTATTTTTTTATAAAAGTATTTATTATTTATTATTTATTTTCATTTATTTTTCTTGTAATTCGGGTTTTTCAGATCAACATGAATTTGAATTTTCAAACTCTAATCGTTTTTTATTTATTTTTAGTATTTCAGTATTTGATTTTTATTTTTGTTTATTATTTCTTTGTTGGAGAAATTCTTCAATAATTGCTTGGAAATCTATCAGATCGTGAATGAAATCACTATCTGAAATCAATATTTCTTCTGTTTCAAGTTCAAGAAACTTGATTTTGTGATAATTCTATAGAGAGAAAATACACAGTACAAATTTCGGTTGATTCTGCTTGCGAGTTCGTTTTTCCTGTTAAACACCAACCAACCGCATGGCGGTTATTGGTGGTTGATTTTGGCAGGTAAAGTTAGCGGGTCAAATCTCGGGCCAAGGTAATTCCGAACATATCAAATAAGTAAAGTTAGCGGGACCGCCACCAGGGGTGATGCCCCTAGGACCCTGCAAGGAGGCGCAACTCCTTTACTTCTCACGTTTGTTCTGGAGCTTAGAAAATATTAAAAGAGTGTGCACTTACCTTCAACTCTTTAATATTACTTTACATTTAATTACACTAAGGCCACACGGAGTGGCATCGGGAAGGAGGCGGGGGAGGGCTTCCCCGGATTGGGAAGAAGTGGGAACACCACCCCCCCGGAAGTGGGGTGGGGTGAATCGGGGAGATGGCACCGTTTCAAGCCGAGCGTGGGGAGGGGATTTCCATGGGTTTAAACAAAAAAAAAAAAACCATTTTTTTTCCTATTTAAACAACTCTAAACAACCACAAATCTAACATTTTTTTCTCATTTTCTACAATCTATACACTAAATTTGTAAAATTTTTCAAGTAAAATGGAAGGAGGTTCATCCCTTAGTGGGTCGTCAAGCAAGAAATTTAGAAAACCATGACCAAAAAATGTTCAAACGGCTCAAATGAACCCGTTCAACACACCCAGGTATCGTCCACAAATGTCATCTCCAAATCAACTAAACTTCTACTATGGGTATCGTCCACAAATGCCTTTCTAGGTTTTTTAATTTAATTTTTTAGGTTGTATTCTCCTTTTTTTTGTATTCTTTTTTTTATTTTAAATTTAATAAATCTTTTTTTATTTTATTATTATTATTATTATTATTTATTGTTAAAATAATTAATTAAAAATAAGATTTGAAAAGTGGGGAAAAGTGGGGAAAAGTGGGACGACACCGTGCAAAATGGGGAAAAGTGGAGAAAAGTGAGAAAAGCTGATGTGGCGCTGATGTGGCAACGGGGAAAAGTGGGGAAGCACGGGACGACTCCGTGTGGCCTAATATATAAAATATTATTTAGCTTTGGCGTCAAGCAAGTCAACTTTTGATATAGAGATTTTATTGTATTTTCCACAAAAGTATATATTAATATAACACTATTAAAATAACTAACTTTTAAGAAGATCATAGCCATTTAAAGTCTTTAGCTTCTAATCTCAGTCGTTCAAAGTCTTTAAAAAGCTTATAGAACCACAAGTGGACAGCAGTTATACGTTCTCTCTCATCTTCTACAGTTGTATCCACGTCCCTGCCTTCTCGCACAGGATCGTCTTCCCTTGATGCTATACGTAACATAATCTTGACGAAGAAAAAATCTTCAATAATGGCTACAAAATTAAAACTAAATCTTTGTCGACTTCACCTCAGGTCAACAATGATGAATACTGGAGCTTGGTTCTGCAATCAATTCACAGGTCTAATTTCGAGCCCAAATTCTCTTTCGTTCTTTTCCTCATAGTGTATTGCTCCTTATTGAGTTCTACATATGTAATGTATTGAGTTTTTCACTTGAATTGAATTAGGTTATCATATATTAACTTCACTTATTTGTCAAATACCCTCACTACCATGATTGTAAACTACAACAGGTGGCACCACTGGTCATCAACGATGAATCATGGTTTTGCAATCAATTCAGAGGTCCAATTTAAAGCCCTAATTCTCTTTCATTCTTCTCTTCATTGTGTATTGCTGCTTATTGAGTTTTACAAGTTTGATGTATTGAGTTTTTCTCTTTAATTTAATCTGCTTATCGATGACTTTTATAACCCTAAGTCAATTGTTCTCACTTTCTCTATTTTTCTTCTTGCTTTATTTCTATTTTTGTTTACAGATGATGCTTCCTATGTATCTTTTTTAAGCATTCATTGAAAATGTAATTGTTTGATTTGAACTTTGAAATCAAACTCAATCAAATGTGATAGTGGAATCTGAAAATTTTGTTTCCAATACAATGTTTTAGGTGTTATTTTGTAACCTGAATTATTTTGTTTTCATTTACAGCAAAAAAAAAAAAAAAAACAGGCTTAAGCAACTTCTTAAGGACCAGATTTTGTGCACAAAAGTACAGGACTTATTTGTTCTTTTAATCGATCAATTGTGAAATTTGAAAGTGGGATGGAATTATTAGTTTGTAATGAAACAATTTTATATAGTTATACATCACCTGTTCTTTGATCCAAAATATTGTTACAGTGGTGTTAAGAGGGGATTCAGGAGTAAACCATACCCTAGGATTGTGAAGATGATTGTGGCTGTCACATTAACCCAAGCTCCAAGCAAGTTTGCTCAAATTGATCTGTACAATCCATTGTTTTTTACAAGGAAGAGTCATTATCAACTTTCCGAACATTTGGCATCCTTTAAATTGGTATGCTTTATTGCTCTCATGACTAACTGGTTATTCATTCTTCATCATAGTCATTATTAAAATTTGTTGTAATAGAACATGTTGTTGGAGATCGTGTTTGAATGGGCGTTTTGGAGCTGCAGTAATGAGATAATTAGTTAGCTTTCATGTTGAATGCTTAAAAATTTCTCATAGTTTGTGGAACTAATAGATGAAAATGCCCAGACCATCCAATTTTATGTGTTGTTTAAGTATTTGTATTTGAAATATGACTGCTTATTTTATATTAGTTGTTAAATATTCTTGGTATATAGGGATAATATCATATATCCCCTTCCTAAGCTTCTAAATTACAAATATACCCAATGCTAAATTAAAATTACAAATTTCCCCATTTCCAAAATTACCCTTGTCTCTTTGGTATCTAAAACCCACTAAATTGCCACCTCTCTTTCATCATCGTCGTTCAGGTCTTCAGGAAGCAAAAATCGATCAGCATTGTCGCTATCTTCATCATCGATCATCATCATCAGGAAGCAACCAAAAATCGATCATCATCGTCGCTATCTTCATCATCGATCATCATCATCAGGAAGCAACCAAAAATCGATCATCATATCGAAGCAACCAAAGAACAAAATCGATCAGTCGCCTTCATCTTCGTCAGGTAGCAACCAAAATCGATCAGCACCATAAACGAATCTTCCAATATACCGACGACCCACAACCATTATTTATAGTCTTTTTTGTTTTCGATTAGGGGGCTCTGTTTATTTCGTTAGCCGTCAGTGGTGCGTAAAATACGTCGGTGGTGGTTATTGAAAGCAAAGCAAAGATTTGTTTCGTTTGCCCTTCCGATGGTGGTTCATTCGGTGTTTATTTTGTTTTCATCAGCTTGTTTTCATTCGGTGGTTCATACGGTCCCATCCACTTTAATTGCAATCTTCAGGTTTGTTTTCTACTTTGTTATGCAAAGTACTCGTGTTTATTTTGTTTTCATCAGTTTGTTTTCAAACCAAATTCATTAGGTTTGATAAAACCAAAAAGTATTTGTGTCATGGGTTTATGTTAATGTTATGCCAAGTATTTGTGTTGATATATAATGTGTTGATTAATATGGTGATTGTCACATTAGGTTGATCCATGATGGATATGGTGATTATGCAAGAACTCGAAGTAAAAAATGGGAATAAGTATGTAATATATATGGTTTAATAAAAAGAAATATATAAATTGTTTTTAATTATTTCATTAAGGGTAAAATGGGGATTACATAATTTTTTTTAATTAAATGGGTAAATATGTAATATGTATGGCTTAGTAAGGGGAAATATGTAATTTAGTTTTATGGTTGGGTATATATGTAATAAAATGTTTTAATAAGGGGAAATATGTAATTGCCCCAATATTCTTCTATGAACTTTGGACTTTAAACCATTGATAACCACCACTTGTAGTTTTAAATTACAACTACACCTTCATTCTGGATCTAATTTGCAGTTAAAGCAACAATGACACAAGCCGAAAATATATGTTCAAAACAATTAGGATAGGTAATTACATAAAAATTGTATAAGTGGCAGCTATGAAGTTACTTAAGTTAGGTTATCTTTTTGCATGTTCTGCATATGTGAGAACACCTTCAATTGTCTAATAGGAAAAAGAAGGAACATGCATTCAGGGTCATTTAAACGGTACATAGTGTCACACCCCCACCTCTCGTCACCTGAGATGATGTCATTAATTACTTTGAGAAGGTTGCGGATAGGGGTGTTAAAAAAATCCGAAATCCGAAAAAATCCGAAATCCGAATCGTATCCGAAACCCGAAAAAACCGATCCGAATTAAAGATTCGGATATTCGGATAGATTCGGATCGGATATAGGATATCCAAAATCCTCTTTATTCGGATCGGATATCTGAATTCAATCCGAATAACCCGAATAAACCCTATTTATTCGGGTTGTTCGGTTTATTCGGATGAAAAAATAGGTTTATTCGGGTTTTTCGGGTTATTCGGATAGATTCGGATCAGATAGAAAAAATTCGAATCGGGTCGGGTTTTGGATAAGGTCTAAAAAATTTCAAATCCGAATAACTCGAATAAACCATTATCCGATCCGATGAACACCCCTAGTTGCGGAAGCATAGTGGTGATGTATCATAGATGAGGTGTGACTTACTTGATCTGATATCATAACACACAGATTAACTTAAAGTAAACATATTACAAGGATGTCGTACTCACAACCAACATTAAATTATATAAACTAAGTTTATTACATTATCTGATTTATTTAATTACAAACGTATAGAGTGATGCCTCACCCGGTGGGTCACTGTCTCCCTGCAAAATGTTTGAAGTTTAAAAGATCATCACAAAGCTGGTGAGTCCGTAAAGTTCTTGTTCAACAATATAATATGATATGTAAGTTCTCAAAGTGTTCAGTTTAAGATAACCATGAGACCCATATCTAATTCCTTTCGGACGTGACTCTACGATCTTCGAAGACATTACTTGCTGGTAATATCTTATGGCTCATTGTCTTAATGTCTATTACTACATTAAGAAATTGTGAAAACATATAACAAACATTTACACCAAGGGGAGTTGCAAGCTCCCGGCAAATGGGTTATCAGCCAATAGTACTATCATTGTTTTATGTTCGGCCCCACACGGGTTCACTAGATACAGTTCAGAAGTGAGGACTTATAAGTTCTGTGATAGTGTTCTGTTCTACAGGAAAAATCCCATAAAATCCACAAGTTCTCAACAATCACATGAAATTACGCAGATAACAGTGATACATATCATATAGTTCTGAAAAGTTTCATAGTGCTACCCCGATGTTTATAAAAGATTAAAAAGAAAATGAGTTGTACGAAACTCACCTGATAACTTACGAGTAGCAGAATGTCACACAATTGGTAATAAAGAGGTGATTCTGCATTTATTTATGTTAAATTAGTTATTTATGGTTTAACTTACTGATTAGGTCTTTCTGAACGTCCAATGTCAAATACATTGCTTTGAAAGTCATGAAACCGATATTAGGTTTTTAATTAATTATTTTGATGTCATATCATACAATGTATGATAATGTAGGAACCTACACTGAATTAGATTCCTAATACAAAGTTGATGACATACTTGATTAACCAGAATAATCTTAGATTGACCAAATAGTTAATGTTGTTGATTATAATGCTAAAACAGTTTCTAGACAGATTAATGGCTTAGGAATGACTAATCCTTGTTATTGACTACCCAAATATCATGAAATATCACAATGTAGCATTAGAATAGGTTTAATAACCATGTTTAACATACTAATCTGACTGTTATCATAAACATCAGATAATCGTTCCAATGAGTATGTTAATGATTGTGATTAGTTTGAAACACTTGGATTTAACCTTGCATTTCAAAGATTAACCAAACTAATCACCTACATTGTCACAATCAAATGGTTTAAACCATTATAATCATGTGTATGATTTCATGCAAACCGGGCATTACAACGGATCAAAACAATGATTTACCGGTAAAACATCGTGTTCTTCGTTTATAATCAATCCTAGCCATCATCTAGGCAATAATCAACAACCCTAACTATATCATTACGTTTAAAATCAAAATCTAATCAATCATTATCAAGCTAGAAGGTTAAAATGAACCGTTACCTAATCTGATGGATTTCGGCACGTAAAACAACGATCAGGGCTTGTAGAGATGATCCCTGGTGCGATCTGGATGTTTAGAAAGCTTTAAAATGGAGTTTTAGAGCTGAAAATAAAGTTTTGGTCGTCTGAATGTGAAGAAAGATCGAGATTAGAAGAAAGGTGATAGTTTCCATGCGATCTGATCATTTTAACCCATTTTTGCCGACTTACAGTCCCCAGGCGTACCGCCCCATATGGGAGGTTGGCCCGGGGCGTACCGCGCGAGATGGGGAAATCCTGATTTTTTTGATTTTTTTTCGTTTCGCGATTCCGAACAATCCGTAACTCCGTTTCGCACACGATTTTAGCCCACGTTCACCATTTCTCACATACTATCAACCTGTAATAATTACAATCGTCAAATCAACGTGGATTTCTAGAACGACCACATGTGCTCATGTCATTGATGACATAATTCTTAACTGCAATTGTCACAGTCTCCTCCTGTTAGAGAAATTTAGTCCCGAAATTTAGTGAAGACTTACTTGATGACAATCGTTTATGAGAATAGATGTGGGTACTTTGCTTTCATCCGATCTTCACGTTCCCATGTATACTTAGGTCCACGTTGTGAGTTCCATCGCACTTTGAAAATTGGTATGCGACTATGTTTCAACACGTTTACTTCTCGATCCATCACCTCTACTGGCTCTTCACTAAACTAAAGTTTCTCATCAATTTGAATTTCTTCGAGAGGTATGATCAATGATTCGTCATCTAGGCACTTTTTCAGATTTGATACATGAAAGACATCATGAATATTATTGAGTTCAAGAGGTAACTCAAGTCTGTAGGCTACTGATCCAATTCGTTCAAGAATTTTAAATGGCCCTACAAATCTTGGTGAAAGCTTACCTCTCTTTCCAAATCTGAAAATGCCCTTCCAAGGTGAAACTTTCAACATTACTCGATCACCTATTTGGAATTCTAGAAGTCTACGACGATTATCAGCATAACTCTTTTGACGGTCGCGAGCAGCTTTAATTCCTTCTTGAATGAGTGTGATCTTATCAGTTGTTTCTTGAATGAATTCTGGGCCTATGATCTGGTTTTCACCTACCTCTGACCAACAGATAGGTGATCTACACTTGCGTCCATAAAGTGCTTCGAATGGAGCGCATTGAATACTGGTATGGTAGCTGTTATTGTATGAGAATTCAACAAGTGGAAGATGAATATCCCAGCTACCTCGAAAATCAATCACACAGCTTCTGAGCATATCTTCAAGAGTTTGATTCGTTTGTTCAGTCTGCCCGTCCGTTTGTGGATGATAAGCTGTGCTCATATTGATTTATGTGCCCAGAGCATTCTGAAGAGTTTGCCAAAATCGTGACATAAATCGACTATCTTTGTCAGAAATGATAGAGATTGGTACTCCATGTTGAGATGTTTGTCACACCCCCAAATTCCCACTCGTGGCGTATGTCCACGTGGATGTGACGTGTCCAGAATCACAGCTCAAGGTCATATAGAACACCTCTATATGTGTTTACAAATCCAAAGTTTGACACATACACTCATAAAATAAATTTGCAGCGGAATAAAAGTTATCATATCATATTGCAACGGAAAATCAAATGTTTGACAAAATGCAGCGGAAATGTAAATAGTTTAACACAACATTGTTTAACAGAATAAAAGTAAATTGTTTTCAAAATGACAAGACATAATGCATGTAAGTTCCTAATGCTCGTTCCTTAAATTGTGCATTCATGTCCTCCTGCTAGCCGCGCTAGTTACCTGAGAATACAAGTTAGAAAAAGTGTCAACACGATGGTTGGTGAGTTCACAGGTTTTGATATACATATAGTAAGAAAGTGTGTCATGCTGTTTATCAAATGTTAGTACCGAGCCCTAGGCCCAAAGTGTCAGTGCGTCACTACCTAACTAGACTTGTTTGTCCTTGCCTCCGCTATGTCTCGTATACATAGCAAGTTAGGTCAGTGTTTGCACGGGTTATGACATCCAATCAACATAGTGCCCCGTGGGGTTAGTCATTCCCTGATGGATCCATCCAAATCTACCACGTTGTTCGTACATTAACGGTAAGACTTTGTGAGGGCTTAATACGAGTTCAACACTTAATGTTTGTCCAATAAACCAGCATACACAATAAAATGTTGTAATAGCAATAATGTTTGACTCGATGCAACTAGTATTCTTCCCCTATTTAAAAGCGTTTGAAAAAGAGTAAAGAGGGGCCGTAAACTCACCTTAGTGAAGTAATCAAGTGTAAGCGTAAGCTCCTGAAGCGTCAAGTAGTGTAGTTGTAACAGCAAGTACCGGAACGTCCGGCAAGTCCGTACGGTAAGTGTACTTTCTACAGTAACTATGTGTACTTATATGATTTTAAACAGTACTTGAATTAACAAGATCTTAAATACAAGAAATCGTTGTACGTATTTTCGTATAAACTTAAATACATTAAGTACAACGTACATTTGGAACATTTGTTACATTTATTAAGTGAAAACTTAATTACAGTTAACACAACAAGTCACGAGAAACAACGATGCTCAAACAATACTCAGAAACATATCGGTTGCGATCTGATGTCCACAATTGATAGGAATCAGATGACCGACAAGTCAGTACAAAAACAATGTGAAAACAGGATGTTTAGTTGAGTCCGACAGTGAGGAAACACAATTTAAACACAATTTCAGTGATATTTCAGAATAACGAACTGACAGTGTGTTTGCGTGGGTGACGATTCACACAAACATATCTGTGAGTTTAGAATTCTGAAATAATGACTGAAAAGTAGAAAACAAAAGTCAGAAAGCGAAACCATCGTCGTATTCGTTCGGGTGACGATTCGAACGAATTACGCGCGAAGGTGACGCGATCTGACGAAACGAAAACGAAAACACGACACGAACGAAAGTAATTTAATAAAATAAAATAAATAACATTTTACAATTTTGAAACTCATCAAAATAATTAATTTAAACTCTTTTTATTTAAAACCATTTAAATTACACGTAATTTTTCCGGAAACGTAACGAAAACGCGAACCTAGCAACGAGAATGAACCCGAACACCCTCGGGGTATAAATACCCTTAAATGAGAGTTTTCCCTCATTTCTATCATCTTCAACCTCTCTCCAAACCCACAATCCCGGTTTTGAAACCCTAGCCACCACCAAACTTCTCCTCATCATATCTCTCTCATTTCTTAACGAAATTTGGTGATTCTTGCGCCCACGCGAAGCCCTCGACGAGCTCTACAAGAAAGTACAACAGATCGGAGCTGTTACTCACTAGAATTCGAGGTACTAGCATGAGAAAATCTCGAAAACTAGGGTT
This sequence comes from Mikania micrantha, assembly GCA_009363875.1. Taxonomy (NCBI): domain Eukaryota; kingdom Viridiplantae; phylum Streptophyta; class Magnoliopsida; order Asterales; family Asteraceae; genus Mikania; species Mikania micrantha. Next base: position 68,330,210 of record CM018698.1, read on the forward strand.
TTCACCCCTTTAGTCGACCCTTTCTTAAAAACCGGTTCTAAATCCCTCATTTTCGAACCATAGGACCACGAGCACAGCCCTTAACCACCACCACCGTTGAAACATCGAAATGAAGCTGATGGGTGGCCGAGCAAACCCCGGCCGAATGGGTGGCCCAGGGCCGCGAATGGCAACGGTCGAAAGAGGCTCCATTCGACCATTAGGGCCTTCATTCGAGCCTCACTTCATTCGCCCAGCAGCTCATTCGAACCTTCTTCAGTGCTGGTCCTCATTCGCCATTTCCTCCCCATTCGGCCATACTTCTTTCGGCCTTGCACTTCATTTGCCGAATCAGGTTCTTCATTCGACCTATCCTCTACCTAGTCGGCCAAGGTTCACAATAGCAACCCAGAACCACCCTCCCCGGTCAAGGTGGCCTGAAAAGTGAAATTCCTTAACCATCTCATATGGCAGCTAACAAGATCTACATGATGGGCCAAAACCCTAATTTAAGTGACTACATGGGCCCAACAGAAAGGGATCAGGCCCAGCAAAGATAGCTTCAGCCCAAAAATCATTAACAAGACCCAAATTCATTAATATAACCATTTAGGCTCAAAAAACTTAACCACAAACCCTAATGGGCCCAAGTGGTTTCCAACAGGCCCAACAGTAGGCCCAAAAGTGCTCTGGTTGGCCCAGAAGGGGCCCAACCTCATACTACCTAGGCCCAATGATATCTCGGCCCAACTCTACTGTTCCAGCCCAGAACCTATAGTAGGCCCAGTAAAGAACCTCAAAAACCTTGTTTGGCCCATGTTTATTGGACAAAATAGGCCCACGATCGATTTCAGCCCAAATGAACCAGGCCCAGGTTGGCCCATGCTCTATTTTACTACAGGCCTTGATGGGATTCAAGGGGCCCAATAAATTCAACCTTTGGCCCACAGATTTTGGCCCAAGGCCACCATTTTAGGCCAACAGTCCAATCTTTAGGCCTATCATTGTCCCAGCCCTATTTAGCCAGGCCCAACTTGGCTTATGAGTCATATTAGTGAAGGCCTGAGACAAATCTCAAAGGGCCCAACAAAATCAGCCCGAGGCCCACAGAAAACTAATTCAAGGCCTATTTTAAGGCCCTTGTCCTCACTTTTGGAGCCATTTTGTCATTCACTTGGTCAACAACCCATTTCTGGCCCAATTTCAATTCCAACAGCCTTATATGACTCTAGGCCCAACAAATATTACCAAGGCCCACCTTGGGCCCGATAAATTCCTTAGAGGCCCAAAACAAGGCCCACAAAGCTACTTGAACTCTAGCCTTTGTAACTTTTGGCAAGGCCTTTGTATTCCATTAGTCCAAATCATTGTCCCACACTTTCAAATAAGCCTCACCATCCTCAAATGTTCAAGAACTATTCCAAGGCCCATGTATTTGGGCCCATGGCCCAAATTGTTACACAAATGGCCCAACAAGTAACTTGGTCACAACGTTCGGTCCATATGCCATGATTAGGCCCACATGAGTTCACTACATTTCATAAGATCAAAATAAGATATGTCAAAAGAATGTTTGCTTAATTAATCAATAATTATGCGATAAATGTTCAAAACGTACAAAGTCAACAAAGACGAGTTGGAAACTAAGCACTAAGTCTTTCATCAAAGCAAATGGCATATAACTAATGACAATATGATAACTTATAAGGTCATTAACTTGAATCACACATATGGGACCGAACAGGAATCATGACCAAGTATTACGCGTGTTAGCCAACTTTAGGGCTAACACATATATCCACACACAAATCCCTACAAAACTTATACTTGCGAGTCTTAACAACGTGAAATCAATACAGGAACGTGAAAACAAACCAAATTACAATACAGAGCGCGTGCAGTCTTTTGTTTAAGCTAAGCCAACTCAACAGCAACAAGGTGAGTTCATTGCCCCTTTTCTAACATTTTTGTTTAAAACGCGGGGCTGAGAAGCATGCGTAAACTGTTTTATGTAAATTGTTTACTTGAATGCTTTTATATGTTTTACATGTATAAATGTTATCCTAGACTCATGTTTAGGAAACTGTTACGTACTAAAGAACTATTTCAAAGAACTATTTTCAAAGAACTAAAGATCTCGACAACGAACTATTTTCAAAGGTCTATTTCAAAGAGCTAACGGTCTATTCTCAAAGAACTAACGATCTATTCTCAAAGAACTAACGATCTATTTTCAAAGAACTATTTCAAGAGTGTGTTGTCAAAGAACTAACGATCTATTTTCAAAGAACTATTTCAAGAGTGTGTTGTCAAAGAACTAACGACCTATTTTCAAAGAACTATTTCAAGAGTGTGTTGTCAAAGAACTAACGATCTATTTTCAAAGAACTATTTCAAGAAGGTGTTGTCAAAGAACTAACGAGCTATTTCAAAGAACTAAGTACAAAGAACTATTTTGAGGAACATCTGGGAAATGCTCAAAGATAACATGTGCCAAAGAACTAAAGAACTAAAGAACTATGGACGGTCTAAAGAACTATGAAAGCCTATATATCAAAAGATGTCCTAGCTAGACTGATTGATTATAGGTCACATGTTTGATGAGGTTTACATATCTCCTCTACTACTAAGTACCTTGATTGACAGACTAGTCTACTCGAGTTGACCATAGGCCCCAATCATTAGGACTTAGATTTTATTGAATGTTTATTTATTTATTTAAATTAAGCATTTATAACTAATTCTACAATTGCTGTTTTAATCATATTTGTATGATGAACATATGAAATCAAGAGAGATTTCAAATGATTGCAATTACAGGAACAGAGAACAGAGGAATCATGGGTGTTTAAAAGTGTATGGTAGGTAAAAACGCTTAATTATCACTAACAACAATGTCCTATGCGGATTAGTATGTGGTGGGACGTCGTCTGGGCGGGGTTGTAGCCTTGACCCAGGGGTATGCCCTATATATAAGCATACCGATCTGGATGATACATGTGGTGTTAATGAGGTTAGGGTCTTTACCGAAAGAAGGGTTCAAAACATTTTCAAAATTTCAAAACTATATGAACTCACCAACCATGTGTTGACTTGATCTTTTGCATGACTTCTCAGGTGACGAACAGGTCAATTAGGAAGTCATTACTTCGGGACTAGGACTTCAATTAGAAGACTTAGTATTTTGGACCTGCATATATTTTGAAGACATCATTACACATACCATTTTGCATATCTTGTGTAAATACAAGATAGAAACTCATGGTGTTAACAGTAGAGTTATATTGTTAAATTATAAACAATACTGATGTAATTTAACTTTGTAATTCTATCATATTTAGCATTTCTCATGTATGTATCATGTGCCATATAACAATCTGATCAATTCGATTATCATTCACGATATCGCGCTCCGGGAACCTTCCGCCCGACGGGACAACCGATCCTATCCCGCCGGCTCGGGGTGTGACAGATTGGTATCAGAGCCATGGTTATAGAGAAATATAGGTCATTTATTTAAACGGTTTGGCCTAGACTATAACCTAGGGACCCTGCATGTAGAGAACTTAAGATTTAAGACTTATTGCATTATGTCTTCTGCATTCGATCATTGCACTAACCAATATTACATTGGTTATGATTACAATGTCACCAAGAAGACAACCATCACCGCCTCTACCTTCGCAGGAGACGGACCCAGCAGTCGAGGCACTTGCAACTTTGATCACTGAACAGTTGATGGCGGTCCTACCTGGAATCATTGCCCGGATCAGGAATAGTGAGGAGTTTGCTAAAATCTTCCCACTACTTTCTACAGAGCAGAAGAAATCGGAAACAGGAGAGTCAAGCAAGAAGCGAAAAAGGTGTCATCCTGAAGAATCAAGAGACCTTGTAATCTACACTGAAGCCATTCCTCTTCGTCAGATGGCCGTTGCTCCGGAGTCAGAGGGTCATAAGCTTCGTGCTGACAAATTTCCTTTATGTGCCACATGCGGTCTCCACCATGCTAAGGGCAAACTGTGCAAACATTGTCTGAACTGTGGGAAAAAGGGACACTGGAGTCGTGATTGTAATAATCCCCCGACTCATAACCAGAATCCCGGAAACACTACATATCCTCTTCCTCGATACAGAAAGGATTGCTATGTGTGCGGATTATCCGAACACATTTCACGGGACTGCCCCGTGAGGATATCTTCCACAAGTCCTGTACATTCTACGGGAAAAGATCCCCTTTGTTCAGTTTGTCACCACCATCATCGAGCTGAACTCTCATGTGTATCATGTACGTTTTGTGGAAGATACGAACATTGGATTCAAAAGTGTCGGTTAAATTTAACCAGGGAACAGAAACAAAAAGCGAGCACCTCTACTTCCTCTCAACACAACAACAACTGCTACACGTGCGGAATGCATGGACATTTTGCAAGGGACTGCCCTAGGAAAATGCATCCAGCAGACCCAGCAGTCACTGAGGAACTACTCGCTTTACCAGCTCCTGGGGAACATTCGGAGTCCGCTGACTCCATAGGTATGCAAATTTCATCTCAGTGCAGTAGGTTATTTGTTGGTGTATTAATTAGAACTGCATGGTCTGTTGTAGTTTTAGAAACAATAAATTATGATAGCCGTAAACAAAGTTAGTGTCAAAAGATAGTTGTAATAATAACTCAAGGAACCTTTAGGTTAAGTAAGCATTAAAAGATTAAATAAAGATAGAGAAATCCACAATTACATTTTAAATACAGTATTTAAGAAGAGAACTTAGGTTAAATAGAACACTAAAACTCATAGGAGTTCAAAATGTCCAAGTTAGTGTGTCAGCTTCCACCTTCCACCTGAACCTCTTAAAATTTTGAGTTACTTTAATTAGAGAACTATGGTTCAATGGCGTTAGTAAAGCATGAATGTTAGGACAATGCTGAGTCTTATTTAAAACAAGATAAGTGGATCAGGAGAAACCAGTTGTGAGTGCAAGACGAGGATATGACAAGAGACAACATTCCGAATGAAATATGGGCATTTCAAGTTACAATAATGCCTTTCGGATAGAAGAATGCATATATGATTTTCATGGGCTTCATGAACTGAGTATGCAAACTGTATCTGGATTAGTTTATCATTATCGTTAGGGATGACTTACTAAATCATTTTAATAGAAAGACAGAACGCGAAAGACATCTCAGGTATATTCTGGAGCTGTTAAAGGAATGACAACCCTATCCTGATTTCTTTCATTTGGAAATTAGGATGAGAATAAGTAACAGTTGGAACAACAGTTACAATGAGTTCTGAAAGGCACATGACTTCCGGGTACAAGTAAGATAAATATACATCACCTCACAGTGAGTATAGTATTACTTAGAAGGGATAGACCATTACCTTTATTCCAATAGTAATACCATATCTTAAGTAGACCATCCCAATATATAAGTCCACTTCCAAAGTTGAGAACAGATTAAACAGATGGTGAAGTATGCATACGGTTATATCAAATAACCTAAGAATTCACCATGTGACGTGAGAATCTTAACCAGACGATCAAGATTCAGAGTTGTCAGAGTCACTTATGAAAGCTTTAAGGAGTGTGTCAGGTGATAGAACAGAAAGACAATTTGAGATAAACTGGAGGAAATGCCTACCACCAAAATGGTGGATTTAGGTAATAGGTCAATCCAGAAGAATTACTCTTGAGAAAGCACACGAACCAGACAATTAGTGCATTCGGGCGCCGATAAAATGTACTGAGAATTACAGAGATTTTATTGGTGGCCGGGAATGAAGAAAGACATAGCCGAATACGTCGGCAGATGTCTTGCGTGTGCAAGAGTAAAGGCGGAACACCAGAAACCGTCTGGTTTACTGGAACAGCCTGAGATTCCACTCTGGAAGTGGGAACAAATAGCTATGGACTTCATTACCAAGCTACCCCGCACTTCCAGTGGTCACGATACAATTTGGGTGATCATCGATCGTTTAACAAAATCTGCTCACTTCTTGCCGATGCGTGAAACTTTCACGATGGATAAACTGGCAAGATTGTACATCAATGAGATAGTGGTACGCCATGGTGTGCCATTGTCAATTATTTCTGATAGAGACAGCAGATTTACTTCAAGGTTCTGGCAATCACTGCAGAAATCTCTAGGGACACAGTTAAATTTGAGTACAGCTTACCATCCACAAACGGACGGTCAAAGCGAACGTACAATTCAAACCCTAGAGGACATGTTAAGAACTTGTGTTCTGGATTTCGGTGGTAATTGGGATTCTCATTTGCCACTGATCGAGTTCTCCTACAACAACAGTTATCACAGCAGCATCGGTTGTGCCCCATTCGAGGCTCTTTATGGTCGAGAATGTCGGTCGCCGATCTGTTGGTCGGAGTAGGAGATAATCGTATCACTGGACCAGAACTTATACAAGAGACTACAGACAAGATAGCTCAAATACAACAAAGACTACAAGCAACACGAAGCAGACAAAAGAGCTATGCTGATAAACGGCGCAAGCCGTTGGAATTCCAAGTGGGTGATCGTGTCATGTTAAAGGTTTCCCCTTGGAAAGGTGTAGTTCGATTCGCGAAGAAAGGCAAACTAACACCACGATACGTGGGACCGTTCGAGATCATCGAACGTATTGGTCCTGTGGCGTACAGATTGAGCTTACCAGATGAACTCAGTGGTGTGCATGACGTGTTTCACGTCTCGAACTTAAAGAAATGCCTTGCTGACGAATCACTCGTCATTCCACTTGAAGAGATTCAAGTTGATGAACAGTTGCACTTTATCGAAGAACCTTTAGAGATTATGGATCGCAAGGTTAAACAACTGAGGCGAAGCCGTATCCCCATTGTAAAGGTTCGTTGGAACTCAAGACGCGGACCCGAGTTTACTTGGGAACGTGAAGATCACATGAAGTTAAAGTATCCCCAACTATTTGAAGAAGAAACTGTACCCGATAACAACTCTTAAATTTCGGGACGAAATTTCTTTAACAAGGGGAGACTGTAACAGCAAGTACCGGAACGTCCGGCAAGTCCGTACGGTAAGTGTACTTTCTACAGTAACTATGTGTACTTATATGATTTTAAACAGTACTTGAATTAACAAGATCTTAAATACAAGAAATCGTTGTACGTATTTTCGTATAAACTTAAATACATTAAGTACAACGTACATTTGGAACATTTGTTACATTTATTAAGTGAAAACTTAATTACAGTTAACACAACAAGTCACGAGAAACAACGATGCTCAAACAATACTCAGAAACATATCGGTTGCGATCTGATGTCCACAATTGATAGGAATCAGATGACCGACAAGTCAGTACAAAAACAATGTGAAAACAGGATGTTTAGTTGAGTCCGACAGTGAGGAAACACAATTTAAACACAATTTCAGTGATATTTCAGAATAACGAACTGACAGTGTGTTTGCGTGGGTGACGATTCACACAAACATATCTGTGAGTTTAGAATTCTGAAATAATGACTGAAAAGTAGAAAACAAAAGTCAGAAAGCGAAACCATCGTCGTATTCGTTCGGGTGACGATTCGAACGAATTACGCGCGAAGGTGACGCGATCTGACGAAACGAAAACGAAAACACGACACGAACGAAAGTAATTTAATAAAATAAATAACATTTTACAATTTTGAAACTCATCAAAATAATTAATTTAAACTCTTTTTATTTAAAACCATTTAAATTACGCGTAATTTTTCCGGAAACGTAACGAAAACGCGAACCGAGCAACGAGAATGAACCCGAACACCCTCGGGGTATAAATACCCTTAAATGAGAGTTTTCCCTCATTTCTATCATCTTCAACCTCTCTCCAAACCCACAATCCCGGTTTTGAAACCCTAGCCACCACCAAACTTCTCCTCATCATATCTCTCTCATTTCTTAACGAAATTTGGTGATTCTTGCGCCCACGCGAAGCCCTCGACGAGCTCTACAAGAAAGTACAACAGATCGGAGCTGTTACTCACTAGAATTCGAGGTACTAGCATGAGAAAATCTCGAAAACTAGGGTTTTCACCCCTTTAGTCGACCCTTTCTTAAAAACCGGTTCTAAATCCCTCATTTTCGAACCATAGGACCACGAGCACAGCCCTTAACCACCACCACCGTTGAAACATCGAAATGAAGCTGATGGGTGGCCGAGCAAACCCCGGCCGAATGGGTGGCCCAGGGCCGCGAATGGCAACGGCCGAAAGAGGCTCCATTCGACCATTAGGGCCTTCATTCGAGCCTCACTTCATTCGCCCAGCAGCTCATTTGAACCTTCTTCAGTGCTGGTCCTCGTTCGCCATTTCCTCCCCATTCGGCCATACTTCTTTCGGCCTTGCACTTCATTTGCCGAATCAGGTTCTTCATTCGACCTATCCTCTACCTAGTCGGCCAAGGTTCACAATAGCAACCCAGAACCACCCTCCCCGGTCAAGGTGGCCTGAAAAGTGAAATTCCTTAACCATCTCATATGGCAGCTAACAAGATCTACATGATGGGCCAAAACCCTAATTTAAGTGACTACATGGGCCCAACAGAAAGGGATCAGGCCCAGCAAAGATAGCTTCAGCCCAACAATCATTAACAAGACCCAAATTCATTAATATAACCATTTAGGCTCAAAAGACTTAACCACAAACCCTAATGGGCCCAAGTGGTTTCCAACAGGCCCAACAGTAGGCCCAAAAGTGCTCTGGTTGGCCCAGAAGGGGCCCAACCTCATACTACCTAGGCCCAATGATATCTCGGCCCAACTCTACTGTTCCAGCCCAGAACCTATAGTAGGCCCAGTAAAGAACCTCAAAAACCTTGTTTGGCCCATGTTTATTGGACAAAATAGGCCCACGATCGATTTCAGCCCAAATGAACCAGGCCCAGGTTGGCCCATGCTCTATTTTACTACAGGCCTTGATGGGATTCAAGGGGCCCAATAAATTCAACCTTTGGCCCACAGATTTTGGCCCAAGGCCACCATTTTAGGCCAACAGTCCAATCTTTAGGCCTATCATTGTCCCAGCCCTATTTAGCCAGGCCCAACTTGGCTTATGAGTCATATTAGTGAAGGCCTGAGACAAATCTCAAAGGGCCCAACAAAATCAGCCCGAGGCCCACAGAAAACTAATTCAAGGCCTATTTTGAGGCCCTTGTCCTCACTTTTGGAGCCATTTTGTCATTCACTTGGTCAACAACCCATTTCTGGCCCAATTTCAATTCCAACAGCCTTATATGACTCTAGGCCCAACAAATATTACCAAGGCCCACCTTGGGCCCGATAAATTCCTTAGAGGCCCAAAACAAGGCCCACAAAGCTACTTGAACTCTAGCCTTTGTAACTTTTGGCAAGGCCTTTGTATTCCATTAGTCCAAATCATTGTCCCACACTTTCAAATAAGCCTCACCATCCTCAAATGTTCAAGAACTATTCCAAGGCCCATGTATTTGGGCCCATGGCCCAAATTGTTACACAAATGGCCCAACAAGTAACTTGGTCACAACGTTCGGTCCATATGCCATGATTAGGCCCACATGAGTTCACTACATTTCATAAGATCAAAATAAGATATGTCAAAAGAATGTTTGCTTAATTAATCAATAATTATGCGATAAATGTTCAAAACGTACAAAGTCAACAAAGACGAGTTGGAAACTAAGCACTAAGTCTTTCATCAAAGCAAATGGCATATAACTAATGACAATATGATAACTTATAAGGTCATTAACTTGAATCACACATATGGGACCGAACAGGAATCATGACCAAGTCTTACGCGTGTTAGCCAACTTTAGGGCTAACACATATATCCACACACAAATCCCTACAAAACTTATACTTGCGAGTCTTAACAACGTGAAATCAATACAGGAACGTGAAAAACAAACCAAATTACAATACAGAGCGCGTGCAGTCTTTTGTTTAAGCTAAGCCAACTCAACAGCAACAAGGTGAGTTCATTGCCCCTTTTCTAACATTTTTGTTTAAAACGCGGGGCTGAGAAGCATGCGTAAACTGTTTTATGTAAATTGTTTACTTGAATGCTTTTATATGTTTTACATGTATAAATGTTATCCTAGACTCATGTTTAGGAAACTGTTACGTACTAAAGAACTATTTCAAAGAACTATTTTCAAAGAACTAAAGATCTCGACAACGAACTATTTTCAAAGGTCTATTTCAAAGAGCTAACGGTCTATTCTCAAAGAACTAACGATCTATTCTCAAAGAACTAACGATCTATTTTCAAAGAACTATTTCAAGAGTGTGTTGTCAAAGAACTAACGATCTATTTTCAAAGAACTATTTCAAGAGTGTGTTGTCAAAGAACTAACGACCTATTTTCAAAGAACTATTTCAAGAGTGTGTTGTCAAAGAACTAACGATCTATTTTCAAAGAACTATTTCAAGAAGGTGTTGTCAAAGAACTAACGAGCTATTTCAAAGAACTAAGTACAAAGAACTATTTTGAGGAACATCTGGGAAATGCTCAAAGATAACATGTGCCAAAGAACTAAAGAACTAAAGAACTATGGACGGTCTAAAGAACTATGAAAGCCTATATATCAAAAGATGTCCTAGCTAGACTGATTGATTATAGGTCACATGTTTGATGAGGTTTACATATCTCCTCTACTACTAAGTACCTTGATTGACAGACTAGTCTACTCGAGTTGACCATAGGCCCCAATCATTAGGACTTAGATTTTATTGAATGTTTATTTATTTATTTAAATTAAGCATTTATAACTAATTCTACAATTGCTGTTTTAATCATATTTGTATGATGAACATATGAAATCAAGAGAGATTTCAAATGATTGCAATTACAGGAACAGAGAACAGAGGAATCATGGGTGTTTAAAAGTGTATGGTAGGTAAAAACGCTTAATTATCATTAACAACAATGTCCTATGCGGATTAGTATGTGGTGGGACGTCGTCTGGGCGGGGTTGTAGCCTTGACCCAGGGGTATGCCCTATATATAAGCATACCGATCTGGATGATACATGTGGTGTTAATGAGGTTAGGGTCTTTACCGAAAGAAGGGTTCAAAACATTTTCAAAATTTCAAAACTATATGAACTCACCAACCATGTGTTGACTTGATCTTTTGCATGACTTCTCAGGTGACGAACAGGTCAATTAGGAAGTCATTACTTCGGGACTAGGACTTCAATTAGAAGACTTAGTATTTTGGACCTGCATATTTTGAAGACATCATTACACATACCATTTTGCATATCTTGTGTAAATACAAGATAGAAACTCATGGTGTTAACAGTAGAGTTACATTGTTAAATTATAAACAATACTGATGTAATTTAACTTTGTAATTCTATCATATTTAGCATTTCTCATGTATGTATCATGTGCCATATAACAATCTGATCAATCCGATTATCATTCACGATATCGCGCTCCGGGAACCTTCCGCCCGACGGGACAACCGATCCTATCCCGCCGGCTCGGGGTGTGACAGATTGGTATCAGAGCCATGGTTATAGAGAAATATAGGTCATTTATTTAAACGGTTTGGCCTAGACTATAACCTAGGGACCCTGCATGTAGAGAACTTAAGATTTAAGACTTATTGCATTATGTCTTCTGCATTCGATCATTGCACTAACCAATATTACATTGGTTATGATTACAATGTCACCAAGAAGACAACCATCACCGCCTCTACCTTCGCAGGAGACGGACCCAGCAGTCGAGGCACTTGCAACTTTGATCACTGAACAGTTGATGGCGGTCCTACCTGGAATCATTGCCCGGATCAGGAATAGTGAGGAGTTTGCTAAAATCTTCCCACTACTTTCTACAGAGCAGAAGAAATCGGAAACAGGAGAGTCAAGCAAGAAGCGAAAAAGGTGTCATCCTGAAGAATCAAGAGACCTTGTAATCTACACTGAAGCCATTCCTCTTCGTCAGATGGCCGTTGCTCCGGAGTCAGAGGGTCATAAGCTTCGTGCTGACAAATTTCCTTTATGTGCCACATGCGGTCTCCACCATGCTAAGGGCAAACTGTGCAAACATTGTCTGAACTGTGGGAAAAAGGGACACTGGAGTCGTGATTGTAATAATCCCCCGACTCATAACCAGAATCCCGGAAACACTACATATCCTCTTCCTCGATACAGAAAGGATTGCTATGTGTGCGGATTATCCGAACACATTTCACGGGACTGCCCCGTGAGGATATCTTCCACAAGTCCTGTACATTCTACGGGAAAAGATCCCCTTTGTTCAGTTTGTCACCACCATCATCGAGCTGAACTCTCATGTGTATCATGTACGTTTTGTGGAAGATACGAACATTGGATTCAAAAGTGTCGGTTAAATTTAACCAGGGAACAGAAACAAAAAGCGAGCACCTCTACTTCCTCTCAACACAACAACAACTGCTACACGTGCGGAATGCATGGACATTTCGCAAGGGACTGCCCTAGGAAAATGCATCCAGCAGACCCAGCAGTCACTGAGGAACTACTCGCTTTACCAGCTCCTGGGGAACATTCGGAGTCCGATGACTCCATAGGTATGCAAATTTCATCTCAGTGCAGTAGGTTATTTGTTGGTGTATTAATTAGAACTGCATGGTCTGTTGTAGTTTTAGAAACAATAAATTATGATAGCCGTAAACAAAGTTAGTGTCAAAAGATAGTTGTAATAATAACTTAAGGAACCTTTAGGTTAAGTAAGCATTAAAAGATTAAATAAAGATAGAGAAATCCACAATTACATTTTAAATACAGTATTTAAGAAGAGAACTTAGGTTAAATAGAACACTAAAACTCATAGGAGTTCAAAATGTCCAAGTTAGTGTGTCAGCTTCCACCTTCCACCTGAACCTCTTAAAATTTTGAGTTACTTTAATTAGAGAACTATGGTTCAATGGCGTTAGTAAAGCATGAATGTTAGGACAATGCTGAGTCTTATTTAAAACAAGATAAGTGGATCAGGAGAAACCAGTTGTGAGTGCAAGACGAGGATATGACAAGAGACAACATTCCGAATGAAATATGGGCATTTCAAGTTACAATAATGCCTTTCGGATAGAAGAATGCATATATGATTTTCATGGGCTTCATGAACTGAGTATGCAAACTGTATCTGGATTAGTTTATCATTATCGTTAGGGATGACTTACTAAATCATTTTAATAGAAAGACAGAACGCGAAAGACATCTCAGGTATATTCTGGAGCTGTTAAAGGAATGACAACCCTATCCTGATTTCTTTCATTTGGAAATTAGGATGAGAATAAGTAACAGTTGGAACAACAGTTACAATGAGTTCTGAAAGGCACATGACTTCCGGGTACAAGTAAGATAAATATACATCACCTCACAGTGAGTATAGTATTACTTAGAAGGGATAGACCATTACCTTTATTCCAATAGTAATACCATATCTTAAGTAGACCTTCCCAATATATAAGTCCACTTCCAAAGTTGAGAACAGATTAAACAGATGGTGAAGTATGCATACGGTTATATCAAATAACCTAAGAATTCACCATGTGACGTGAGAATCTTAACCAGACGATCAAGATTCAGAGTTGTCAGAGTCACTTATGAAAGCTTTAAGGAGTGTGTCAGGTGATAGAACAGAAAGACAATTTGAGATAAACTGGATGAAATGCCTACCACCAAAATGGTGGATTTAGGTAATAGGTCAATCCAGAAGAATTACTCTTGAGAAAGCACACGAACCAGATAATTAGTGCATTCGGGCGCCGATAAAATGTACTGAGAATTACAGAGATTTTATTGGTGGCCGGGAATGAAGAAAGACATAGCCGAATACGTCGGCAGATGTCTTGCGTGTGCAAGAGTAAAGGCGGAACACCAGAAACCGTCTGGTTTACTGGAACAGCCTGAGATTCCACTCTGGAAGTGGGAACAAATAGCTATGGACTTCATTACCAAGCTACCCCGCACTTCCAGTGGTCACGATACAATTTGGGTGATCATCGATCGTTTAACAAAATCTGCTCACTTCTTGCCGATGCGTGAAACTTTCACGATGGATAAACTGGCAAGATTGTACATCAATGAGATAGTGGTACGCCATGGTGTGCCATTGTCAATTATTTCTGATAGAGACAGCAGATTTACTTCAAGGTTCTGGCAATCACTGCAGAAATCTCTAGGGACACAGTTAAATTTGAGTACAGCTTACCATCCACAAACGGACGGTCAAAGCGAACGTACAATTCAAACCCTAGAGGACATGTTAAGAACTTGTGTTCTGGATTTCGGTGGTAATTGGGATTCTCATTTGCCACTGATCGAGTTCTCCTACAACAACAGTTATCACAGCAGCATCGGTTGTGCCCCATTCGAGGCTCTTTATGGTCGAGAATGTCGGTCGCCGATCTGTTGGTCGGGAGTAGGAGATAATCGTATCACTGGACCAGAACTTATACAAGAGACTACAGACAAGATAGCTCAAATACAACAAAGACTACAAGCAACACGAAGCAGACAAAAGAGCTATGCTGATAAACGGCGCAAGCCGTTGGAATTCCAAGTGGGTGATCGTGTCATGTTAAAGGTTTCCCCTTGGAAAGGTGTAGTTCGATTCGCGAAGAAAGGCAAACTAACACCACGATACGTGGGACCGTTCGAGATCATCGAACGTATTGGTCCTGTGGCGTACAGATTGAGCTTACCAGATGAACTCAGTGGTGTGCATGACGTGTTTCACGTCTCGAACTTAAAGAAATGCCTTGCTGACGAATCACTCGTCATTCCACTTGAAGAGATTCAAGTTGATGAACAGTTGCACTTTATCGAAGAACCTTTAGAGATTATGGATCGCAAGGTTAAACAACTGAGGCGAAGCCGTATCCCCATTGTAAAGGTTCGTTGGAACTCAAGACGCGGACCCGAGTTTACTTGGGAACGTGAAGATCACATGAAGTTAAAGTATCCCCAACTATTTGAAGAAGAAACTGTACCCGATAACAACTCTTAAATTTCGGGACGAAATTTCTTTAACAAGGGGAGACTGTAACAGCAAGTACCGGAACGTCCGGCAAGTCCGTACGGTAAGTGTACTTTCTACAGTAACTATGTGTACTTATATGATTTTAAACAGTACTTGAATTAACAAGATCTTAAATACAAGAAATCGTTGTACGTATTTTCGTATAAACTTAAATACATTAAGTACAACGTACATTTGGAACATTTGTTACATTTATTAAGTGAAAACTTAATTACAGTTAACACAACAAGTCACGAGAAACAACGATGCTCAAACAATACTCAGAAACATATCGGTTGCGATCTGATGTCCACAATTGACAGGAATCAGATGACCGACAAGTCAGTACAAAAACAATGTGAAAACAGGATGTTTAGTTGAGTCCGACAGTGAGGAAACACAATTTAAACACAATTACAGTGATATTTCAGAATAACGAACTGACAGTGTGTTTGCGTGGGTGACGATTCACACAAACATATCTGTGAGTTTAGAATTCTGAAATAATGACTGAAAAGTAGAAAACAAAAGTCAGAAAGCGAAACCATCGTCGTATTCGTTCGGGTGACGATTCGAACGAATTACGCGCGAAGGTGACGCGATCTGACGAAACGAAAACGAAAACACGACACGAACGAAAGTAATTTAATAAAATAAAATAAATAACATTTTACAATTTTGAAACTCATCAAAATAATTAATTTAAACTCTTTTTATTTAAAACCATTTAAATTACGCGTAATTTTTCCGGAAACGTAACGAAAACGCGAACCGAGCAACGAGAATGAACCCGAACACCCTCGGGGTATAAATACCCTTAAATGAGAGTTTTCCCTCATTTCTATCATCTTCAACCTCTCTCCAAACCCACAATCCCGGTTTTGAAACCCTAGCCACCACCAAACTTCTCCTCATCATATCTCTCTCATTTCTTAACGAAATTTGGTGATTCTTGCGCCCACGCGAAGCCCTCGACGAGCTCTACAAGAAAGTACAACAGATCGGAGCTGTTACTCACTAGAATTCGAGGTACTAGCATGAGAAAATCTCGAAAACTAGGGTTTTCACCCCTTTAGTCGACCCTTTCTTAAAAACCGGTTCTAAATCCCTCATTTTCGAACCATAGGACCACGAGCACAGCCCTTAACCACCACCACCGTTGAAACATCGAAATGAAGCTGATGGGTGGCCGAGCAAACCCCGGCCGAATGGGTGGCCCAGGGCCGCGAATGGCAACGGCCGAAAGAGGCTCCATTCGACCATTAGGGCCTTCATTCGAGCCTCACTTCATTCGCCCAGCAGCTCATTCGAACCTTCTTCAGTGCTGGTCCTCATCCGCCATTTCCTCCCCATTCGGCCATACTTCTTTCGGCCTTGCACTTCATTTGCCGAATCAGGTTCTTCATTCGACCTATCCTCTACCTAGTCGGCCAAGGTTCACAATAGCAACCCAGAACCACCCTCCCCGGTCAAGGTGGCCTGAAAAGTGAAATTCCTTAACCATCTCATATGGCAGCTAACAAGATCTACATGATGGGCCAAAACCCTAATTTAAGTGACTACATGGGCCCAACAGAAAGGGATCAGGCCCAGCAAAGATAGCTTCAGCCCAACAATCATTAACAAGACCCAAATTCATTAATATAACCATTTAGGCTCAAAAGACTTAACCACAAACCCTAATGGGCCCAAGTGGTTTCCAACAGGCCCAACAGTAGGCCCAAAAGTGCTCTGGTTGGCCCAGAAGGGCCCAACCTCATACTACCTAGGCCCAATGATATCTCGGCCCAACTCTACTGTTCCAGCCCAGAACCTATAGTAGGCCCAGTAAAGAACCTCAAAAACCTTGTTTGGCCCATGTTTATTGGACAAAATAGGCCCACGATCGATTTCAGCCCAAATGAACCAGGCCCAGGTTGGCCCATGCTCTATTTTACTACAGGCCTTGATGGGATTCAAGGGGCCCAATAAATTCAACCTTTGGCCCACAGATTTTGGCCCAAGGCCACCATTTTAGGCCAACAGTCCAATCTTTAGGCCTATCATTGTCCCAGCCCTATTTAGCCAGGCCCAACTTGGCTTATGAGTCATATTAGTGAAGGCCTGAGACAAATATCAAAGGGCCCAACAAAATCAGCCCGAGGCCCACAGAAAACTAATTCAAGGCCTATTTTAAGGCCCTTGTCCTCACTTTTGGAGCCATTTTGTCATTCACTTGGTCAACAACCCATTTCTGGCCCAATTTCAATTCCAACAGCCTTATATGACTCTAGGCCCAACAAATATTACCAAGGCCCACCTTGGGCCCGATAAATTCCTTAGAGGCCCAAAACAAGGCCCACAAAGCTACTTGAACTCTAGCCTTTGTAACTTTTGGCAAGGCCTTTGTATTCCATTAGTCCAAATCATTGTCCCACACTTTCAAATAAGCCTCACCATCCTCAAATGTTCAAGAACTATTCCAAGGCCCATGTATTTGGGCCCATGGCCAAATTGTTACACAAATGGCCCAACAAGTAACTTGGTCACAACGTTCGGTCCATATGCCATGATTAGGCCCACATGAGTTCACTACATTTCATAAGATCAAAATAAGATATGTCAAAAGAATGTTTGCTTAATTAATCAATAATTATGCGATAAATGTTCAAAACGTACAAAGTCAACAAAGACGAGTTGGAAACTAAGCACTAAGTCTTTCATCAAAGCAAATGGCATATAACTAATGACAATATGATAACTTATAAGGTCATTAACTTGAATCACACATATGGGACCGAACAGGAATCATGACCAAGTATTACGCGTGTTAGCCAACTTTAGGGCTAACACATATATCCACACACAAATCCCTACAAAACTTATACTTGCGAGTCTTAACAACGTGAAATCAATACAGGAACGTGAAAAACAAACCAAATTACAATACAGAGCGCGTGCAGTCTTTTGTTTAAGCTAAGCCAACTCAACAGCAACAAGGTGAGTTCATTGCCCCTTTTCTAACATTTTTGTTTAAAACGCGGGGCTGAGAAGCATGCGTAAACTGTTTTATGTAAATTGTTTACTTGAATGCTTTTATATGTTTTACATGTATAAATGTTATCCTAGACTCATGTTTAGGAAACTGTTACGTACTAAAGAACTATTTCAAAGAACTATTTTCAAAGAACTAAAGATCTCGACAACGAACTATTTTCAAAGGTCTATTTCAAAGAGCTAACGGTCTATTCTCAAAGAACTAACGATCTATTCTCAAAGAACTAACGATCTATTTTCAAAGAACTATTTCAAGAGTGTGTTGTCAAAGAACTAACGATCTATTTTCAAAGAACTATTTCAAGAGTGTGTTGTCAAAGAACTAACGACCTATTTTCAAAGAACTATTTCAAGAGTGTGTTGTCAAAGAACTAACGATCTATTTTCAAAGAACTATTTCAAGAAGGTGTTGTCAAAGAACTAACGAGCTATTTCAAAGAACTAAGTACAAAGAACTATTTTGAGGAACATCTGGGAAATGCTCAAAGATAACATGTGCCAAAGAACTAAAGAACTAAAGAACTATGGACGGTCTAAAGAACTATGAAAGCCTATATATCAAAAGATGTCCTAGCTAGACTGATTGATTATAGGTCACATGTTTGATGAGGTTTACATATCTCCTCTACTACTAAGTACCTTGATTGACAGACTAGTCTACTCGAGTTGACCATAGGCCCCAATCATTAGGACTTAGATTTTATTGAATGTTTATTTATTTATTTAAATTAAGCATTTATAACTAATTCTACAATTGCTGTTTTAATCATATTTGTATGATGAACATATGAAATCAAGAGAGATTTCAAATGATTGCAATTACAGGAACAGAGAACAGAGGAATCATGGGTGTTTAAAAGTGTATGGTAGGTAAAAACGCTTAATTATCACTAACAACAATGTCCTATGCGGATTAGTATGTGGTGGGACGTCGTCTGGGCGGGGTTGTAGCCTTGACCCAGGGGTATGCCCTATATATAAGCATACCGATCTGGATGATACATGTGGTGTTAATGAGGTTAGGGTCTTTACCGAAAGAAGGGTTCAAAACATTTTCAAAATTTCAAAACTATATGAACTCACCAACCATGTGTTGACTTGATCTTTTGCATGACTTCTCAGGTGACGAACAGGTCAATTAGGAAGTCATTACTTCGGGACTAGGACTTCAATTAGAAGACTTAGTATTTTGGACCTGCATATATTTTGAAGACATCATTACACATACCATTTTGCATATCTTGTGTAAATACAAGATAGAAACTCATGGTGTTAACAGTAGAGTTATATTGTTAAATTATAAACAATACTGATGTAATTTAACTTTGTAATTCTATCATATTTAGCATTTCTCATGTATGTATCATGTGCCATATAACAATCTGATCAATCCGATTATCATTCACGATATCGCGCTCCGGGAACCTTCCGCCCGACGGGACAACCGATCCTATCCCGCCGGCTCGGGGTGTGACAGTAGTCGGTCACCGGCAACCTATATCGTACACCGTACGTGAGTTCGTGTATGTGACCATGCTAGTGTTCGTGTTAGTGCTCGTGTTTGTGCCAACAACCCTTGGTTGTGCATGTTTGTCCGTGTCGGTCCACAATGACCATGTTTGCTCGTGTTGGTCCACATTGACCGTGTTTGACTGTGTTGGTCCACAATGACCGTGTTTGACCAAGTTTGACCAGAGTTGACCGTGTCAAGTCAACGACCCGTTGGTGAACCGGGTGATGGTTGTGAATCGTGTAGCAATCGTGTAAGTGCTCGTCGTGTGCAAAACGCGCAAGTCGTGTCTATGGACAACTTACTATTTATAGTAAGTTTCCATTTTTGGAAAGTTCACAAAGCATAACAGTTTTAAAGTTCTAGCATGCTCATTTGTTCTACGTGATCATGTTAACACATAGCACATCATCATACGGATTCACATAAGTCGTTTATAACATGTTAGCACATAAAAGTTTCCTAAAATGGAAAGTTTCCATTTATAGCATACGTGACATCGGAAACCATCTAACTTAGCATCTAATCATCATGTTATAGCATATTAAGTCATTTAGCATGCTCAAATCGTACAACATATTCATAGGTTGGTTTTTGTAAAAATAAAGTTACTATAAATAGTAACTTTATGGTTTTTGCATAAAATGGTCATTTAAACCTTTCTAAGCCAATTTTCTCATCATCAATCATCATAAATACTAATCTAGCATCATTCAAACATGTCAACATAACCAAATTCATCCACTTAGCATTATTTAAATAACAAAAGTTACTAAAAATAGTAACTTATCACATATGACCAAATTTATCACTACAAATCACTATCTAAGAATACAAATCGTCATAATATCATTCATACAACATATCTAGACACATGCATGCTCATCCTCTTCACCAAATCATCATCTTGTAACTCAAAAGTTACTAAAAATAGAAAGATTCATAAAAATCATATTTTATTCATCAACATCACAATCTAGCCTTGCAACATTACTTATGCATCATCAACAAACATCTCAACATCAACAAAGTCATCTAGATTGCCCTAGATCATACATGCATGGCATTATTTCATCAAGTTAAGACCAAATCATGATACTTACACAAGCACATCATCATGGACCATCATGAAACACTATCTAAACATCATAGATCATCATAAAACACATTAAAACTAGTAAACCCAGAAGTAGATCTCTTGCATGTGATGCCATGGTGCTTGCATGTGTGATTTAACACTTGCATATGTGTGTAGAAGTGAGAATAGTGCATTTTAGACTACAAGGAGCATCAATCTACCTTCCAACGCCTCAAAGATCCTGAGATAGTGATGAGAGCAGTCTCTAGAGCTCCTGGACAGTAGTCTTGCGCAGAGAAACAACGATGATGGTGATGGTGCGAGCTCCAACTTCCTTCTCAAGCTTCTAAGTCTTCGAATCCTCACTTGAGCTTCAAGAATGGTGTTAATGGAGGTTATTAGGGTGTTACAGAGGTGCTTGGAGAGGTTTTAGGACAGATAAACTCCTGGGATGGCGTCTGAGTTCGATTGAAATGATGATATAGAGATAATGATGGATTTTGTGTTGCTCAAGAAGATTTTAAGCTGTCAGAGTGGTCAGGCGTATCGCCTGACGTGGTGGTTCGATTTGGTGCGTTACGTGCGGGTGGAACGGATGAGGCGCCATATTCCTCATCCGCGCGCATCGCCTGAGGTGAAGGCCTCGGGTCAGGCGTACCGCCTGGCCCATTTGTCAAGCCCAATAAGCTTGTTTTGTTGTTCTGGGCCCATTCTCGCCCGTTTCTCGGCTTTAGAACATCGTTCGAGCGTCGTTTGGACTCTAATCCTCGATTATTAGCCATAATTGACTTGTGAAGCGTTTCTGTGCTTAAGTGTTGTGACGTCCACCAACGTTCGTGACTTTTGACACGTGTGCGCAGTTTCTGATAATCCCTTGGATTATCATGTTGTGTAACAATGTTCGTACTGTCGTGCCACGTGTCACACAAAATTAATCTAGTTCTAGTGCCACGTGTACATAAGGCATTTAAATAAACATTTAAATAAATGAAAAGCTGACCTGGAAATTACGGGGTGTCACAATGTTCCGCCTTAACTTTGAGACATGTTAAACATCGATCCACGTATTCTGCTATGTGTTTCTTCATTCCAGGCCACGAGTAAAAATCTTTAAGATCTTTATACATTTTATCAGCACCTGGATGAATAGAATACCTGGATTTGTGCGCCTCATCCAAGATAATTGTTCTAGAGTTACAGAATAAAGGAACCCAAATTCGGCTTTTGAAATACAACACTCCGTTAGTTTCAGTTTTGAGTTGCTTGTCTAATCCTCTTAATTCCTCAGCAGAATAGTTCATTGCTTGTAAAGATTTGCTGAGCTTCTTTAATCAGAGGAATTAGACTAGTTTGAATAGTCGTCCCTAACGCTTTCACACGTAAAGGTTTGACTCGTTCCTTGAGACTCAAGGCATCGGCTTCGACATTCGCTTTGCCTGGGTGATAACGAATTTCACAGTCATAGTCGTTTAAAAGTTCTACCCACCGCCTTTGTCGCATGTTCAACATTTTCTGATCTAGAATGTGCTGGAGACTTTTGTGATCAGTGTATATGATACACTTGGTTCCATATAGATAGTGTCTCCAAATATTGAGTGCAAACACCACTGCACCAAGTTCTAAATCATGAGTGGTATAGTTCTTCTCATGTACTTTCAGTTGTCGAGAAGCGTAAGCAATTACTTTATCGTTCTGCATTAAAACACACCCAAGACCTTGACGAGAAGCATCACAGTACACTGTGAAGTTATCAATACCTTCCGGTAATGCCAAGATAGGTGTGTTGCAGAGTTTGTGTTTCAACAGTTGGAATGCCTCCTCCTGTTGGGAACCCCATATAAATGGTTGATTTTTCTGTGTCAATGTGGTCAGTGGCAAGGCTATTTTTGAAAAGTTCTTGATAAATCGACGATAATAACCTGCCAACCCTAAGAGTTGACGTATTTCAGTTGAGGTTCGTGGTGTTTCCCATTGCTTCACAGCTTCGATCTTACCGGGAGCCACTTGCATACCGTTTTCATTCACTACGTGCCCAAGAAATTGAACTTCCCGTAACCAAAACTCACACTTAGAGAATTTGGCATATAATTTCTCATGTGCCAAAAGTTCTAAGATTAGTTTCAAGTGTTGAGCATGTTCTTGTTGGTTTCGAGAATCAATGAGAATGTCATCAATAAACACAATCACAAATTTATCCAGATAAGGTCTACATACTCGATTCATCAGATCCATGAAAACTGCAGGTGCATTTGCTAATCCAAACGGCATTACTAAGAATTTGTAATGTTCGTATCGAGTTCTAAAAGCAGTTTTAGGAACATCATCATCATGAATTCGTAACTGATGATATCAAGATCTTAAATCGATTTTTGAAAAATAAGTAGCACCTTGTAGTTGATCAAACAAATCGTCTATACGTGGTAATGGATAACGGTTTTTGATTGTCAGTTTACTGAGTTCCCTGTAGTCAATGCACATCCTGAATGAACCATCTTTTATTTTTCACAAAAAGAATTGGTGCTCCCCAGGGTGAGAAACTAGGTCGAATAAAACCTTTGTCTAACAGTTATTGCAGTTGACCTAAAAGCTCTTGCATCTCTAAGGGTGCTAAACGATATGGAGCTTTAGCTACAGGTGCTGCACCTGGAATCAAGTCAATACGAAATTCTACTTGTCTCACTGGGGGTAATCCTGATATATCCTCAGGAAAAACTTCAGGAAAATCCTTGACTGCTGGAATATCTTCGATATGTCTTTGTGCAGAACAGTTCTCAATTACATGTGCCAGAAAGGCCTGACAACCTTTCCGTAAACATTTCTGAGTTTGCATACAAGAAAAGATACCAAGTTTTCTACCAGCTCGTTCTCCTTGAACTATCAGTGTATTACCTGGCGGTAATGGAATACGGATCACCTTGTTTTGACATACAACTTTCGCTTGGTTATCAAAAAGCCAGTCCATACCGACCACAACATCAAAGCTCCCAAGCTCAATAGGAAGTAAATTGATATTGAAAAGATGATCATTAAGATTCAAGGAACATCCTTGAATGACACTGTTAGTTTTCATTAACTTGCCATTAGCAAGTTTAATGGCATTAGGAGTTTCTATATCTACCGTAGGCAATGAAAGTAATGATGCAAATTCAGGAGAGATAAAACTCTTATATGCCCCTGTATCAAACAGAACTGCTGTGTATAGGTTATTAAGAAGAAACGTACCAGTGACAATGTTAGCATCATGCCTTGCCTCGGTTGCACCAATCTGAAAAGCTCTTCCCCTAGCTTCATTCCCTGGATTGGTGTTATTGTTCAGACAGTTTCTCATAAAATGGTCAGGACTCCCACACTTGAAGCATGACCGGTTTGTTTGAGTGGTTTGTCGTGGTGCTTCGTTTGGTTGACGAGCAGGAAAGTTACAGTATCTGGTATATTGTCCGACTCGATTACAGTTTGTGCATTCAGGACATGGTCCCGTGTGATGATAAGGACACTTATTGCATTTGGGCGCCTGCCCAATATAAGCCTTCCTCTCAGGAACAACCGCACCATAGTTTTTCACAATTGGTTCGCTCGGGCTAGTCTCAGCCGGAGCCTTTGTTTTGTTCTAGCCAAACCACTTTCGTTTAGTACCTCTCACAGCACTAGAGGTACCAACATCACTACGGCCCATAGCCTTCTAAGTTTTTGTGGACAAAGTACCACTCCTTACCGCCTCATCGGTAAGCTTAGTGGTCAAAAGAATTGTACGTTTCAGAGTTGTGGGTTCAGCTGCCGTCATCATTCCCCGAATCTGGGGAACCAGACCTTTAATGTACTTCTCAATCAAGGCTGCTTCCGTAGGAAACATATTGGGAAGTAAGCAAGTAAGTTCGTGAAAACGATCGATATAAGCTAAACAATCAGCACCG
This sequence comes from Mikania micrantha, assembly GCA_009363875.1. Lineage (NCBI taxonomy): Eukaryota > Viridiplantae > Streptophyta > Magnoliopsida > Asterales > Asteraceae > Mikania > Mikania micrantha. The sequence goes on from CM018698.1 coordinate 68,354,733, forward strand.
ATCATTGAATGATTCCTGAATTCCTCCTAGAGCTTTTGGATTTCAGTGATTGGACAGTACTCTGACATAATCAGAGTTTTGAAATCATTCCAGCCCATTGAATCAACTGTAGCTGAGCCCAAAGTTTTAGCCTGGGTATTCCACCAGGTTAGAGTTGATTTTTTCAGAGAACAAGCAGCATAAGACACCTTATGCTCTGCCAAACATTGGCTGATCTTGAGTTTTGTTTCCATCTCCTCAATCCACCTTATGAGTCCAGCCGCTCCTTCCTTTCCTGTAAAAGTAGGAGGGTTGCAAGAAGCAAAGTACTTGTAAGTACATCCTTGCTGTGGTGGATCAGGAGCAGTTGCTTTTTTGGTTGTTGCACCGGTGGTATTAAGAGTTTCTACATGGCCACCAGTAGCATTATGTTCAGTGTGATCATTGTCCCCACCAGAATCCATAGTGATATGAGGTTGGTGGTGTTGTGTCAAAAGACCACAAGCAGATAGTTGTTCTCTCACTATTCGTGCTATCATCGCTTCATTTGATTCAGATCCACTTGCACCAGCAGGTGGAACAATGTCACTTCAGGGTTCACAGGTGGAACATTATTTGTCTCCAGATTTTCAGGTGGAACCATGTTCACTTCCGGAATTAACACGTGGATCCGGATTTGATTCAACATTCACAAGTGGGACTTGATTCACTCCGAGTTTCGAATTAGCAAGACAACTAGTTTTCATTAACTTGTTACTTAAGAATCATATAGACATGATTCATGTTTCAATTGCTAAACATATTTGAAAACAAAGCAATGATCTTGTTGACAACCGATAACTAGACCGATACTGTTGACTTGATTGATTACTTGTTCTACAAAAACAATGATTTCTAAAAGACTTTAAAACCCAATTTTGTTAATTACCCATTCAATTATACAATGAATGAAAAGAAAGTTATAAACTTGAACTTGGAATTGCAAAATCAATTAAAAATTGTAATCGTTTAACAATCAAGTACTATTGAATTCACAAATCTAAGAAAAACGAATTCAATACCAATGTTGAACAAATCAAAGAGCAAAACTATCTATCAAACCTAATTCTCCACCCGGAGACGATGACAAGAAACTTAGCCGGACATCTCAATGCTTGAATCTTCGATCTTCATGTGAAATTGCATGATGGAATCTTGATCTTGATGTTTGGATTGATGTTTCGGGGCTTTTATACACTCCAAAATCGCCCAAGAACTTGCCCTCAATGTGTGTTTTTCGTCCTAGGATGATAATCCCTCAAAAATAGGCAAATTAGGGTTAAAAAGTTGTTTTCCACGTTTTGAGCGTAGCCTACACCCACCCTGGGCCCATCTGTACAGTGAAGAATTTATGCCAACGCTGAATTTTTAGGTGTAGCCTACGCTCGGGGGTAGCCTATGGTGACTTAGGCGTAGCCTATGCCCAAATTGACTTCACCAACAGTTTCGTCTCATCGAGAAACTCAGTGTTCATATATTATGAATTCCGTAACTCTTCCTCTAGCTCAAGATATTTCCTTCCGAAGTTCTAAGCTTTTCTCGATTGTTTCTGCTTCATCTGTGCGTCGTTTCACCTCATTAACATCCCCGGACATCCATCTAACTTATTATAACCTGCAAATCAACATTGTATCTTAAAGTATCATTGTTCCATGTGAAATGCACATAAAAACACACTTTTAAACGATTTAAGCACATGAAAACTAAACACGCATCAGAACCCTAAATAGATATGAATTGTGAAGAAATTATAAAATTGACAAACACCTTAAGACTGAATCATTGTAGAAGAAATTCTGAAAATTATTGAATGGTTGCCTCACTGATCTTTCATTGATTTTAAGCGCTAATTAGACCAAAAGATAAGAACTGCCAAGAGATGATTTCTCCACATTAAGAAGCATGGTGGTTTAACCAAAAAACCATCGGAAATTGGGAGAGATTGTAGAACCGGACGATTGCAGAAACACCATCAAGAGTGGTTTATATGTGATATTTGAGTTGCAGTTGCGACGTGGAAGAGAGAACGTGAGTGGGAGCTTTTTCAGAGATTTTACACGAAACCCTTCTGGAATGAACGCTTGGCTTCTAGTTAGAATGGAGAAGAGGAGGGAAAAGATTTGAGGAACGTGGGGGCGGGGGGGGACACTCTTCTGCGTGTGATCAGGAATATAGGGGAAAGACCGTAAGAAGGGATGAGAGAGAACATGAAACTGCTCTCAACTCTTCATTTTAGAAGCTTTTTTAGTATTTTGAATGGTTGAGATTAAATCTTAATGACTTTAAAGGGTCAATATTTGTTTAAAAGTTAGTTATTTTAACAGTGTCATATTAATATATAATTTAATACAAAATTAATTATTAAATTTCGAGATAAATATATTTTTATTTAAAATCTTTAATTTAGGTATCTAAATACCACTAAAGTTTTGATGAGTTTTTTTCAAAAAGTTTCAAATGTTTAATGTGATAGAAAAATTTAAATGATAAATACAATATGTTAAATAATTAATAAATTATGTGATATTAAAACTACAACGTTTTAATTCTTAACTTTTAATATGTATTAATATGATTATTTGTAATTTAAGTTAATTTAAATGTGGGGTTCGAACCCATCGTCTCTTACAAGATTTGGGTTTTTCTTTACCATTATAAGATAAGATTCATTAGATATGCTGATACAAGTAAATAGCTTTCTTTTATTTATTTTGGTTTATTCTTTTCTTTCCAGTCTAACTTCTTTCCTTGTTATTTTCTTGACATGATTTGCCATGGTTTATATCTATTTTTTTGTAAATGGGTGATTTATAAATTTTTTTACCTTAAACGTGATTTGTTCCTCTATGGTTCTTATTTTTGTAAACGGGTGATATATAAAAATAAAAATAAATAAATAACACTTATTCAATTCATACATAACACTATTATTTTTTAGTCGTGTGATACATGATTTTATGTGTATGATTAGTTTTTTTTATGCTAAAAAATTAAATTACCTTCCTTTCTTTTTTCAAGTCGGAGTGGTAAAATAATAGTGAAATTATGGTTATAATTTTATATATATTTTCTTTAAGTAATACGATTAGAAAATTATGCATATAACTAATGGTGATAAGCCTATCGTATTATTAATTTTTCTCATATTCCTGCGCTCATCAAAGTTTTTCTTTTATTTGATTATTATACGTTGGAAGCTAGTTTTACATGTAACTTTATAACTTACATGCAAACTTTGTAAGTTTACATGTAAATTTATAAAAAAAAAATTATTATTACATTTATAACCTTATCATGATCAAAAATTTTAAAAATTAATTAGTTTGATAATAATTTTCTAAGTTTTCTCTAATTTAAAAAGTTTCTCTTCTTCTTCTTCTTCTTCTTCTTCTTCTTCTCTCTCTCTCTATATATATATATATATATATATAATTTGAAAACAACTTTTTAGTGTAAAAATCATGAAAACCATATAAAAAATGTAAAAAAAATATTTTTTTTAATTTTTTACAAGTTTGTAACACTATTTGACACATTTTTATAAAAAAAAAATTAAAAAGCACCAAGTGGATATTTTTAAATATTTTGTAAACAAATGTAAAATATACGTAACAAAACGTAAAAAATTTCACCAGATCTAGCGCAGTGTTACGTATGTTTTATATAGGTTTACAGAATAATTTTTTTTAAAAAAATCCACTCTGCTCTTTTTTATTTATTTTTTTCATAAAATGTGCCAAATAATATTACAAACATGTAAAAAAAAATAAAAAAAAACATGTTTTTTTACATGATTTTCATGGTTTTCTCACTACAATAGTGGTTTCATTTTATTAATTCCCTATGTGTGTATTAGAAAAGATAATTTTGTTAACTCATTTTTATTTGATACCAGTGATAATCCGAAAAGATTAATTCAAATTTATGTTTTTGTAATATTATTATTACATATGTATAACTATTTTTTCTTTATGTTTATAATTAAATTCACGTGTTATTGACTTATAAGTCATATCGTCTGTCATAAACTCCCAAGATTGTAACCTCATGTCTCAATATGAATCCACTAGTAATGTTTATCTTTGAAATGTCATAATTTCAAGCACAACACACCTTCATTATGTTGTTGGTGTGTTGTCTAACTATATTTAGAGTTTAACTAAGTGTTGTATAAGTGTATCAACTAATTAGACTTCTTATCAAGGGCGGCCCACAAGAGGGGCAAACTCGACCTCAATCCCGGGCCCATTTTTTTTAGGGGCACAAAAATTTTTATATATACGTATATATAGAGATTCATTCGATTGAGAGTTATTGTTGGATCGGGTTGTTTAATCTAAACAACACTTCACAATGATTTCTATAATACAATCTAACAGATGCGGAATGTCTGTTAGAAGGTTATCTCAAACTTTCAATGGTAAGTTAATAATCTTTGAACGACAGTAAGAACACAAGAACAAATTCAAGCTCAAAGATATATTTCTCTCAAAGTGTTAAAAGTGTAATCGGACAAGCATAAACACATACAAGCACGCCTAAACATGTTTACAATGAGAGGTTATATAACTAAGGCTACAACCGTATACACGTAGGAATACAGTTGGGTATACTAGACAATACATAAAGTAAAGCTTATTCTAGTATATGGAGTGTCTTAACAGGCTAAGACACTTACTTACAATCATTACAAATATAGACATTGACTTTACAAAGACTAGCTAAATACAAAAGGCATTTAATGTTGTTGATCTTTAAGGCTTCAGATAATCTTTTGCATTTAATGCAGCTGCGGAGAAGTAAGGTGTTGTATCTGACTTTAGGTATGTTTATCCTTGTTGTTCTCAGACCAGCACGTCTGTTGTCAGTACCTTTTGTACTATAAAAGTGCCAGCTACAGTCTTTGTCAGAGGGTAAACCTCGGAAGTCTTTGTCTTTGTCTTTGGTGTAGAAGAGAATCTTCGGAAGCTGTTAGTCTTCGGAAGCCTTTGGTTCTTCGGAAGCTTTATGTCTTCATAAGTTTTGAAGCTTTAACTCTTAAGTGTTGGCCTTCCGAAGTGTTTGTCTTGTACAACCTTCAGCAGGAGTGAGTTACTCTTCGGAAGCAATGTTGCTTCCGAAAAGGAACTCCTTCCTTCCGAAGGCTGTTTGTCTTTGTAGACCTTTATACTTTAGACAAAATTAAAGTTTGGTGAGCATCAGCCTTTATTAGTCTTTACAGTTAATAAGGCGAAGAGAACTAAAAGGAAGAATTTATAAACACATTGTTTAATGGGTGCAAAAAATCATTTTTTTAAGGTATAGGAAGTTACTTTTATGCTCTTTAAACTAAATATGTCCATTGGTTTGGTTAACTGCTTATTCGGTCTGGTTTATCCGTTTTCAATTTTTTCCTTGTCAAAAAACCGAACCGAATTCGAGAAGTGGTTCGGTTCTAATTTCGGTTAAAACCAAATAAACAGATTGAAAGCCAAACAAACCGTTAAAAGTCGAATAAAACGATCCAAATAAACTAATTCAATCAAATAAACCGATTAAAACCAAATAAACCGAGTGAAAACCGAATAAACCGATCTGAATAAACCAAATTCAACCGAGTAAATCGAATTCAATCTTATATATTATTAATAAGATAATAAATTTGAATTTGAATTCGATTTAATTGATTAACCACACAAACCAAATTTATAAAAAAAAATTGGAATTAAAAACCGAAATTTGGATATGGTTAGGTACCGAACCGAATTCAGAATTTGGTTCGATTTTTTCAGTTACAAATACGTTTCGGTTTTTTGGTTTTTTAAACACCTCTACTTTAATATTTGAATTCGATAGGGCCGGGGGTCTTTTTTCCGACTCGTCCTGGGCACGCCAATTCTCTGGGCCGCTTCTGCTTCTTATATATAAGTGCCATTTGCTCCACTATATATGCCATGTATTAGATATATGTAATATTAATTAATTTTAAAATGAACACATCTTCTTAAGACCCTTTAAAAAACGTCTAGTACTAATTTTATGAATAATTTAAAAGCAACGTGTAGCAAAGGAGCATGAAAAAAAAAATTCACATGACATTCATCCCAAAAACAAATAGATTTACAAACATACTTGAACTTGTATTAACATTTTATTTGAATTTTGTTTGTAGTTAACAATTTCAACTGACCGATCATCAAGGTTCAGTTCGTGACTAACCAACAACCGTTTAATTATTACAATAAAAACCAATGAGGCGTTGCCTAAATGGTACCCCAAGATTCTTTCAAATGGGAGGTCTTGGGTTCAAATCTCTCCCGCAGCGAAATAGTGGTCTGAGGGGGGTCAGGAAGTTTTCCCGGTGGGGTTTCCTCCTGTGGTGGTTGTGGTGGCTCATGGGAGGTCTAGGTAACTAGATCTTGGTGACATGGCCTGGAAACAGTGGGTTCACACGATTGAGACCTTCGCCGTTCAAAAAAAAAATTATTACAATAAAAAGGATTTAAGGAAGGAAGCATGCATACATGTTAAAGCATCAACAATAATCAACTATACATATATAAGGCAAACCTGGCTTTAATCGGAATAATCAGTGGAATTAATTATAAACTTGTCTTTATCCAGAATATCAGAGGATGAAACATTGCTCACGAGCATTTGTTTTATGTTTTCTTTTTTTAAAAGGATCATTATAAGGAACCATTGAGGTGGCATGGATGTATGCTATGGTTTGAGGTATCAGCGGAGCGCATTCCCTATGCAAGGACTGGTTACATTCATGGCAATGATAGAAAGAAGCATTAGGATCAAACTCCTCCTCGCAAACCTCACAAAAATAATCATCCACATGGTTTTCAACTGGGGAGTAACATAAGGTCATTGGGTGCTTGTCATACTTGTGCTTAATTGTCTCAGGGAATAACAAAGCACACCCCAGATGTAGATGAAAATTACAACTTTTACAACTCAACCAAGGGTCATTTTCAGATGAGCTATAAAGAGATAAACACATACGACAGAAGTCTCTTTTAAAGCTAGAAAATTCTCTTGAAAGTTGGTGATGCGGATGAGATTTATGTGTGATTTTTACACCCATGAACGCACAAATAACATCGATTTCATAACCACATTTGGAACAAGAATAAACGAATCCATTGGAGACATCATCGCAGACATGACATTCGAATGAATGGTCTGCTTTTGGCAGGAGAAGAAGGGTATGTTGGGGGTGACCTTTGGAGTCTTTTAGCTCAGCAGGCAACCGGGTGCACCAGTCATGAATAACAAATTCGCATCCGTGGTGGGTGCACTTGTAAAACGTAGTTGTCTTCTTAATGGGTATCAAACATGCATTGCATACAACTTTTTCATAATCAAAATTCACTGGTGGATTTTGAAACAGAAGTAATGGATGCTCATGACTGTTATGAGTTATACTGCTCTCGTAAGTTTCTTTGAAAACAGTGTCTTTTATCATGTTGTAAGTGTAATAGGAGAGTGGGAGATGGAGACAAGTAGGATCGTCTTCAGGTTCATTTGAGGCTAGGTCCACATCTAATGAACAAACGATACTCAAATCATTATACACACATATTAGCATAGAAATTTGCACATCACACGAGTTGAAAAAATACTTTTCTTTTATGTGTATTGGCTGATTCACAAGGGTTTAGTATTTTCAATAAGTGTAATTTTATATTACATTGTCAACATTTATTTAGCATGATGACAACTTACACTAATGTAACATTTTAAACGAAAAAAAATGCACGAAAAATATAAAAGAACATAATCTTTTACATATATAATAAATATCAATATAAAAAAAACAAAGATCTATATTAATTTTGTCGGAGTTATTTAGGTTTTCCAATAGAATTGAGTTATTATTTGATCTCTTCCATACACACATATAGGGTGAGGTTAAAGTAAAAAAGATAAGATGTGTCAGAAGTGTGAAAATGATTGTGAGACATTAGATTTATTATATAACGCCAAGAGCAAAATTATATTAAAAATGGACGCTCCAGATAAGGTTTAAAGATTTTTCTATAAGGTCGGTTATTTACAAGAAACATACCCTATATATATATATGTAGGGGAAAGATCAAATAACAAGAGTTTTTTGCTTAATAAGAATGAGAACTAATAAAAATTTGACACGTGTAATTATAATTTAGATATATCATCTTATTTTTTGTAGTAGATTTTTATTTTTTGTACTAAATTTATTCTATATTTTTTTGTATAAGATTTTTGTGTTTTTTGTACTGTATTTTTGTTTTTGTACTACATTTTACTTTTTTTGAACTGATTTTTATTTTTTTGGTACTGAATTTTTTTGTATTAGATTTTTGGTTTTTTGTACTGTATTTTGTTTCTTTTGATTAGATTTTGTTTTTTACTGGATTTTGTTTTTTGTAATATATTTTTGTTTTTATGATGACACGTGTCAAACTTTTATTGGTTTTTACTCTTTTTAGGCAAAAATCTTATCTTAGTATATCCAACAAATATATATTAACTCTCTTTAATTCAGTTAACTCAATAACCCATTTTGAATAGTTGCTCTATATAATCTAATTTGAAATGAGTGGTACATATTAATTTAAGAAATAAGTGGCTAAAATTTGTTGAACAGTATTTTGGAAATGTGTTTACTAACTTGATTTTATTTACATTATCATTATTATTAATTATAAAAATAACTCTATTTTTTAAAAAAAAAACATAGTCGATATTATAAACGAATTAAAGAGAAGAGACAGACGTAATTGAGCAATTTTTATAAAAAAAATAATATAGTATAAAAAAAGTTATTAATGATTAAAAAATAAGAGGTAAACTTTATATAAAAAATAAGAGGTAAACTTTATATAAAAAGTTAGATTGATAAAAATATATTATATGATGACATTTGTCACCACAATGTTAAATCTAGCTTTTTTATAAGTACAAAATGTTTTAAATTTCCTCTCATATTAAAAAAATTATAATGACACGTGACACAGTCTTACCTACTTTGCTTTTTAAATTAACAATTAGATGATAATTAATAAGTTATTTGATTTTTTATGGGTTAGCCACCCGAATTTAAATTAATATCAATTTATTTTACAAACAGATTTAAAAATTCTTTTTTTTTTGGTTCAGTTTTTGTAATCTTAATGTTAGAAAAATTATCTAAGATGGTAAGGTTGTCTATTTATTTATGTCAAATAAGTATTTTTCTAAAATATAATATAGTTACATATGGCTTTAAACGAACCAAACGTTCAGCGAACAGTTTGTCGGGAAGTTAGTTTATATTTGTTTGTTTAATAAATGAACGAACACAAACAAGAAATTTTCGTTCATTTAGTTAAATGAACATAAATGAACAAAGGTTGTATTCGTGAACATTCGGTAAGGTGCCTATTTATATTCATTTATTATGTTTGTTCGTTAAATGTATTGTATATTTTTAATTGTCTTTTATTTTTAGTTTAATACCATAATATTTAGCCTTGAATATAGTCATTTGTAATTTGTATCTTTTTAAAAACATATAACTTTGAAACTAAGATATTTGAAACATTAGTTTATGACACTTTCAATTACAGTTATTATTTTTTTTTGTTTTATGATAATTATTTCTTATTGTTATATAAATGTATAATTATATATTTATATAAATAATTATCTCTAATGCTTGAGATTAAGAAGGCTGGTTTTTCTTGTTTAAATAATATGTGTTCGTTTGCGTTCGTAAAAAGGTTCGTTAACAATATATATTCCTTAATGAATGAACACGAATTTTAGTTCTGTTAGCGTTCATTAACCGTTCATGAACAATTTAAAACTTAAATGAATAAACACGAACAAATGCTCGTTCATGTTCGTTTGGTTCATTTACAGCCCTATAAATGTTGCATGTTTTATATGTGCATGTGAAACTCCATTGAATATATATGCATATAGAATTATTTTTAAACACAAAGTCTTTTATTTTTGAAAAATATAAAAGGAATGTGAGTAGAATGTAAACGAACCGAGTCGATCCCGAGCTTGTTGTGGCTTGAGCTTTGCTTGTATAAAACAAACAGGACTCGAGCTCAAGCTCGGCTCGTTGAGAGTTTTACTTACAAGGCTCGAGCTCAGCTAGTTAAAAAAAATTTAGGCTAGAGCTCTCCTCACCTCACTTATATTTTAATTATTTAATTTATTTACTTTAATTACTTATTTAATATATATTTATAATTTTACTTTGCAAATTTTACAGAAAATATATGATTTAAATATATTTAAAAAAAATTATATTTAAAAATCAATAATTTTAATAAATATACACTCATAATGTAAATAAAAGTTGTATAAATAAAAAGTTCGTTTAGGCTCTCGACTCGGCTCGAGCTTGATATGTAAAGCTCGAGCTTTATGTGTAAAGATCGAGCTCGGGCTCGTTTAGGCTCAACTCGTTCGAGTTTTGTACCGATCTGAAGCCAATTATTTCACGTATCGGCTTGACTCGTTTAAAACCGTAAATGTGAGTTATTAATCTAGGTAATCAACGTTTTAGATATGATGATATAATTATAAGGGAACTTTACATAAATATAGTCAACTTTCAAAATTGTTTCAATTAAGTCATCGAATTCTTTTGTCTTGATTAGGTCATTTAACTTATTTACGGTATTTCAATCCTATATAAATAACTAGGTTAGATCCCGTGTGTTACACGGGTGAAATGAATGAAATATTATGCTTTTAGAATAGTTGTATATATTGCACTACGTTATAAACCTGTGTATTACACGTATTTAATATAAAATATTAAATTAAAAAACGTCATTGGATGATAAAAATCTCATTGTTTAAAAAATCCTTTTATAATATATTTTATTTTTAAAAAAATCATTTTTTAAGATAACTTGTTTTTTTACATAAATTTTGTTTTTTGAAAATAAAATATTTTTTACTTTAACAGTTTTCATTTTAGAGAATTTCAAATTTTATAAAAAAAATTTAAAGTGTGCTCTATAATAATAAGATAAATAATATGTTAGTTATTAGTATTATAATTATTTATTTAATAAGAGAGAGAATATAATTATTTAATAGGAGAGAGAATTAAGTGAAATTATAAGGTGTTGACAAGTGACAATTGTAGTGTAAGAATGTGACATGTGGCATTAGTGGTGTAAGAATGTGACATGTGGCAAATTTGTTACTCTTTTATTATAGAGTATAGATATGAATAGCAAGTTAATGTTTTACAAAAATATAACCAATTTTGTAATTGTCTCAATCAAGTCACATGAACTTTTTTGTCTCAATTTAGTCATTAAACCTATTTTCGATGTTCTAATCTTATGTAAATAAAAAATATGTGCGCATACTATTTAAAAAATAAGAAAGTAAAGGAAAATATAAAATTAGAAATTATTCAAAATCTTCAACATTTACGCATGCTATTTAAAAATAATAAATTTTAATAATTTATTTAAAAATATTAAATTTAAATAATTTTAAATTTAATATATGCTTTCTAAATTTAGTATTGTTTTTATTTATTATTTTAAAATGATAAAATCACCACTTATTATAATAAAAAAATAAATATATAGAAATATCATATTAACCTATTATTCAGATTATTTATATAGGATTGTAATGTTATTAATAAGTTAAATTACCTAATTGATGAATAAAAGTTATAGTGACTTAATTGGGGCAATTATAAAAGTATTATATGTGTAAATTTGGTACAGCCTATTAGCTATTGCTCGAGTCAGATGGCTTACCTCTTAAGTATGCACAATCTAAATGAACATAGTATCTGCATTTGTCACACATGTAAATCCAAAAATTGCCCAAACGAAATAGCTCGTTGCATACCCTGCATCTACTGAAAAATTTAACACATTTATCTTCAGACGAAATGGAGTAAGTGAGGATGAGCGGGTGAGTATGAGAGAAGCGATCCATTGTGCTTTTTTGAATCAGCAACCATTTTGGCCGGAAAGCACATTGATTGTGGATGAAAAAAAGAAAACATTTGGTGCATTGATAGAAGATCCCATTATGATCTTTCTTACAAGCATGGCACTTAGTCGAGATATTTGTACTTGTAGGAGTTAATGAGTGTTGATGACTAGGGTGATAAATGATATGACACTGAAATGCATTCATGCTACAATTTAAACATAGAACATACTCACACGAAGAACAATGATAGCAAAGTTGTATATAGCCTGTATCACTTTCACATATGCGGCAAATTTTATATGGAATGGTTTGAATGAGGGAAAGAGTATGCTCATTGTGGGATGCATGATCTAGGGTTTTCGGAAGATCTTCACATAATTTGTGGACAGAGTATTCACATTGATCACATTTGTAGTAATACCTGTGTAAGTATGTAATATCTATGCCGCACAAATCACATGAAAGTTGGAAGGTCTGGTTCATAATCAAATCTTCCTCATCATCATATACTTCTTCATCTTGAGGATATTTTGGATTCAAATCTAAAAGAGTCAACGAATGTTCATGTTGTAACACAACCATTATTATCTTTCTTTCTTTTAATTTATATGTGATTTAAGAATTGAAAATGAGAAGAATATATAATTAAGAGGAAACTTGACGTTTTTCAAAGTAAATAAGCAAACTTAATAGCAAATGGAAAAGATCGATTACAAGATAAAAGAGAGGTATATATGAATAGATTATATAAGAGCAAAATTAAAGGACTCAAGATCCCTTTCTTTGGTGATGGGGGAAGTAAAGGTATAGCCATATGTTTAATTAAACTACAAGCAATATATTCTTATCTTCATAACATTTATTTGTACATTAATTTTTTTCTTTAAATATAAAATTTTATACTAATCATCAATCCATCTTCAACGTATTTTGAACTTTTGATCTCAAGAGTAAAAAGGTTTTGATTTAGACATTTGAATGAGTAAAATAATTAAAATACATTTAAGACCTAATTAAAATAATTTTGTGATTAATTATTGTATTTTACACAACTAATTTTGTGATACGCATCAAAACAAGTAGATCTATTAGCCAGAAGTATACACTTTCATGTAAGCATAAACTTGTGCATATATTAAAATAACCTTAGGACCTAATATATATCTAATTTTTATAAAAAAAAAAAAAAGTTAATGATTTAATTACTTGGATTGTGTTCAACTAAATAGCCTTCTAATTCTAAAAAGGCTAAAAATGATTATTGACCATCAGATCATGAGATCAAATTTAAAATGGAAAATTTAAAATTTTAGATGTAAAAGTTGTTACAGAATAATTTAGTCATAACCACTTTTCCCCACATTTTTTAAACGTTGATAACTTTTATATACGATATTATTTTTTTAAAATATATATCATAAAAACGAGCATTTTTTATTTTTAAAATGAGTATAAATTTGCAATAAAAAATGAAATTTATTCAACTCATTGTGTCTGATTATCTTCATTGTGTTTTTTTAAACGTTTGTTTATAATTATCTTTTTGTGTTTTACTTACAGGTAATTGTGTCTTTTTTATAAGTAATTGTGTCTTTCTTAAAGATCATTGTGTTATTCATAATCGTCATTATTGCTTAACATTATATATTCTACAACATCATTGTGTCTTAAATTGTTCAGGAAAACACAACATTGACCAGAAACACAAAAGACACAATGACATGGACAAAAAACACAATGACATGGACAAAAAACACAATGACATGGACAAAAGACACAATGATCTGTACAAAATTGTTGTATTCATCATTGTTTCTTTTTTTACAGACAATTGTGTCTTTTTTTTAAGTCCATCGTGTTATTCATACTCGTCATTAAGTCATCCTTGCCTAACATGCATTTTATATTATGCAATATCATCATGTCTTAAATTGTTCAAGAAAATTCAATATTGAAAAAAACCACAATGACATTTAAAAAAGACACAATGACCTAAACAAAAGACACAACTATCTTCATTACAGGTAATTGTGCATTTTTAAAGATCATTGTGTTATTCATATTCGTCATTGTGCTATCCTCACTTGACATAATGTATTATGCGGCATCATTGTGTCTTAAAATGTTTAGAAAAACACAACATTAAGCAGAAATACAAAAGACACAATGACATGTATAAAAGACACAATAAACTAAAGAAACAAATTTTCTCTATATTAATACACTACTAATTTGAAGATAAAAAAATCCGATTTATGGTTTTTTTTTCAAAAAATAATTTAGTATGTAAAAGTTATGAACATTTAAAGAATGTGAGAGAACTTGATAAAAAGTCAACAAAAGTAATGATTACTAAAATACCCTCCAACTTGATTTAATCATAACTATTGATTAATGATCTAATGGCTCAACATCCTTCTTAGGTTTTTTTTAATTAAGAGACTTATTTAGTTTAACTTAACTTATTAATTTAAGAATATTTTGATATTAGTTTATTAATATTTTAGCTAACATGTGTATTACACAGACTTGTGTAAAAAATAATAAAGCAGTCACTAATAAAAAATAGATATGCTTTATCACTATATGTATATGTGTGGACCACATCACAACTAAAAGTCCTCGCGATACTCCATGGACCGTTAGTAGCGCCTAGCGTGGTAATCTTGAATATTACTATTTGGGTCTGACAAGCCCCACCCATCGTGCCTAGGAGGCCAACCCGACTGGAGGTCGGAATGGGTGCAATATTGACCAACACTTTGCCATTGTCTTGTGATGGACATGGCGGGAGGCACAACTGTCAGCTTCGGTAAGAACCCGCATATAATATAACTGTATTGACTAGCTATCAATCGATACTGCATTGTAATGATATGTAAATCACAACTCTTACTTTAAACATTGGATGTTTACTGCTTATGAAAAACCTGTGCTCTAACCAACCATTGTGTTGACCCTTTTTCTCGCATGTTTTCTCAGGTAACTAAGGCACGCACACGAGGATAGGATGCTAGGATGAAGTCCCATGCATCAGCTTTAGTGTCTTAGGATTGAGAACATTTAAACATTTGAATTGCTATGTAATGACTATTAGTTAAACCGCTTCCGCAAACTATTATTCTATTTTGTCTTGAAAACTGTTTTAATCTTATGCTTCCGTAATTTATAATTACAATGATGTTTTGACAATCCAAACTTTTACTTCCGCAACTCTAATTTTACAAAATTGATTTGTCCAAGAAATTGGATGTACGTATACAACCAGACATGTAGGTCTCGCAACTGTGTGACCGGAGACTGCGATCCTGACTGGTCTCGCTCACGCCCCGGACATGACGGGATTTCTCGGGGTGCGACAAACACCATTTACTAACCAGATGAACCGTTGTCACTTCTGAGTTTGCAGTTACGCGAATCATGGAAGGTAAGTTGATTACAACTGCAACACAATCTCGGGTTCTTCTTGCTCTTCTCTATGGCCCTCTCCCCCTGCCCAACTAACCTACGATTTGTACCACAACCCTTGTTCCGAATACCCTGAGGTGGTCTGAACAAAATAGTGGTGTCATCTACGTTCCCCAACAACTCCTCAATTGCCACAGCTCGTTTCCTAGGATTAGATACTCCAGGATTCTCATCGAAAACAGATTTTTTAATTTCCTTCATCTTGTCAACAAAAGCAGACAAAGATTCAAAACTACCAGTAAGTTTATCAACACAATCACTAACACAATTCATTGCTTGATTCTTCAAAATCGACTCTTTGCTATCATCAGCAGCCAACCTGTTAGATATGCTATAAACACGACAAGGTAGAATCTATCGTCTCCAACGCTTTGCAACATAGCGATTCGGAATCTCCTTTATCTTCATTACACGAAGCACGCGGAAAATATGACGACATAAGTAACCGATCCTAGAGAATCCAATGCAAGTACACTCAACAGAATTATCATGCATGTGTGCTGAAACCTATGACAAGTTACATTAAACGGCCATGAATTAGCAGGATAAATATGAAAAATTCATGTAAACACAAAATGTATCAATATTACCTTGAATTTATTGACAAAGTCCATGTTGTGATCCATATGAGAAATTGTGAAAACCTTTGACTGATCAACGACATCAACATTAGAAATAAAACAATTCATCATCCCTTTAAAAATCTCTTTCTGAACATCCTTAAAAACATAATGTGTGTAGATTTCATATGCATGAGCCTCAATGTCTAAGCCACATCGCAAATCACGTCTAGAATTCGATGTTTGGAATTCCAGAATTCTTTGATTATAACATTGATTGTCAATAGCTGTGTCAAAACACATCATAAACTGCACCAGAGTGTTTGCCGCAGTTGAGTTGACCTTAAACAGTGCGTTGGAACTCTCACAACGAGATGTCGTTTTCATCAAACAAGACATCAGGGTATCCCGGAAATACGCAGGTACCCAAAGATCCCTTATTACAAACATTTCACTTAACCAAACATGGTCACCCAGATTAAATTGAAACCTCAGATTAATCCATCTTTCTTCAAATGTTGATGGCGAAATATATATATTCCAAACCAATTTGTGAATAGAAGATCTTAATGTAGAGTTAGCAAGTAAATCACTACATATCTACAAAAAAAAAGAGGAAAACAATATTAAATCCCCCCAAGCAGGTGAATATTTATCATCAATGTAATTTTAATTAAAATTATGAAGGTAATATGTTCAGGGTTAAGGTAATATGACGGTAACAAAAATTAACCCTATGTAAATCAATACAGACCCATTTGCATTCAATGCAGTGTACCCTCCCTGGTGTAACTGAACATTACATGCAAAACATAAAAAGGTTTTACCTTTGAGGGAAGCTTCTTCATTATATGCCACATGCACAGACGATGAAACGCTTTCTTAAAAACAAGAGGTACTGCAACTCTCATAGCTGGGTCCCGGTTAGTTAGAACTAGAAGTGGTTCTCTCACATGAATTTTAAGGAAAGCAGAGAGTAACCACTGGTAGGATTCAATCGTTTCATTGTCAATCAAACCAGCACCGAATGTCACGCATCTTTTATGGTGATCCACACCAGTGAAAGGCACAAAAATCATGTTGTATCTGACAAATACAGAAGAGTTAGTCATGATTGTTCCCTTAAAATGTACTTGGTAGTTGAATTCACAATAAAAATTTTATTACGAAAAAAATAGCATACTTGTTTGTTGAAAATGTAGCATCGAATCCTAGAACATCACCAAACATCCGATAATTGACCTTAGAAAGATCATCAGCCCAGAAAATTGCCTTTAATTCATGGCCAACATGAAAAAAATCATATGAAAAATTTGGAAGATTCTTAGCACGCTCTTCCAACTCTTGCACAACCAACTGAATGTCACGATCCCCAATGAACATCGTGATGTCACGACTAACATTCGTGAAAGCTGATCGGGTTCCCCTCATGTTATGATGCCCACCTTTCAAAGAAGTCTGCGAACGATGTGCAACAGTCGGTCCAACTTTGTTCAAACTCATCTTGTGAACAAATTGGATATCTTCAAAATTCAGATGTCTTCCTTTCCGAGTCAGATCCATGTTATCAGACGAAATCAACTCATGGTTATGATTTTCTACAAATTCGTAAAGCAGGTACTTGGGCTCACCTTTTATTGCCTTCAACCTAATAAGTGCTTTGCAATCTGTTACCTTAAAAGAACGACCACGATAACAACCAATGAACCAGGATCCAAAGTATCATACTTCTTGTTCCTAGGCTGACCTACTTTGTTACAAACCAATACCCTATGTGTAATTTGACCCTTCCATTTCTTACATCCGCTAATACGAATACCAAAACCAGAAAACTCAGCATAAGTTTCGTACATTTTATAAACCTGGTCCCACGAATCATAAATATTACCAACCATAGGTTTTTGATCAGAAGTAACATCAGGGCACCAAAACCTAGTCCCATTCGGAGTTTGGTAAATTAAATAAGAGTGAGAACCTAAAAAAACATTAAACAAAAATCATTGATCAGCATTTTTAACTAAAAATGCCATCAAAAAGTAAATAGAATAGGAAGTTTACACTGATTACACCAACGTAATGAGATAAACACTGATTACATTTATTACAAAAAAATAAACGGCCGAATACCCTGGTAAAAAAAAGTAATGATGTAAACTGTTATTACATTTGTTACAAAAAAACAATAAACGAACAAAAAGCAAAAAAAACAAACAAAAAACACTAATCAAATAAACGTAATCAGATGAACGTTGTAAAAATCAAATGTACTAAAGAATGTATAAAATAGTTTGAAATAAAACAAGCTAGGGTTTTCTAAAAATTAATCAAACATAATTTACCACTTCTGTCACAACCAATGTAACGCAAAGGTGAGTTTCCCACAAGAATATCGAAGGTATCTTCAACAATTGGATCCAAACGATCGATTTGTAAATCGCCTTCACCATACTCGTTCTCATCGAGGTCATCATCTTCATGCTCATGAACACCACCATGATCAAAATCCTGGCCTGCAACTACATCGTCAACTTGAACGGAACCATGATCTTCAAGAACATCGGACATATTATGATCACCACCACCCATTTTTGGAAACTCTGATTATCAAAAGAAACAAATAAGGCTTAATAAATTATGTAAGTAACTGATATTAATTAAATTAAATAAAGGTAAAAAGAAATTAAATAAAGAATTCATAATTGTAGATTAGATGTGGAAAAGTGATGGAAATGACATCTCAACAAAATGACTATAATGCCCTTTATATTAATTAAATAAACCAGTGATGTGTCAAAGTTTTATTGATTTAAAAAGGTTTATGAGTTACTTCAATTACTATGGGTTATTATAAGAGCCACATCCTATATATATATATATTTGGAGTGCATCCATTTGGGTCAAGAGACTTTGCTTAAAGGGCATTATAGGGCCTAGGTAATTAGTATTCGTAATTAAATACATCAATATCAATGAGCTCCATTTATATACCATTAAACATTAGCTAACCTTCCGCTGGAAAACAAGGGCCTAGGTAATTAGTATTCGTACATTAATTAAATGAATTTTGTATGCATGTTTGCAGTGACGGAGCTTGGAAAAAAAGTCGGAGGGGGCCGGAGTATTTTTAGGAAGAAAACGGAGGGGCCGAAGGATTTTTATTAAGAAAATGAAGAGAACCGAGGATTTTCCGACAAAATACTATTTTATCGACCCTTTTGAGCGAAAAACACGGGAGGCCGGGGCACCCCGGGCCTCTTAAAAGCTTCGTCCCTGCATGTTTGTAGATGTGAAGGGATGTATTAACGTAAATTTTTTTCAAAAAATATGAAAATTATACTAACTTTATTATTGATGCAAACAAAATAAGGGTTTTTATAACTTGTTTAACTAATAATATATCATGTTTAAGTTGATATGTTATCAAATAGGTGGTGTTCAAATATACTTGTTTGCCATTTTAAATTAACATCACTACAGAAAAACTCACCTTTAGCGGCAACAAAAACGCTTTAACTCCAGTTGGTATCAAACGTTGCATGAGAATATGACAGTCATGCGATATCAACCCAGCAATATTAGTGTTATTATCTGCCAGTCTCTTGTTGATATTAGATCCGAACCCATCTGGCAATTTAATATCCTTTATAAACTGACAAAAAAGCTTCCGATCACTTGCCTTGAATGAGTTTTTTGGGTGAGGACTATAGAACTTGTTACCGTTTCGTTCCAAACATTGCCACATTCGAATCTTTAGTTTTTCCAAGTTGACCTGTGCGTTTGGCGTGTCTTTGGTCTTGTGATTCATTAGAAGAGTACCCAACAAATTGTCACACACATTTCTCTCGATATGCATGACATCTAGGTTGTGCTTCATCTGCAACAAAGACCAGTACTCAAGTTCAAAAAATATGCTTCGTTTGGAACACTTCAACTCAAAATCCTCCCACTTTTTTTAGCACCACCGAAATTAGGATGCTTGCCCGGTAGACGATGTAGTAAACGAGCAAGTTGAGCTTCTATGTCATCTTTACTAAATTGTTTCGGAGGAGCTCTTGTCTCGGGTTCCCCGTTAAAGTCTAAATTTTTTCTCCAAGGATTGTTGGCATCTAAAAACCGACAATGACCAACATATACGACTTTATTTGTTACACGCATTGAAGGAGTGTCTTCGTTACAAGTCGGGCAAGCTTTGTAACCCTTTCTGCTCCAACCTGATAGACTACTACGAGCTGGGAAGCCGTTTATGGTCCATAACAACATCGCCTTCATTGTGAAGAAAAACATCCATATCCTTTCCGGGTGATTTAGGACCATGAATCAAGAAGGTCAACATAAATGATGACTATATCATGCATAGCCATGGAGGTAGATTATATGTGGTGAGTACAACCGGCCACGTGCTATGTGCCGAACTCATGTTACCAAACGGATTAAAACCATCCGCTGCAAGACCCAGGCAAACATTTCAAGGTTCCCTTAAGAAGTTAGGGTAGTTTTTATCAAACTCTTTCGATGCAGATCCATCAACTGGATGACGCATTGTACCTTCTTTTGATTGAACTTCCTTTAACAGGTCTTCAAAGTCATCATGTACACCGATGCTCTCATCTCTTGTTTCTTCGTCAAGATTGGGATCATCTTCCATACGCTCCTCCATGACGTCTTCGATAATGCCAGCCATATCATTTGTTGGTATAACATCGTCTGCAACTACAACGACTGGAATTAAACTTTCACCATGATGAGTCCATCTCCTGTATTTCTGGCAAATTCCATATGCATGCATGTGATACTTCATTTTTTATGAAAGGTATTAGTATAGAATTCTGACATTTTGCACAAGCACATCTAACGTATCCTCTGCTGTCAACAAAATCTTTACACATCTTGATAAAAAGATACGAGTCGTTGCTGGTACTCATTTGATTTATGGGTTGGATGTGTAATCCAACTTTTATCGATAGAGGACACGGAGCCATTTTACATCTTGATAAACCGCGTTCTCAAAACATAAACAACATGCAACCATCATATTAAAATTAATGCTCGTTATATTGATGTTAATACATGACATATATAAAAAAAAAACAAAAAAAAACTAGCCAAGACTGTAACACAATAAAAGATGGGATAAACTTAAATTACATTGATTAAAAATCTAATAGAAAGTGATGATCGTAACATACATACAAGGCATATATACAAGTCATGTGTACATAATTTCTATAGAATCATTTTACTTCGTTCATATATAGTCATGTTTTATGTTATATGAATATTATTAGTTCTCTATTTTTAAAATTATACCAAGAACAACATTGAGTGAAACTATTTATCAGGTATAAGGCATGCCTTAAAAACCCCAATTCGAGTGACTTACTCTACATAAATGACCTGTTCAACTGGCTTGATCAATTCTTTCATTTATAACTTGGACGTAGAATCAAAGCAAAAAAGCAGTAGCAAAGGTGAACATAATGAGAGTGTTATATGTTTTAAGACAAAATTATAATCATATTTGATTCTACCTTTTATATATATATAATTCAAAATGCGGTTATAGTTAACATTATTATATTACTTTAAGAGTTACGATAGCGTGTGCATATAGCCGGTCTTGTTTATAGCAACTCTATCTAAAAAAATGTCAGTCAAACAAAAAACCACTCTAGCTAATAATCATGTTGCTATTGCTGTTGCTGGTGCTGTTGCTGGTGCTGCTGTTGTTGTTTTAGTTGTTGTAAATTATGGTAAAAAAAAAAGACGGATAAATACACGAGCAATTAACTTGTAAAAATACACGAGTAATTGACTTTTAAAAATACAGGAGGATTATTATATATCAAAGTAAGCTAAAGATGCATGATTTTGAAATTGAAAGGTAGCTAATTAAATGTTTGAAAAATGGTTACATCACAAAGATTATACACAAATCATGGGTATTCACTTTGTGTTAACCTAAAGGAGTGTTGAAGGACCCTCCCCAAGTGGAATTTGTGGCCCAAACACAAATATAAGATCAATCCAACTTTAGAAAATATAAGATCAATCCAACTTCAGTTTCTTATGTTTCTTGAAATATACACTGAAAATCAAGAAATTCAATACACGTTGAGTTTTTTAAAAATTAGTAATTTGTGACCAATATCATCAATGATTCTCTTCTTATATCCAAAATACGACAAAATATATAAACTTACAACTTTAAACAAGCAGGGATGGTCGTCGAAAAAATTGAAGAACCTGTTAGCAGCCCAAAAAAAAGTCGGAAAAAATCAGCCAAAAAAGGGGGAGAAAACCTTTTAGCAGGGATGGCTGTCGGATGACCGGTCAGTCTGTCGAAAACAAGAAACGTCACCTTTTAGCGACGGAGGTTTTCGGATAAGCAGTCGCGGCAGTCGACAACAGAGGGTCGGTGTCACACCCCGGTCGTTGCGGAAGCGTATGGTGTGACTTTCAAGGTTCCTCATCTATCCTTCACTATGTTTCACCCTGTTGAGTCTAGTTCTCATGGACTCTTCTATGTGTCTCCAAACATTGAGCTTCCAGCTCCACCCCCTGTATTTTAGGCATCTGAGAAAACATGGTTTTAAAAACAATCAGCATATTGCTGGCGAGTTCACAGATTTACTTATTCAAAACGTATGTAATGTATCTCAAATGATTCGAACGTTTGCATAAAATATTTTCATAAATGCATGCAATGTATCCAAAGCAGTCAAATGTTTTCATAAAAAATAGTTCAAAAATGTTAGTGTCCAAAACTAGGAGTAAAACATTGGTATTCAGTGCAGACATTGTTCCTTCCAACAATGCCGTGTTTCTCCGCTCTGACCAACAGTCCAGTTATAACTCCAGGGCTCCCATAACCGAGCTGACGCGTTTCAGTGTTTGCCCCTTTCCCAATGTCTTTGTCGCAAGACATTGTGTGTTTCTCCCATTATTGAGCGTCCGCTCGACATCCAGTCGTGGTTTTAGCTACGAACCACGGGCGAGGATGGTCAATCACAAATAGATCTATTCTCAATAATCACGCCCCCCCCACGGTTAACGGTTACAGAATAGGGGACTTAGCGACAAATGTGTAACCCGAGAAATAACGACAAATTTGGTCATGTGTTCCCCCACTGTCACGTGTTTCAACCAAATGCTTTACAAACGCTTTCGTTTTCATGTCTCATAAAATGGTTCAAAAGTATTTCAGTGTATCATCTGATACAAACAAGTTTTCGTGTTTCACAAAATATAGCGAAAGCGTTTCAGAATGGTGTCATGTATCACACAATGCATCAAACGTGTTCAGTGTTTCACCTGATCAAATCAGGTATCATGTTCCACAAAATATATCAACACGTTTCAAAGTTTCACCTGATCAAATCAGGTACCATGTTTCACAAAATGTATCAAAAATGTTTCAGAGTTCCACCTGATCAAATCAGGTATCATGTTTCACAAAATGTATTAAAAACTGTTTCAGAGTTCCACCTGATCAAATCAGGTATCATGTTTCACAAAATGTTTCAAAACTGTTTTCAAAACTCCACCTGATCAAATCAGGTGTCATGTTTCACAAAATGTTTCAGAAACTGACTCAAACTTCATAATAATCAGTATGTTTCAAACACGTTTTTATGTTTTCTCATTCCCCGAGTTCAAAGCCAAAATACAGAAAAGGGGTTAGTGAACTCACCTGAGTTGATTCACATCAATAACAATGTACAACGTTCGTATCACTAGTTCCTGAACTCTAAACCTGTATGTCATTAGAGTTCTATAAGTTACTTAAGCTTAATTTGGCTCTCAAAACGTTCCTTAGTTTAACATCTCACAACGTGTCTTAACTGAGAACCTATAATGATTTAGGTTCTTATTAAGAATCTTTTGACTTGTTGGTGTAACCAGGACATTCCCAGATTAACCATATTAGTATTGTTGTTGATTATATCACCAAAATAGTTTCTTGATGGATTTCAGGTTTAGAAATAGTTAATCCTTGTCATTGATCATTTCAATGAATGATCAGGACATCACAACCATTGTTATAATCAAATGGTTAAAACCATTATGATCTATGATATGGTTTCATGATAATCGGACATTATAACGGATCAAAACAAATATTTCCCCGTTATCCTGTTGAGTTCTTCGTTTCCAACTATTCTCAGTCATCATTTAGGCAATAATCAACAACAATAACCTTGATTTCACGTTTAAAAATCTAGATCTAATTCGTATATTATCAAACTAATACAAGAGGTCAAAACGTTACACTTTAGAACGGATTTCTCAGATGAAAACAATGAGCAGATGTTGTAGAAAACGTTCAAATCAAGTTGGTTTAGTTAATTATACATATATATATATATATATATAAATGTTTGTCTTTTTTTTTTTAAATATATATATATATATATTTGTTATGTTGTTTTAATCCGTCAACCGGTTCGTTGAATATTCACGACACACTCGGGTTGTTCAAAAGAATATTAATTATGTTACGTGGTTATACCTTCCGGTACGGTACACACTCGCGAACCGGTTTTGATAACCATACGTCCGTTTGAAGATCCGAAGACACCGTTGGTTCCAGTTTTGCGTCCCGAGTCTACCCGAATACATGAAAACTGATGTTGATAAGATTTGACCCGTTTGACCAGGTTTGACCACGTTTGACCGGCCCGTTTCCAACTTTGACCGGCGCTCCGGTCGCCGGAAAACGCTCGGTTTTCCACCCTTAACGCGTCTAATCAACAAATCACACCCAAACACAACCGATTCAATTATTACAACCAACGGATCTAAGATTTTTAACCCGAAAATGATTAGATCTGAAAAATAACGAGGTTTACCCACCGGTTTTTAACCGGAAACGTAGTCAGTCGCCGGAATCGTCACCGTACTTGCCGGATTTGAAAGGAAACTGACCGGAGACCTCAAAACTAACCAAAACAATTGGGTTTGTGACCTTTGTCGTTCCCGTCGCCCACCACCGCCATCCACGCACCACCACCACCACCGTCGGTGGTGTTTTCTTGCTCGTCGGAGTTCGAACGGCCGGGGAAGGGTGGGAGAGCCCTAGGCGCTGCCTAGAGGGGAGATGGGGAGGTCGTGGGTGACCGGAAACCAGCCGGAAACCGCCGTCGTCGTTTGGGTGAAAGTTAGGGTTTTCACCACCTTTGACCGGCTTTTTGGACACCCAAACGTCCGATTCAAGCTATGGTTCTTTAGAGAAAGTTGTAAATCGCTCCAAGACGAATCCGGACATGTATACCACTTGACTTATCGCCGTCGTTGACCGCCGTTGACCGCCGCCTTTGACCGGCGTTTTGGACACCGAAACTTCCGATTTAAGCTCCGACACTTTAGGAAATGTTGTAGAGAATGAAGAGAGGAAGCCGGAGATGTTCGCCGTTTGAATCGCCGCCGCGGACCGCCGTGGGCCGCCGCCGGACGGTGGCCGGATTCCGGCCAGTCTCTCTCTCTAACCTCTCACACCTTAAGTGTGTGTTTTTGTTTTCAAATGAAGAAGAATGGATACTTTCCCGTATATATAGTGTCGGTCGTGCGCGTGTTCGTGTCATGTCCAGATCACAAAATCGTACCCGGCTAGTCTCGTGTAAATCTAACGATTATGTTTTCGAGACCGGAATGTTTCGAGGATAACATAAACATTCGCGAAGTATTTATTTTGTCAGTATATGCGGTTCTAGTGAATAAATCGTTAATACGAATTGTTAAGTGTATGTAGCGCGTGGAACCGTTATGACTCGTTTTCGCGAATCAAAACCCGGTTCTATTATCTGATCATATTTTAACTACAATATTTATTTCATATCATTTTAAATATATATATGTCGTTTCAGTTACACGTCCGGTTGACGCGTTAATTGGTTTCTCGGATTTTTGACGGATGTTACAGTCGGAGGAGCCGACAATTAGCACGAGGAGGTGACCTGCGGCAGTCGACGCGAGGAGCAGCTGGAGCATCCAGTTACTGCAATTGAGAGGAAATGGGTGGAAAATGGGAAATGAGGGAACTTTCAGTGCCTAAAGGTGTCGCCGCTAATGCTAATAAAACCTCGACCGTTGGATTAACATTATTTTTAATGGCCGGATGTGTGGTAGGGCGAATCTGCGCGACTATCG
Organism: Mikania micrantha; assembly: GCA_009363875.1. Lineage (NCBI taxonomy): Eukaryota > Viridiplantae > Streptophyta > Magnoliopsida > Asterales > Asteraceae > Mikania > Mikania micrantha. The sequence continues at coordinate 68,380,871 of CM018698.1, forward strand.
CCGTTAACGACGGTGTCGCCGCTATTGAAGGTTTTTCTTGTAGTGCATGCTGACATTTCCGTTGGATTAACTCATTGCAACCAACAAATCATATCTATATCCACATCTATATTATATAATAAAAAAATAACAATTTTGTTATATGTCACTTGCTTACACTAGTATTAACACTTGTCAATTTCTTATTATTTTACTTCATTCTCTATTCTATTAAATAAATACATTCTCTCTATTTTAAATAAATTCTCTCTTTTATTAAATAACAATAACAATAATAATTGATATAATTTTTATTTTTTATTAGAAAACAAACTTAAAGTTTATACAATATGAATTTTTTCTAAAATCAAAATTTTTTAAAATAATTAATATTTTTCAAAAGACAAATTATTTATGTAAAAAACAAGTTATCATATAATATGATTTTTTAAATAAAATATACTATAACCTGAGTTATTGAACAATGAAATTTTAATAAACAAACGGCGTTTTTTAAATTCATTTAAAAACCGAAGTGATAAAAATGATAAAGAAAGTTACACTTTTGCTCATTATGTTTAACACTATTTTTAAATTGGATCGTTTAACTTTAATAACTAAAAAAATTATATTTTATATATTATTGATTGAGTAAAATGTCATTTTACACCTCATAGTTTGGCAACTTTTGGTTTTTGATTTGTAAAAGTACGTTTTTAACATAATACAAACTAAAGTTTTTAACGTCAGATATTTCAAGGATATCAATTGTTACACATCAAAATATCATATATCATTTGTATAATGATTAAATTTTTTAATTATTTTTTGTTACTTAAAATATTTGTTAATATGTAAATTTATCATTTTATTTTAAAATATCGTTTTAAAATTATTAATTTTCATTACTAAGCTATTTAACATTTTATATTTAACCCATCATTCATTAGGTAAACAAGTTATAGGAATTAGGTAAACAAGTTAAACCCATCATTCATTATGTGAGACTAGTCTACTTGGTAGAGACATTGTCTTTTAGAAAGGAGGTTTTGGGTTCAAATCCAAGCAAGAGGAATATTGGGTGTAATTTAGGAGTAGGAGTATTAGGTTCAAATCCAAGCAAGAGGAATATTGGGTGTAATTTAAGAGTAGGAGTAGGATAATATTGCCGTTAAAAAAAAAGAAAATAATTTAAGATTTTAAATGTTTTTTGTGATAATTAATGTTTTATACGAATATATATGTCTGGTTCGCTACCGATTCCAAAATATAAAGAAAGCATTTTCATCCTGTGCGAGTGCTTCCCTCCATTCAACAATTTTGAAAAACCCAGATCGTCATTCCCATAAGATAATGCCAAAATCGGAGAACACGAAAACCCCCAGTTCTTCACAATTCATCTTCACTTCTTCTCGAATATACGACGATGACGACGATTTTCAAAACCCAATTCAATCTTTACAATTCACCCAAACGAAACCCATCTTATCACAGAAACTGAAACCCTCCAATACCCCCATCAATCGACCATCAAAGAAGCCTAAAAAGACCCAATCTTGTTCCGGTAAGGAGAATCTCATAAGTCAACCTGATTTTGACCTGGGTTTGGGTTTTGGTTCGGATGTATCTTTAGAATCGATTGAACCGACCGTGCTCTGCAACAAGATTAGGGTCGATGATGCTGTTTTGGTTGCAGATGATGAGAAAAAGAAGATTTTAAAAGATGGGTTTGGTTACTCGTTGAAATCAATAGAGTCTAGGTTGTTGTTGGGGTCTGCTTGCAAGAAGGTGGATGAAGATGAAGATGAAAAGGGGAGATTTCAGGACCATTGTGAGGCTGGTACTACTCAGTTTGATGTGTTGCTAGATTTGTGTTGTTCTTCAGAAGAAAATGAGATCAAAATTGGTAATAATGTGGATGTTGGTGATGATGATTTTATTAGCTGCCCCATGTGTGGAACTGACATTTCTAACATGAGTGATGAGATGAAACAAGTTCATACTAATGAGTGTCTTGATAAAGAGCAGGTACTTAATCAAGTAACTTTTTCTTGATCTTGCATTCAAATTAGTTCCAATGCTTAGGGTTATCAGTTGCTGTTGTTTCATTTGTCAATTGCCCTAGATTTTAGACCTGCCATGTAGAAAGCTCCCAAATTTACATAACTTGATGTTCTATTCAGTCATTAGCGGTATGGAGATGGTTTAGTACTCCAAATGATTGCGAGTATAGCACCGCGAGGTCTTTTGAACTTTTGTCATACGCATCACTATAGAAGTGTCATCTTTTAGCTGTGTCAGTGGGACAATTTCCTATCATGCTTCAATGAAAAGTGGTTTATGGAAGCTAATTTTCTATGCACTGTGCAGATAAATATTCCTGGTAGTGTTCATGTTTTAGAATCACCTGGGCAAGTTCTTGATGACCCTCCTTGTCTAGCTCCTGACCAAATGGATCATATATCCCCTATTTCACTATGGCTGCAAAATCTGGGCCTATCTCGGTATGAAGAAGTTTTCATTCGTGAAGAAATTGATTGGGACAGCTTAAAGTGGTTGACTGATGAGGTTAGTTAAACCATTGTCATATATTTTTTTTATTTGTTCTCAAAATCTTCCTATATCATCTCTTTGCTTTGTAGTTTGTATATCTATTAAGTTGTTACTGTCATTGCTTGTTACCAAATTAAGTTAATTTTTCTTTCTTTTTATTTTTCTGATAGGATCTATGTAAGATAGGTATTACTGCTCTTGGTCCCAGGAAGAAGATTGTTCATGCAATTAGTGAACTGAGAACAGAATGCAACGAGGAAGTGAATATTCCTGAAAATGTAGCTTACAAAGAGACTAAATCAGTTATGAATAAATTGATCACGGATTTTTTTCCTGGTTTTGCTGGGAAAGTGAAAAACAGTAGTACAGCTGGGGGACAGGCACAAGTTAGCAAAACTAACTCAAACAATGGAAACAAACGTAGTGCGACTAAAAAAAATTTCTTAAATAAAAGGTTCAGAGATACACCCTCATGGTGTTCGATTGCTGGAACACCCTTTCGTGTGGTAAACTCAATTTTCGTAGACCATGCATCTTCTAGCTTCTTGAAGTTTGTTAGTTTAGCTTCTTCTTTTTTTCTCTATTTCTGTCCCAAGTATCATGAGTTTATGACATTTTTTGACAATTTTAATCACTAAGGTTGATTTTCACTAATATTAGTTTCATTAACTTAGGTAAGATGCATTCTTGATTACTTTCTTCAATTTTATTAGAATGCATTCTTGAAATTTGATAGTTTAGCTTCTTTTTATTCTCTATTTCTGCCCCAAGTATCATGAGTTTATGACATTTTTTGACAATTTTAATCACTAAGGTTGATTTTCACTAATATTAGTTTCATTAACTTAGGTAAGATGCATTCCTGATTACTAACTTTCTTCAATTTTATTAGGTGCATTCTTGAAATTTGATAGTTTAGCTTCTTTTTATTCTCTATTTCTGCCCCAAGTATCATGAGTTTATGACATTTTTTGACAATTTTAATCACTAAGGTTGATTTTCACTAATATTAGTTTCATTAACTTAGGTAAGATGCATTCCTGATTACTAACTTTCTTCAATTTTATTAGGATGCATTTAAATATCTGCGAACGGATTGTTCCCATTGGTTTCTTACTCATTTCCATGCAGACCGTAAGTGCAATGCTTCTGTTATATTGTAATTTGCAAACTTCTGTTTCATTATTTTTTTTTAATTTTTGTTAATTGGATGTTTTTTTTACTGCATATGATTCTGCAGATTATGGAGGTCTTACAAAATCTTTTTGCCATGGGAAAATATACTGCTCCTTAATCACAGCAAAACTTGTGCATTTGAAAATTGGGATCCCATGGGAAAAAATTGAAGTTTTACCTCTTAATCAAAAGTTAACTATTGCTGGAGTTGATGTAACATGCTTTGATGCTAATCACTGTCCAGGTGCAATTATCATATTGTTTGAACCACCAAACGGTAAAGTATGTATCATGTTGCCTTTTGACCTTTGTTTTTTTTCTATTTACTTTTTGTTCTTATAAACCTGATCACTGTCTTCATGCATAGGCTGTTTTACACACGGGAGATTTTCGGTTTTGTGAAGATATGACAACAATCTCTAGTTTGCAGACACGTGTGCATACGCTTGTTTTAGATACTACTTATTGTGACCCTCAGGTATAAAAACGGAATATTTATAATTTTAAAGTTTTGATTTTTCTCTTTCTTGCTGCGTGAAAGGTTGTATAAGTTTGTTAATGATCCTTGCAGTATGACTTTCCAAAGCAAGAGGCTGTAATCCAATATGTTCTTGAGGCTATTCAAGCTGAAGCTTTTAACACGAAAACATTGTTTCTGATTGGCAGCTATACAATTGGTAAAGTTTTTTCACTGAGATTCTTCCTCTAACGCTATTAGAGGAAACAAATGGGTTGACTTGATTTATGCTGTTATTGCTTTATGTTTAATAGATCAAATGGGCTATGCTACAGATTCCAAAATTTAACTAAAGAAGAAACAGGTTAAAACGGTTGAAATTTGTCTGTATGAGTGCATAAGAAACTTCCGAACCACTCTTATAACTAGATTTTAAATTTTGAACACCTTGTTTTTATTTGTTTTGAAATAGCAACACCTAGATTTTTATTTTTGAACAGTGACACCAAGATTTTGTTAGGATAAAATCATTACTATTTGCACCTTGTAGGATTTGAGCACACAACCATTTGTTGAAGAGCCCCAGACCCCACAAAGTGGGATTACACTGGGTACATGTTGTTGTAATAATTTATTGAAGAGTGCACCACTTTACCACTAGGATGTCACCATAGGGATGCTTTTGTAATAAGATGCACAATATTTATTTGTAAGTTAAAAAAAATGATCAAAATAAGTGTTGTGGGTTTCCTCAACTTTTATCCGCTTGTGCTATAAAAGTACCCTTAACCCATATGGACCTGAAATAATTTTATCTCATTACCCACCTTGCTATTTTTCATGTCTATCTATCAGGATATTATCATCATTATACTGTTTCATTAAAATAAAAATAAAAATAAAAATAAAAAACAGGAAAAGAAAGGGTGTTCATGGAGGTAGCTCGTGTTCTCCGTAAGAAAATATATGTTACCGCTGCAAAAATGAGAGTTTTAGAATGTTTGGGAATGCCAAAAGAAGATATGCAATGGCTAACATTAGATGAAAGAGAGAGCCACATTCATGTTGTGCCTATGTGGACACTTGCAAATTTCAAAAGATTGAAACATGTATCTAACATGTATAAGGTATGCACTTCATATACAAATCTTTATGTTTTTTTTCTTTTCTTAATGCTAATTAAAATAAGTGGTAATAATGAGTTTTGTAATTTGTGCTGAATAGAGCCCCATTTGCGGTGCATGCATATAATGTATATATGTGTGAGCCCTTAAGGGGCCAAAGTAAAATGACAATAATTTTAACGATATTTTATTTATTTTGTGAAAATCAATGTTGTAGAAATCGCTAGTCGCTAGTCGATCGGTGGGGTGGGGACAAGGGATTAATCGGGATTATTCGGGATTAATCGGCCAACTAATCGGCCTAATCGGATAGTCGGGCCTAGTCGGCCTTAGGGGACTAACGATTAATCATTCGATTGATCGGCCTAGTCGGGGATTTTTACAACCATGGTGAAAATAACGTTAAAAGTGTTGGGATGATTAACTTCAAACGATAACTTTGAGCCGGGGACTCCTTCGGAGCAGCCTCCCCAGACCCTACTGAAAAGTGGGAATTTACTGGGAATTTGTTTGTAATTTGTGCTTAATGATCAGTTTTAAATCTTAATCATGTAATTTGGTGTCAATCAGTTCAATTGTAGGTCATGTTAGAACACATTTTGAAAAAAAAAAATGAATTGATGTCAACTGGCCTTGTATACATCCAATTATGGATTAGGATGAAACATGAAAGGGACATCATCCTACCATACAGTTACAAGCAATAAAAATTAGGTTTTGATGGGTGGATTTTATGCATAGCCATTAAAATCTTGTAATGCTGTTTTCAGCTGCCACCAAAGCTACATTATTGGTTTTTAAAGATCTTTATTGTTTAGTATTTATTATCATATTTGGCCTTTTGTAAACTCTGCTTTACTTCAATCCTAAATAGTAAAATTTAAATGTTAAATCTGTGACATGTTCTCATCAAGTGTTCATGCATATCACAGAAGTCAAATATCATTAATAATTTTATTTAGTTAAAGTTTTATTGGCATGTGAATTTGGTAAAAAAAAAATGCTACTTCTATCCGATTCCTTTTAGGTATTGAACAGTTATATACCAAACACGAATTTAAGAAATTTATCTTTGTTCATGTTGGTAACTAAAAGTAGAGTAAATTAAGGCTTTGGCCCCAGTGTTTTAATTATTTCAACCTAAAATAGAATTTTCTATTAATTAAGCCCCTGTGGTTTAAACAACTAACGTTTTTAGCCCTGGTTTGGGGGCCAAAACTGTAATAATAGTTAGATTTGGGGGACCAAAACCGTTTGTTGTTTATACCACATAGGCCGCATTGATAGAAGATTCAATTTTAGGTTGAAATAGTTAAACACTTAAACCACAGGGGCCAAATCCTTAATTTACTCCTAAAAGTAAAATATGAGTTAGATATATTGTTACATATGTTTCACTTGTACTCTTCCAAATTTTTATCTTTATTTTTTTACAATTTTTTATTTATAATAAGATTATTATTATTGTTGTAATTTTGCTATTGATGTTTTTTTTATCAGGGTCGGTATAGTCTTATAGTTGCTTTCTCTCCAACTGGTTGGTCATTCAGTAAAGGAAAGAAATCAACCCCAGGAAAGAGATGGCAGCAGGGTACTATGATAAGGTGATATTCTGTGCATTTAGATTTAGATTTTCTTTTAATTCTTGTTATGATCAAATATAATTTATCAAAATATTTTAATTATTATTGCAATAATATTGTTCTTGTATTTACAATAAATACATCTACCACTTACTAGAAATTATGTAATCAGCTAAATTTTTTTTAATCCAGATATGAAGTGCCATACAGTGAGCATAGCAGTTTTACAGAACTCAAAAAATTTGTAAAATTTATATCTCCAGAAAACATTATCCCAAGTGTAAATAACCACGGGTCGGAATCTGTAAACAAGATGGTCTCTCTTTTATTATCATAACTCGTTTCGAGCCTGATTGTCCCTAAATCCAATGTGAGTTTTCCTGCTATCAAACTACAGGTAAATTGTAATCTACGATTTTTTATTTTTTTTTGTATATTTATTTGAAAAACACACACAAAAGTGACAAAACATGTTTAGTTTCTTTTTAATTTGTATAAATTTTGGGTTTAATGTTCATATTTTTTATAGCTTTGGTTATGAAGAGTGAATGAATCAAACTGAGTTGATGAGACAAGTATGAAACACATATTGCAGATCTACTTGCAAGTATGCAACCAGGGCTGATGTATTTAAGTTCTTTCAGAGGAGCTTATGTCCATGATTGTGCAGTATGGCCCTGCATCTCTTTAAATGTTTTATTATGGATAACATAAATATAATCCTTTTTTTTCTTTTTCTTTTTTTTTAGACACAATTTGTAGCAATTAATATTGAAATGGTGTATTATTTTGACCAAATGGCCATTGGCATACTAATACCCTAGGTGAATGAATGAATTTGTTTAAATAATGTTCTTTAGGAAGTTTCGGGCTTAAAGATTATGAATGAGGGTTGCGCTTGGTAAAACGGGTTATAGCTCCTTTGAGGAAGGGGTCTTTCGAGGCCTGCTGGCATGATGCATATGCCACGATGTTACGTTTAGTTGCTGTTCAAAAAAAAAAAGATAATTATGTGTTTGTTATTTATATATACACATATGATTGCTCAGTTTTAAAATATTAACCCCTAAATTCACTTATTTTAAAATTTGAAAATAAATGTGTAGTTTGTGTTGAGGTTGAATTGATATGTATTACATGGTTTGCAATTTTTTTTTAAAAAAAATTCTTTTGGTGTTTTTTTATATATTTTTTTATAAAAATAACTCAAATAATGTTAGAAACCTGTAAAAAAATTTACATAGTTTTTTCATGATTTTCAAAATTTCTCAACTAAAAGGATTTTTTCATTTTATATATCCCTTGTACATAAATGTGACATAACATGTACAATGAACATACAACAGATTCATAATGTCTACATCATTGGGACATTTTTATATGATATAATCATATACTAAAGATTATGTAATTGCTATAGGACGTCCAAGCATAGAAAATTGAAGATGGTTATATAAATAATGAAATTATCTTAAATTGCGGTAAAAACAAAAAAAAAAATCCCATATTTATCTCTTAATAAAATGAAAAAGAAGAAATTATCACTTTTTTTAATTTTTTTGGAACATGCTAGATCTCTCGGTCTATTCGACTAGAAATTCACTACATTAACCTATTAGGTTGGATCAAGTGTATGTTTGAGATTTCATTTAAAACAAACTTATTAATTTATTTGCTTTAAGAAGAAGTCAATAAGTTAAACAACATTTGACAATGTTAAAAAGATTTTTTGTTTTTAACTTTTTGTGTAAAGTTAAAATGTTGTATTTAAAAGATATAATTTGTTGCTTTTATATAGGTTTTTTTAACTTTTTGATGAAATAGGTTAAAAACTAACCAAACACTTTTATAAAACTAATCCATATAACTTGTTGATTATTCACATATTAAAAGTTGATTCAAACACATTCTTAAAATCTTCATTTTAAAAAATCATATATTTGTAAGTACAATCTTCATTTTAAAAAATCATATATTTGTAAGTACTTTTTAACAAAAAAGTGTTTTGAAACATGCCCTAACTTGAATCTCTATTCTTAAACCGGCTTTTTTTATTATGTAATTTCTTGATTCTTTTACGACTTTAGGTTTTTTATATTGGTGACACCAAAGATAGACTAGTTTTATATTTTGTTTTAGTGTTAGGTACATCTATAAATCATTGTATTTTGATTTTTAAAATTATTTATCACATTTTCTGCTTTTTGAAACCGGTGTGACTGATGGACTGGTAAGAAACAATTTGTTTAATTTGATTACGGTTTTGGTTATAAAATTTTTTTTAACTGAAATGATAAATTTATTAGAAATAATAAAAAAAAAATTTATGCCACTGTACAAAATTCATTTCAATTGGGACCCCAAGTGCTGCATTCACTTGCTAGTTGCTAGAGTCTTAGAGTGGGCAAATATACACGGTTGTCAAATTAATTGAGTTTGAGTAAAATGTAAATTAATGTTTATTTTCTATGTTTTTTTTTCTTATTTTGACTTTACTTTTATTGTCTTTTGTTTTCCTGTTATTTTGTTGTTCTATTAAAGAAACTCCTCTATTGAACATAATAAAAACACAATATCTACCCAATTAAACTTTTGCCAAAAAAATTGTCATAAGCTTTGTCGATATGAGTATTCAATCGCAATATTGGTGATAACATCGCGAATATTAAAACGCCGACCAAAAGATCGGCCGCAATGACTGTTAATCCGTTCTAAAACAATAAATCAACCGTCGCAAAAGCAAGCATTAATCGTAATGAATACGAACACATACATAAGCGCACAATGTTAAAAATCATGAAATTAAAACAACAAAAAACGACACTTGCAGTCATAAAATTTATCATGAAGAAATACGAATATAAAACGAACAAATGTTTACTTACTATCATCATTTAGTTATTATTATTACTATTATATAATTCTTATTCGCATTTATATATATAAGTTAATATAGTAATGAGAAAAGAAAAAAAAAAAAGCTCTTAAAGTAAGTCGAAACTAAGACCTTTTACAAAAATGGCCACGCTTCAACCGCTTAATCTAAAATGATATTTGAAAGACTTTTAAGAAATCTAATAAGTAAAAGAAAATAGAGTTAAATAATTATATTTCCACCTCACTCATAATGATTGCGTTTGTAAAATGTATATATAGCAATAAACTAATAATAATAATAATACTTCAAATAAAAACTAAAAAGGATAAATTCATGTTCTGCATAAATAATAAATTAATGATTCGTTAAATTAATATTTAATTACAACAAGAAGGCGTGATCGATAGAACATACATATTTATTACCAACTATATATATAAGTTTCTTATATAAATTTCTTTGTTTGATTTCTTTCTAGATAATCAAAATTTCTTTCGTCAAAAAAAGCCACCTAGTAACACAAATTTTCTTGGTAAGGTTATAAACGATTTAATTTGTAAAAGGGTGAAAAAGATTTTTAGTTACTCATAAGCCAGATAAAAATGGATTCGAATAAGCTCATTCTAACGGTATTGAATCTGGCTCGTCAAAACCAAACCCCAATTACCAAACCTTATAGCTAAACTTAAAGCTAAATCCTAAAACAACAAAAAAACTAGAAAGACAAAATGACGAGTACTAAGACAAAATGAGCAAAAAACATAAATTTTAAACCTGAAAACTAAACCATGAAAGCTAACCCAAAAGCTAAATCTTAAAACTAAAGCATAAAGCTAAACCCTAAATTATTAACTCTATATACCATAAATTATAACTGTCACACCCCCAAATTCTCACGTGCGGTGTCAGTCCGCGCGAGTGTGACGTGGCCAGGATCTCAACTCTTTGTCATATAGAACGACTCTATATGAGTTACACAAGCATACAATTTGGTAAATAAACAAGTTTCAATAATACGCAGCGAAAAGTGTTTAAAGTAGCATAGCAAATTAAAAGTTGCAGCGGAAATATAAATTGTATCAGACACTACATGTTTAAATTGTGTTAAAAGAGACATAACAATACAAGCCTAGGACTAGGACTAGAGTCTAATGCATGAGACTCTCTTGTACATCCTCCAGTGCATCCTAGCTTGTGATCCATTAGTTACCTGAGAATACATGCGAAAAAGTGTCAACTATACTGGTATGTTAAGTTTTTTGTTGGATCTACGATCCGTGAGTGTGTCAGTTCATCCTACCGAAACTCGACTGTTTCCTTTGCCTCCCCAGGTCATCACTGAACCCGTCAATTAGTATCGATATTACACTCGTTATGACATCCAGTCAACATTGGTGCCGAGTGGGGCTAGTCAAACCCAGTAGTACTACGTAATAACGACTCGTTTGTTACAAAACTAACAGTAAGGGTACGTGAGGGCTTAATGCGATAATAGTTACACTCAAAATAGTTTGACAACATACCAGTCATATATCTAAAATAGTTACATTGTATTCTTACCCCAAAAGTTTAGCAAAATCAGTTAAAGAGTAAAAGTGGGGCTGTAAACTCACCTGAGTTTTAGTAGAGCGTTCGTACAAGAACGGAATAGTGCGCCTCTTTTAGCGGTTACCTATATCACATAGGTGTTATGAGTTTGTGTTCACATTCGTGTGGGTCTCACAGGACCGTGTTCGTGTCCAAACAACTCTAAGTTGTTATGTGGGTCGTGTTGACCGTGTTGGCCGTGTTTGACCTAACGACTCGTTGGTGATGTTTTTAGTTCAAGTGCTCGTGTAACGTGCGATTTGTGTTATGTGACGTGTGTGAGCATAAAAATCGCGTTCGTGAGGTAACTTACTATTTATAGTAAGTTCCTATTTTAGGAATGTTTCCATATTGAGCAAGTCATGCAAGAATTTACTTCTCGTTTATTCTAATATGCATAGTTAACCTAAATGAGCATGTTATCACTTTGCACATAGTCACACTTAGACGATTAGGTACGTTTCGCGATTAAAAGTTACTATTTTTAGTAAGTTGCAAAAACAAGCATATTTCACTAAGTCTAACATCCAATCTCATCATAATATCAATATACTAGTTTCAAATAGTCGTTTGATCATACTCGTTACAACTAACATATTGTCATTTACTGATTTTGTAAAATAAAGTTACTATTTATAGTAATTTATGTTAAACCTCAAACTTTAATGATTTTAAAGCATCCCTAATTCATATTATCATCATATCAACTCAAATAAGCTTGTTAAACATACCAAAATCATCAAGTTCATCATCCTTGCGTATTTGTAACTTAAAAGTTACTATTTGTAGCAATATTAAGCTAAATCACATTCTATGACCATTTTATCAAATGAATACCCAAAGATCATCATTTTATTCACAAATAACATATTACAACACATGTATGCTACCATTTCATCATCTACTCATATTTTGCAATAATAAAGTTACTAAAAATGGAAATAATTGCAAATAACCATCTCTTAACTAAATCTACCATCCTTGATCATATGAATCATAATCTATATCATCCATAATCATGTGTTTTCAACCAAAATCATCTAAATCACATTAGATCATACATGCATGTAGGTTTTTCACTTATTCACAACCAAATCCTACATTATGCATATACCCGTCATCATAGATCGTCATGAATCACCAATATACTATCATAGATCATCAACAATCGTGAAAACATCATCAAACCCAGATTCAAACTAAGAAAAATTAGTGCGTGCATGCAAGCTTTGAACCTTGCATGTGGGTTTGTGTGTGTTACATGTGTGTTTTATGCTACATAGACTCAAATAATAAGTGGTAGTGGTGGTTAACCAGCTCTAATGCTCCTGGAAATGGCTCTCTAGTGGTTGCAAGTGGTGGTGGTGTTGATGCTTAGCTCCAAGTTTCACCTCCAAGTCTCTAATCCTCAATCTTGAGCTTACAAGTGGTTTTTAGGAGTGTTTAGAGTGTTGTAAAAGGAATATCAGGTGATTAGGAGGGGGTTAAATAGTGTTAATGGCGTCTGAAATCGAACTTAATGATTATAGTAGGGTAATCATGAGATTTGGGAGCTTAACAAAAGATTTTTAGCTGTCAGAACCCCAGGCGTATCGCCCCACGGGAAACTCCGGAGCCAGGCGTACCGCGCGGGAGAGACGGCATCCAAGGCATTTCCTTGCCTCGTGCGTACCGCCTAGGTCGAGCAGTTGGGTCAGGCGTACCGCCTGGGCCCTTGGTTTGGCCCAATTTGGCTTATTTTCATGTTTTGGCCCATTTTTCGCGTATTTCTCGATTACGATCATCGTTTTGAGACATATGAACATCGTTTCACCTGTTTTAGGTTCCCTAGAACCTAAGTGTAGTGTAAGTGGACTGTGGTTCATTTAATTTACCAACGTTCGTTATTCAAGACACGTGCGTGCGTTTTACGATAATTTCTCGAATTTTCAGTGTGTTTGGACTGTTGTGCCACGTGTCACACTAAATATTAACAATTCTAGTGCCACGTATGAAATAATAATTCACATTATTATTAAAATAAAGTAAATGCCAACCTGAAATTTACGAGGTGTCACAATAACCTAAAGCACGATGACGAGTATAAAAAGCACATTGACTAGTAAAAACAAACAATAAGCTGGAAAGTGTAAATTCTGAAAATTAAAAGGTATATCTTAGGATCTAAAACTTAAAAGTTATACCTTAACGCACAAGGGCAAACATGATAGACTCAATGGTGATGAGCAAGAAAGACGGTCTGAAAACACAAATTTTATAACAAGTTAAACCTTAAAATCTAAACTCAAAAGATAAACTTAAAAGCTAAGATCGTTGAGTTCGACGAACCAATTCTAATACCATTGAAATAAATTCAATCGGTGTTTGTTTGATCTAGTTTATGAAGAGTTTTTTTTAATAAAATGATGTTTAGGGAAAATAGTTTTTCCTTAAACACCATTTAGTAAAAAAAAAAAAAAACTCAGTTTATGAATAACAAAAAGTATCAGCTTTTTCATCTTTTTTTTTTACAAATCAAACCCTTTTCTATTATAACCTAACAATTTGCGTGTATAGTACTCATGTCAATAGGAATTTAAATTAGAGGCTTTTACATATTTCTTCCTCATAACTTATAAAATTTCATATTTCTCTAAATCATACTTTAAGAGCATTTTTTTCATCTTTTTTACAAATTAAACCCTTTTCTATTAGAACCTAACAATTTGCGTGTATAGTAATCATGTCAAATAGGAATTAAAATTAGAGGCTTTTACATATTTCTCCCTCATAACTTGTAAAATTTCATATTTCTCTAAATCATGCTTTAAAAGCATTGTATATTATGCATTGAAAATTTATATCTTAGGAAAAGATGCAATTTTTCAAGTTAGAAAAGGAGAAATATGGAATATTCCCTTAAAATTAAGAACCTATTTTTTGTTAGAGAAGGGAATCGAATACTGGCTTTGCCTAAACCCTCAAAATAACTGAAGCGCCTCGCTCACGTGCGAGTCATGGACGTAGTTTGGTACGTGTGAAGGCTAGAAAAATATCATGCAAGTCCATTTCACCCTAATTTGACCCATCAACTTCACTCTCGAATGGACTTTGACCCTTTAGGTTACATTGTTTTTTAAATTGACAATACGCGCGCATATACATATATAGGGGAATGGTTTCCCTAAAAGTCAATTTTGCCTAAAATGTTAAAAATCATTTCTAAAACTCGAAAACCGACCTAAAAAAATTCCGATTGAATTAATTTTTGCATTATTGAAACCGACTTGCCGAACTCTAAAACTCAAACCTTAAATCATAAACAAAAATATCTAATACTAAAACCAAAACTTTAAAAACAAACCTAAACCTAAAGATGAAACCTAAAAGCTAAAAGCAAACCTTAAAACCTAAACTATTCGCAAATTCTTATTCTCAATTTTTATGTCGTTTATTTTAACGTAACATGATTTTTTATATCCCAATATTAGTAGAAAAAGAGTACATTAAATTAATTTTAGTTTTTTAAATGATCCAATTACAAAATTGGGTTTTTACCGCGATGACACTTGCTTTTACAATGTGATAAACTTTAAGGTTTTATAATGAAAGACAATCGTTACGACATTTTTTTTTATTTGCGTTTTGATATTCGGGGTTGTGCTTTAGCTGCAGCGACGCTCGAAGGTATGCTCTAGAGCCTTAAATACGATGAGACAGTTGAAATTTTGTCTTATGCGTGTGCATTTCAAGTTGTTAAATAAAAGTAACGTTGCAAGTTTACTACCTTCAGAATCAGTGCAGATTAAACAAGTAAAAACAACATGGTCAACTTTTATTTTTTATAGAACAGTAACACCTATAATATCTAGTAACACATAAATAATATAAGATATTGTTACTACCAGTCTTGTAAATCTCGGCCTAGGCGTCCGAGTACTTAGCGAGTAATCAATACTCGGCACTCGGTCGAGTCGATTTTTTTCAACTCGGCTAAACCAACTCGGAACCGGTCAAAGTCAGCCAAAAAAAACTCGGTCCAAACGGTCTAACTCGGTCAAACTCAGACCAACTAAGTCAAATCTGGACCAACTCGGCTATGTCAGATTCCCGCTATTTTTGGCCGATTTTCACTATTTTTCACTGGTTTTCATTGTTTTTCACCAAATATTGTTTGATTTTCCCTGTATATTATTTATTTATATTGATATTCATTTTATATGCTATATATACTAGTTAATTTATGCTATTTGATATATATAATTTTTTTTTAATTTACCATATCCGAGTTCTCGTAACTCCCCAGTTGACTGACCTGGCAGCGCATAACGACTTTTACAACCATGGTTATTACTAACTAGAAGGAAACCAAGTACTGATAGAACCCAATGGATCAACCGAAAGAAATTATGATCTAGGTGATAGTTCTTTGACTTCTTTTTAGGAGCAATTGCATCTCTTAAATGACCTGAGCGTTTTTCCCGTGTTATATTTACTTATGAATTTATAAGATATAAGTAGTGTGACTGACACGTTGATAGGTCAGGGGGTTTTCCGGTGCGGTTTCCTTCTGGGGTGGTGGTGGGGTCTCAACGGAGGTCATGGTAACTAGACCTTGGTGACGTGGCCTGGAAATCAGTGGTTCACACGTTGAGATCAAATGCCGTTCAAAAAAAAAAGTAGTGTGACTGACGTACAAGCTTCAATATGTGCCAGCCAATCGATTTGATGTTTATAAAAAAACTAATTGATCATTGGTGACAAGATGGTCAACTGATGCTTCCTCCTTTTCACAACAAGCGCACATAGTCGAGCCTAACTCATTTAATAAAATGAGACTGAGAATGCGAAATACAGCTAAACTCATCAATGCTATGCATTGATTACTGTTAGCAAATTAATAACAAAAGGACATATAACCTATAGGTACCTTGGTGTGTAGTAAATACGTCTATTTCCAAGTGGTTTCTAAATAATATAATAAATATGATAAATTATATTAATATTATAAAATCAATGATGTCTTGTCCTATTGGTAAGATGGATGTATATTTTTTGAACGGCGAAGGTCTCAATCGGGTGAACCCACTGTTTCCAGGCCATATCACCAAGGTCTAGTTACCTGGACCTCCTATGAGCCACAACAACCATCCCAGGAGGAAACCCTACTGGGAAACCCTATGACCCCCCTCAGACCCCTTTTTCGCTACGGGAGGGACTTGAACCCAAGACCTCCTATTTGAAAGAATCTCGAGGTACCATTGAGGCAATGCCTCATTGGTGGTAAGATGTATGTATGAGGAAGTGATAGGAAACCCAGGTCATAGGTTCGATTCTTGATCCCACCCGGTTTTACCGGACTTCCACCGTCGTGCATTTAGGTGGGTGCTTGGGTCGAGTTTTCCCCTGGAATTGGTGGCTGGTGGGCCAGGGGCTCCGTTTGTCTGGATTAGTGGCCAGCTTGGGCATCCTTTAGCCATTAGGGGCCGCGTACGGAATATCCGGCAGTTAATTAGTTGGTCTTTAAAAAAATTAATATTATAAACAAAATAATTGTTTTAACTTTAATGTGACGAGAGTTTGTACAAAAAGAAGTCATAAGGTTAGTCGTTAATATATTATATATTTTTTGGGCATTATAATAGCAAGCAAACTAGAAAGTGACATGACACGGTTACTTGTATTAAACCAACTCACTATAATTCATGTTAGATTTTTTTAATTTTATTATTTTTTTTAAAAAAATCTTATATTGGTGCGGATGTTGATAGAGGATGACTATGATCATGTAATATATTTAGTTTATTTAACCCATATTTGATATTACTCTAATATTAACCCTGAAAGTTTCAAAAATATAATACTTTCACATACAATTAATTCAAAACATTTTATATACTTACATACCAATATTAATAAGTTGCTAACGTGTGTGTATATACATATGTTTAGGTTCTAATAAAAATAATGAGATTTGTAACAAGTGTAAGAAAAATTGTGAGGTTGGCATATGATATTTCTTTAATTTTTTAAAAAGATATTCTGGATAAAATATAATAATGAGGATTTAGGATTTTTTTTCATCAATAAAGTTAACGTAATTGTATGTTCTAGTTTCATGGTACCATACATGAATACTTGATATTAATTTTATTGTTCGAAACTGGTAATGTTCATCACATAATTAATAAGAAATGATACAATAAAAACGTGAATAGAAATTAAAAACACATAATATAAATTTGATAGTTTCTACAAATAAAAAATATTTAAAGTTGTTCTATAAGTTTTCATCTTTTGAAAACATTACATCTTCAACCAAATGGTTGTATTTTTATTAGACTAGAAGTGGTATTTGGAATTTGGCCTTGATTATTTAAACGTTAGTGGCTAAATAATAAAAGTATGATCGTTATATTTGATTAAAATGAGCTAAATAATAGTATTTG
Source organism: Mikania micrantha (assembly GCA_009363875.1). NCBI lineage: Eukaryota > Viridiplantae > Streptophyta > Magnoliopsida > Asterales > Asteraceae > Mikania > Mikania micrantha. The sequence continues at coordinate 68,398,636 of CM018698.1, forward strand.
GTTATGAGTATTTACTTGGTTAATGGGTTATAGATACATATGACAATCGTTGTTACTAATCCAAAACAATACTATCTCTTGATAATACTGTTTATAAATATTCATAAAAACTGAAAAATCAATGTTTTCCCGAGATTATCGTTCTACATGCATACAAGCCTTTGATGTGATGTATAGGACCCCGAAGAATGCTAAAGAACAGACCGAAGTGTGGCTTGGCGTAGTTGGGCGTATGGCTAGGTTGCTCCATTAGCAAGTCCTGGACCATTTTGTATTTTCAAGTTCCATTTTCACACCATGTTTTACCCTCCTCTTATATACTTACCAATAAGCAACTTTTAGGGTCATAAGCTGTAATTTTTGTAAAATTGAGATCTATCTTCAGTTTGCTTATGTAACTTCAAAAAGGCTGGTGTTTTTTAAAATATTCTAAGTTTTTGGTCTCACCAAACTTACAGAACTCTAACGCAAGCATCGAAAGGATAAAATTATCCTTCAGAAGCCATCATATTTCACTATTCATATTATGTTTCTTTTCTCATGTGATACTTAATATTATTTTAGTTAACCCTTATGTATTTTATCTTTTATTGTTTAATTTTTTCATTCAACTTATCTAATGAAAGCATCACGGTTAATTTATTCCATAAAAAATCATTACTCATTGCTTATAATCATGATCAAGATTTATGGTTTTGATTTATCATGTGCGCCCAATATTTTATAACACCATTGTCATTCAAATCAATGCTTTCTAAAACTAAATTATACATCCTATGATAAACGTTGAGCAGATTCTTAGATTATTCACCATTTTAAATTTCAATATGTATTATATATTCACCTAAGAATAGATACTATAATTATCATGTATTACTCATCAGTTCAGTCGTACAGTACGCAATATATTATAATACATATTGCAATAAAAGAAAATAATTTTATAAAAATTTAAGAGTTTACTTAAATATAACTTTTAAATCATATTGTATGATCATTTGAAGATAACCAAAAGGTTATTTATTTATTATATTTTTTTTACTTTTTCATTTATTTAACATTAGGACCTTTAAAAATTAAAATGTATAGATACAAAAACTCATTAAACCAAATTAGGTACTTATTTATCATTTTGATACGTTTGGTTATTTTAGGACATCTGACATTTTAAAATGTAATTTTTAGTGTAATAGTAATTTTTAATTAAATTAAAAAAGTGACTAGAAAAGTTACGAGCATATTTAAGTTTTTTACTATTCAAAATATAAGTATATAATTTGCATATTCTCTTTTAGAACTTTGGTTTTTCTTCTAATGAGATTGTTTGATTAAATTTAGTTTCTAGAGCCATTTATATTAACTTAATTAAATTTCATAATCAAACACTCTTTAATACACAAAACACAAAGACTTTTATCTCTAGATTAAATTTACACACCGTCAAATAATAAAATTTTGATTTTAATTTTAACTTTGAAGAATTAGTTGTAATAACTAATTAATTACTTAAAATATAAATTAGAAACAGAAAATGCATTACATATTGTGAAATTTGGTCTATCATTTTCAAACAGATTAAGATGATCCCTGAGCAAAATTCATCGTTTGCAACCAACAAAATATATTTTTAATCGGATACAAACATTCATGTTGGGCAACATTTCACTTGTATGATGATCGAAAACATTAAAAAAATTTGGTTTTGGTTATGACAATAACTCAAAACCAAGTCAAACCGTAATCTCCGTTAATTAAAACACTAACTTAAGTGTTTTGTTTCTCGTAATATCACGCGAAGCACTCCACTCAATACATGTATGTATACACCACAAGATTCAAATTAAGGCATGTTTTACACATAACAAATTAACTATATAAAAACATGTATATAAAAGCAATGACATAACCATGTAAGTTTCACGAAGACTCTTGATACACACAATGGCGTAGCTTAATAGGGGCTGGGGGGCGGCCGAAATGTTATTTTTAGTTAAAAATCGCGGTTTCGGCACATCGCTTCAAAAAATTAACATGTATTCTGGGTTTCAAAACTTTCCGCCCCCCTCTCACTTTGCTCAAGCTTCGCCACTTGATACACGGATTAATTATACACTAAAAATAAATATTTGAGGAGTTGTATGGACCTACGTTGATGTCTATAATATCAGTTGGGTTATAGGCGATTATTTTATTAGAGGTTGATTCCACTAGACATACATAACGTTTTAGATAGCACACGAAAGATCCTTCAATGATCATCATTGACTTTAAAATTGTCAATCCAATTACTTCATAAGTAATCTAATTGATCAACCTTGCCCCTAACCAAACCTCATTTACTCATAACGGGCTATTGGCCCCCCTGTTTTTTCATGCAGTAGTGTAAATTTCTCGATACGTAGTGTAAAATTTTTTAAAAACCTTTGTTTCGTCCCCCTTGGGAAAAGAAAAAAATATTTCGCCCCCTAGGATTATGATCAAGCTTCGCCACTGATTGGCGTCCCTTAATCCCTCAATAAATGAGTTAACACCCCTTGACCTATTTTAATGCAAAAAATCATATTAGGCTATTTTCAATTGCATTTTTAACACCTCGTCTATATTAAGTTGGGTGAAAAATGACGATTTCTAACCAAAATCAACTAATTAAATTAGCTATAACACAAATTTCCTTTTTAGTCTATTATTGGAAAAATAGTAATTTTAATACATTCTCATCAATAAATGATCTTTAAATGATGCTAAGATTAAAACCTTAGATTCATTTATATATATATATATATATATATATATATATATATATATAGGGTATGGTTAAAATGAAAACCATATCTCAATGAGAAAACCGCGAAAACCATGCAAAAATCACGTAAAACGAACGTATTTTTTTTTGGAATTTTTTTTACATGTTTGTAACACTATTGGACACATTTTTATAAAAAAAGCGCCGACCAAATATTTTTAAAAAAAATATTTTATAAACCCACGTAAAAGCTACGTAACAAAACTAAAAAAAATTTTAGTTTTCTTACGTAGGTTTTACGTAGGTTTTACGTGGGTTTATAAAATATTTTTTAAAAAAATATTTGGTTGGCACTTTTTTTACAAACATGTAAAAAAAATTTCAAAAAAAAATACGTTGTTTTTACATGATTTTTGCATGGTTTTCGCGGTTTTCTCATTGAGATGTGGTTTTCATTTTATCTTTTCCCTATATATATATATATATATATATATATATATATATATATATATATATATATATATATTGAGGTTAACAAGCCATTCCTTAACAACTTCATCAAATTATGCTGAGTTACGTACATAGCTCAGATAAAAGAATGTTACATCATAGGTGTCACACCCCCACCTATCGTCACTTGTTGATGATGTCACTGAGAAGATTGCGGAAGCATAGTGGTGATGTCTCAGAGATGAGGGTTGACTTACTTGATCTGATATCATAGCACACAGATTAACTTAAATTAAATATATTACAAGGATCGTCATTACAATCAACAGTACAGTTTATAAACTAAGTTTATTACATGACAACTTATTTAATTACAAACTTATGAAGTGCATCCTCACCCGGCGGTCACTGTCTTCCTGTAAAAGTTTTCAGTTTAAAAACATCAGCACAAAGCTGGTGAGTTCGTAAAGTTCATGTTCAACAATATGATATGCAATACAAGTTCTCACAATGTTCAGTTCAAGATAACCATGGGACCCGTATCTAGTTCCTTTCGGACGTTCTGTTCTTGTTCTGTAAGATACTACCCGTCGGTAACATCTTAATGCCTCATTGTCTTAATGTCTATCACAACATTAAGAAGTTCTAAAAACAGATAACAAACATTTACACCAAGGGGAGTTGCAGCTCCCGGCAAATGGGTTGTCAGCCGATAGTACTATCATTGTTTTTTGTTCGGCCCCACATGGGTTCACTAGATACAGTAAGGAAATGAGGACTTATAAGTTCTGTGATAGTGTTCTGTTCTTACTAAAAAAACCCTATGAAATCCACAAAATCTTAACAATCACATGAAATCACGCCGATAACAGTGATACATATCATATAGTTCTGAAAAGTTCCACAGTGCTACCCCGATGTTTATAAAAGATTAAAAAGAAAAGGGGTTGTACAAAACTCACCTGATAACTTAGAAGTAGCAGAGTATCACACGACTGATAGTAATAGAGTGATTCTGCATTTATTTATGTTTAATGAGTTATTTATGTTTTAACTTACTATTAGATCTTTCTGAACGTCCAATGTCAAAGACATTGTCTTAACAGTCATCAAACTGATGTTAAGTATGTAATTAGTTAATTTAATGTTATATCATACAATGTATGATAATGTAGGAACCTATACTGATTCAAGTTCCTAATACACAGTTGATGACACGTTTGACTAATCAGAATAATCTCAGATTAACCAAATAGTTAATGTTGTTGATTATGATGCTGAAACAGTTTCTAGATGAATTTATGGTTTAGGAACGATCAATACTTGTTATTGAATACCCAAATATCATGAAATATCACAATGTAGCATTAGAATAGGTTTAATAACCATGTTTAACATACTAATCTGACTGTTATCATAAACATCAGATAATCATTCCAATGAGTATGTTAATGATTGTGATTAGTTTGAAACACTTGGATTTAACCTTGCATTTCAAAGATTAATCAAACTAATCACCTACATTGTCATAATCAAATGGTTTAAACCATTATAATCATAGTTATGATTTCATGCAAACCGGGCATTACAACGGATCAAAACAAGGATTTACCCGTTAAAACATCGTGTTCTTCGTTTATAATCAATCATAGCCATCATCTAGGCAATAATCAACAATCCTAACTATACCATTACGTTCAAAATCAAGATCTAATCAATCAAAATCAAGCTAGAAGGTTAAAATGAACCGTTACCTAATCAGACGGATTTCTGACTTCAAAACAACGATCAGGACTTGTAGGTATGTTCCCTGGCTTCAACCACACGATCTGATGGTCTTAAAACTGAGATTGGATGTTCAAAAGTGATGTTCTTCGCCTGTGGTGGTGTTTTGGTTCGAGAGATGTAAAAAAAACTCGTCGCGTACCGCCAAGAGGCCAAAAAGAGGCTTGGCGTACCGCGAAGAAATCGGGAGAAGTTTCAGATATTTTAATCCTTCGCGTACCGCCAAGAGCCCTCAACCTAGCCTTGGCGTACCGCGGTGACCCCCGGAGTTCAATACTTTGAAATTTTTCTTCTTTTTTCTATTTCGAAGAATCCGGAACTCCGTTTCGCTCACGGTTTTCGCCCACATTCATTGTTTTTCGCATACTTCCAACCTGTAATAATTACAATAGCTAAATCAACGTGGATTTCAAGCACGACCAAATGTGCTCATGTCATCGATGACGTAATTCTCAACTGCAATTGTCAAAGTCTCCTCCTATTAGAGAAATTTCGTCCCGAAATTTAGTGAAGACTTACTTGATGACAATCGTTTATGAGAACATGTATGGGTATTTTGTTTTCATCTGATCTTCTCGTTCCCACGTATACTCAGGTCCACATTGTGAGTTCCATCGCACTTTGACAATTGGTATGCGACTACGTTTCAATACTTTCACTTCTCGATCCATCACCTCCACTGGTTCTTCACTAAACCGAAGTTTCTCATCAATTTGAATCTCTTCGAGAGGTACGATCAATGATTCGTCAGCTAGGCACTTTTTCAAATTTGATACATGAAAGACATCATGAATGTTACTGAGTTCAAAAGGTAACTCAAGTCTGTAGGCTACTGATCCAAATTTGTTCAAGAATTTTGAATGGCCCTACAAATCTTGGTGAAAGTTTACCTCTCTTCCCAAATCTGAAAATGCCCTTCCAAGGTTAAACTTTCAACATTACTCGATCACCTATTTGGAATTCTAAAGGTCTACGACAATTATCAGCATAACTCTTTTGACGATCGCGAGCAGCTTTAATTCGTTCCTGAATGAGTGCGATCTTATCGGTTGTTTCTTGAATGAATTCTGGGCCTATGATCTGGTTTTCACCTACTTCTGACCAACAGATAGGTGATTTACACTTGCGTCCATAAAGTGCTTCAAATGGAGCGCATTGAATACTGGTATGGTAGCTGTTATTGTATGAGAATTCAACAAGTGGAAGATGAATATCCCAGCTACCTCCAAAATCAATCACACAGCTTCTGAGCATATCTTCAAGAGTTTGATTCGTTCGTTCAGTCTGTCCGTCCGTTTGTGGATGATAAGGTGTGCTCATATTGATTTGTGTGCCCAGAGCATTCTGAAGAGTTTGCCAAAATCGTGACATAAATCGACTATCTCTGTCATAAATGATAGAGATTGGTACTCCATGTCGAGATACAATCTCATTAACATAGAGTTTAGCGAGTCGATCCATAGAATAATCTTCTCGGATGGGTAAGAAATGCGCAGATTTAGTAAGGCGATCAACGATAACCCATATCGAGTCATGATTACGTGATGTTCTGGGTAGTTTAGTGATGAAATCCATAGAGATCCGATCCCATTTCCACATGGGAATCTCAGGTTGTTGCAATAGCCCAGAAGGTCGTTGATGTTCAGCCTTAACTTTAAGACATGTTAAGCATCGATCCACGTATTTTGCTATGTGTTTCTTCATTCCAGGCCACCAGTAAAAATCTCTAAGATCTTTATACATTTTATCAGCACCTGGATGAATAGAATACCTGGATTTGTGCGCCTCATCCAAGATAATTGTTCTAGAGTTACCGAATAAAGGAACCCAAATTCGGCTTTTGAAATACAACACTCCATCAGTCTTGGTTTCGAGTTGCTTGTCTAATCCCCTTAGTTCCTCAGCACGATAGTTCGTTGCTTGTAAAGCTTGTTGCTGAGCTTCTTTAATATGAGGAATTAGACTGGTTATAATAGTCATCCCTAACGCTTTCACACGTAAAGGTTTGACTCGTTCTTTGCTACTCAAGGCATCGGCTACGACATTCGCTTTGCCTGGGTGATAACGAATTTCACAATCATAATCGTTTAAAAGTTCTACCCACCGCCTTTGTCGCATGTTCAACATTTTCTGATCTAGAATGTGTTGAAGACTTTTGTGATCCGTGTATATGATACACTTGGTTCCATATAGATAGTGTCTCCAAATCTTAAGTGCAAACACCACTGCACCAAGTTCTAGATCATGAGTGGTATAGTTCTTCTCATGTACTTTCAGTTTTCGAGAAGCATAAGCAATTACCTTGTCGTTCTGCATTAAAACGCACCCAAGACCTTGACGAGAAACATCACAGTACATTGTGAAATTATCTATACCTTCCCGTAATGCCAAGATAGGTGCGTTGCAGAGTTTGTGTTTCAACTGTTGGAATGCCTCCTCCTGTTGGGAACCCCATATAAATGGTTGATTTTTCTGTGTCAATGTGGTCAGTGGCAAGGCTATCTTTGAAAAGTTCTTGATGAATCGACGATAATAACCTGCCAGCCTTAAGAATTGACGTATTTCAGTTGGGGTTCGTGGTGTTTCCCATTGTTTCACAGCTTCGATCTTACTGGGATCCACGTGAATACCATTTTCATTCACCACGTGCCCAAGAAATTGAACTTCTCGTAACCAAAACTCACACTTTGAGAATTTGGCATATAATTTCTCATGTGCCAAAAGTTCTTAGATCAATTTCAAGTGTTGAGCATGTTCTTGTTGGTTCCGAGAACAAATGAGAATATCATCAATAAACACAATCACAAACTTATCCAAATAAGGCCTACAAACTCGATTCATTAGATCCATGAAAACTGCAAGGGCATTGGTTAATCCAAACGGCATTACTAGAAATTCATAATGTTCGTATCGAGTTCTGAAAGCAGTTTTAGGAACATCATCATCATGAATTCGTAACTAATGATATCCGGATCTTAAATCGATTTTTGAAAAGTAAGTAGCACCTTGTAGTTGATCAAATAGATCATCTATACGTGGAAAAGGATAACGGTTTTTGATTGTCAGTTTAATGAGTTCCCTGTAGTCAATGCACATCCTGAATGAACCATCATTCTTTTTCACAAAAAGAATTGGTGCTCCCCAGGGTGAGAAACCAGGTATGATAAAACCTTTGTCTAACAGTTCTTGCAGTTGACCTGAAAGCTCTTGCATCTCTGAGGGTGCTAAACAAGAAGGAGCTTTAGCTACAGGTGCTGCACCTGGAATCAAGTCAATACGAAATTCAACTTGTCTCACTGGGGTAATCCTGGTATATTCTCAGGAAAGACTTCAGGAAAATCCTTGACTACTGGAATATCTTCGATACGTTTTTGTAAAGAATAGTTCTCGATCACATGTGCTAGAAAGGCCTGACAACCTTTCCGTAAGTATTTCTGAGTTTGTATACAAGAAATGATACCAAGTTTCCTACTAGCTCGTTTTCCTTGAACTATCAGTGTATTACCTGACGGTAATGGAATACGGATCATATTGTTTTGGCATACAACTTCCGCTTGGTTATCAGAAAGCCAGTCCATACCGACGACAACATCAAATCTCCCAAGCTCAATAGGAAGTAAATTGATATTGAAAAGATGATCATTCAAATTCAAGGAACACCCTTGAATGACACTGTTAGTTTTGATTAACTTGCCATTAGCAAGTTCAATGACATAAGGAGTTTCTAGATCTACCGCAGGCAATGAAAGTAATGATGCAAATTCAGGAGAGATAAAAATCTTATCTGCTCCTGTGTCAAACAGAACTGATGCGTATAGATTATTAAGAAGAAACGTACCAGTGACCATGTTAGCATCATGCCTTGCCTCGGTTGTACCAATCTGAAAAGCTCTCCCCCTAGCTGCATTCCCTTGATTTGTGTTGTTGTTCGGACAGTTTCTCATAAGATGGTCAGGACTTCCACACTTGAAGCATGACCTGTTAATTTGAGTGGTTTGTCTTGGTGCTTGGTTTTGTGGTTGAGCAGGAAAGTTGCAATATTTAGCGTAGTATCCTACTCGGTTACAATTCATACAAACAGGACATGGTCTTGTGTGATGAAATGGACACTTGTTGCGTTTGGGCGCCTACCCAGTGTAAACTTTCCTCTCAGGAACAGTTGCACCATAGTTCTTCACTATTGGTTTGCTCTGACTAATCTCAGCCGGAGCCTTTGTTTTGTTCTTGCCAAACCACTTTCGTTTAATACCTCTCACAGCACTAGAAGTACCAACATCACTACGGCCTGCAGTCGTCTGAGTTTTTGTGGACAAAGTACCGCTCCTTACCTGTAACGACCCGTTTTCAATAAATCAAACATGGTTGAAATAATCGTCAATAGAACGATTGTGATTATTACAAATTGAAATTATGTAAGAAATGATGAACGTGGGCGAAAACCGTGCGTGAAACGGAGTTACAGATTGTCCGGAATCGCGAAACGAAGAAAATCACAAAGATATTGTGGTTTGGGACTCTTCGCGGTACGCGAAGGTGGTTCTAAGGGTCCTTCGCGGTACGCGAAGAACCCAAAATATCCGAGGATCCCGAGATTCTTCGCGGTACGCGAAGGCTCTATAAGCCCTCCTTCGCGGTACGCGACGGGTGAGGCGGCTTGGCAGATCCTTATCTTTTCAGCGATTGTGCAAGAAAATTTTATATTTTCTTTCTCTCGATCTTACACGCACACATACCCTTTCAGATCGAAATTTTACCCACAAAACTCAGTTTTGAAGCTATCCAAACGTCCGGATCGAGCCGTGAATCGTTTCAACAAGTCTAGATCATCGTATTACATCTAGAAATCCGTTTGAAGGGTAACGATTTGCTTTATCCCATTTATTTTGATAATATACGGATTAAATTGAGTTTTGAGCATTATATACTGATTGGGGATGATTAGAAACAAAGAACTAGATGTTTTAACGGTGAAATCTTGATTTTGATCCGTTATAATGTCCGATTGTCATGAAACTCATATTATTGAGTGTTATAACTAGTGGGATGATTAAATCATGGTTATTGTGGTTTTGGATCATTCTCTGGAATGATGGATCTAGTTCAAGTGTTGATTAAATGTTTGAAATTGAAAGTTAATGATTTTAGCATGATATGCTAATTATAAAGGATAACTTGGCTTCTAAATGCCACACACTAATAAGTGAGATTCAAATGAGTTTGAATCAGTATGTGTGGGTGTTGGGAGTATTGAGACTAGTTGTATATGTGTGATTTACAACTAGGTGTTGGTAAAGGAAGTCAAGCAACAGATTTCAAAATATGAAGTTTTGATAAGTTGAATATAATTAAGAACATGTGTAGATTAATTTCCACACATGGGTTGTTGATAAAAGCCTCGACGAGGTTTTGATTGAATACGAAGAGTAAAACAGGTCAAATGAACTAGATTATATAAATAACACAAGTTGTGTGTTCATGTTGTTAAATCCTGTTATATGTGAATATATAATAGGAAGAGGAGGTGAATCTAGTTCTAGAAGACCTGGGAAAGCATTGCAGATTTTTGATAGCTCTCCAAATTAAGGTAAGTCACCCGATCTGTTGAGTTTGTTTAATGTTGTGAAGATGAATCATATATATTGTGATCATGTGAACAAAACTCAATTGGTGATACACATGGATATGAACCATGTGATGAATGTGATATAGTGATGACCTACAGGGGTGTAGGCATTCATGTTTGCTTAAATTGATATTAATCCACATGAGTGTGGATAATGTTGTTGAAAGTATGTTGAAATGGTTCACTTGAATGTGAACTAAGGAGTTAGTGGATAACTTAGTTGATCTACAATGATGTAGACAACTGTTTGTTATACGTAAGTATAATTGGTTCACTTATATGTGAACAAATTGTGATTAATTTACCTTATATGATTCACAAGGTGTGTGAACATATGAAAGGGTGATAGACCTTATGTTGAATTTGAAGTTAGACACTAATAAATGTTATTTGGAATCACAATTGTGTGACTATTTGTTGTTTGTGTCTAATGATGACTATATGTGTAAATAACACATGTAGTAAACTTTGTGTTAAATGATTCACAAGGTGTGTGAACATATGAATTGGGAGTATAGTTGATGTAAACACAAGTGAATGAGTTCAAATTGTGTGTAAGTTACCTATGTGATTGAACTTGTAGTTAAGGACTGGGTGAGTCCATACTACAAGTGATTGTGTTATATGTGATTGTGGTTATTGTTGTTGTATGATTCACAAGGTGTGTGAACATGTGGTGATCTACGAATGCGTAGATGTTGAATTGGTAATGTGCATGTTTAGATTCACAAGGTGTGTGAACGTATAACTTGCAATTCCAATGTAATTAATTCACAAGGTGTGTGAACTAATGGTGGATTGGAAATGTGCATGCTTTGATTCACAAGGTGTGTGAACATAAGACTTGAAATTCCAATATAATTGATTCACAAGGTGTGTGAACTAATGGTGGATTGGAAATGTGCATGCTTTGATTCACAAGGTGTGTGAACATAAGACTTGCAATTTCAATGTAATTGATTCACAAGGTGTGTGAACTAATGGTGGATTGGAAATGTGCATGCTTTGATTCACAAGGTGTGTGAACATAAGACTTGCAATTCCATTGTAATTGATTCACAAGGTGTGTGAACTAATGGTGGATTGGAAATGTGCATGCTTTGATTCACAAGGTGTGTGAACATAAGACTTGCAATTCCAATGTAATTGATTCACAAGGTGTGTGAACTAATGGTGGATTGGAAATGTGCATGCTTTGATTCACAAGGTGTGTGAACATAAGACTTGCAATTTCAATGTAATTGATTCACAAGGTGTGTGAACTAATGGTGGATTGGAAATGTGCATGCTTTGATTCACAAGGTGTGTGAACATAAGACTTGCAATTCCAATGTAATTGATTCACAAGGTGTGTGAACTAATGGTGGATTGGAAATGTGCATGCTTTGATTCACAAGGTGTGTGAACATAAGACTTGCAAATCCAATATAATTGATTCACAAGGTGTGTGAACTAATGGTGGATTGGAAATGTGCATGCTTTGATTCACAAGGTGTGTGAACATAAGACTTGCAATTCCAATGTAATTGATTCACAAGGTGTGTGAACAAATGGTGGATTGGTAATGTGCATGCTTTGATTCACAAGGTGTGTGAACATATGACTTGCAATTCCAATGTAATTGATTCACAAGGTGTGTGAACAAAAGATGACCTGCAAGGGTGTAGACATTCAAAATTCAAGAGTCAAATTGTTAAATTTTGACTTTTGGGAAATATGATGCACAACTGGAGTTTTGTGTGCACATGAATGTGAGGTGTTAAATTTTAATGATTGTACATGAATGGGTGATTCATGGGGTTTTGAGTGGAAACGATCCATTAGTAGATCGTTTTGTATGTGATTGAATGTTGTTACCAAATTATATTTGGGACATCAGTAGTTTATCCATATGGTGTTATGGAATACACTTGGAGAAATAGTGGGGTAAACTTACTTAGTTCTAACGAACTAATGGTGATTTAAATGTGGTGTTTACAGGTACAAAAGAGTAAGGTGAACGGTAATGGTGATCGGGATCGAACAAAAAGATTGGAGTGGTGAATCGAAGTTAACTTGTTATAAGTATGTGGATATACTTTGACATGTCTTAATTTTTGAATGATTAAAAAAATGGGTGTGTTTACAAACAAAACACAAAAAGCTTTCTGGGACCTAAACAACATTCTTAATAAATGTTTTACATGTCCGGAGGGGACAGAAAGTGACTGGGGTGTCACATTACCGCCTTATCGGTAAGCTTAGTGGTCAAAAAAATTGTACGTTTAAGAGTTGTGGGTTCAGATGCCGTCACCATTCCCCGAATCTGGGAACCAGACCCTTGATATACTTCTCAATCAAAGCTGCTTCCGTAGGAAACATATTGGGAAGTAAGCAAGTAAGTTCATGAAACTGATCGGTATAAGCTAAACAATCAGCACCGATCATCGAGTGATTCCAGAATCCTCCTGGAGTTTTTGAATCTCAGTGATTGGGCAGTACTCTGACATAATCAGAGTTTTGAAATCGTTCCAGCCCATCGAGTCAACTGTAGCTGAGCCCAAAGTTTTAGCCTGAGTATTCCACCAGGTTAGAGCTGATTCTTTCAAAGAACAAGCAGCATAAGACACCTTATGCTTCGCCAAACATTGGCTGATCTTGAGTTTTGTTTCCATCTCCTCAATCCACCTTATGAGTCCAGCCGCTCCTTCTTTGCCCGTGAAAGTAGGAGGGTTGCAAGAAGCAAAGTACTTATAAGTACATCCTTGCTGTGGTGGATCAGGAGCAGTTGTTTTTGTGGTTGCACCGGTGGTATTATGAGTTTCTACGTGGCCACCAGTAGCATTATGTTCCATATCATCGTGGTCCCCACCAGAACCCATAGTTACATGTGTCTGGTGTTGTGTCAAAACACCACAAGCTGATAGCTTTTCTCTTACGATTCGTGCTATCATTGCTTCATTTGATCCAGATCCACTTGCACCAGCAGGTAGAACAATATTCACTTCTGGGTTCACAGGTGGAACATTATTTGTTTCCAGATTTTCAGGTGAAACCGCATTTGTTTCCGGATTGATCTGTGGGTCCGGATTTCGTTCTACATTCACAGGTGGGACTTGATTCTGTTCAGGGTTAGTAACGTTCTTGGTAGCTTTCTTAGCTGGTCGACCTCTTTTAGGAGCCATCGTTTTGCTCACATGCAGACAAACTCAGGTCAGTTCAAGAATAAAAAAATATAACCCTTGTTCAATCACATTAGTTCAACCATATTCAGTCATACTGAAAATTCATGTTAACATGTGATTATAATAATTATAGTATAACTACATTGATATAGTTCAGACATGTTCTCAGTACACAAAGATCACACAAATGTTCGTAGTTATACTCAGTCCTGTTAATTCAAAAACATGTCAAAATATTACACAGCTCACCACTTTGTAATATAGATATGTTATTATACATGTTTTTGATATATTAACATACAGGACACTGATAAGTTCTCACACAAAAATGTTCACATATAGTTCTTTGATACATTGCCACACCGGCTATAGATATGTTCTCGTTCAAAAATGTTCTCATAGTTCTGTGACACACTGCCATACAGACAATAGATATGTTCTCACACAAAATGTTCTCATAATTCTGTGATACATTGCCATACAGACAATAGATATGTTCTCACACAAAATGTTCTCATAGTTCTGTGATACATTGCCATAAAGACAATAGATATGTTCTCATACAAAATGTTCTCATAGTTCTGTGATACATTGCCATACAGACAATAGATATGTTCTCACACAAAATGTTCTCATAGTTCTGTTTATAGTTCACACAAGTTTGACATTGATACTTAGTTCATACATCATATACATAATACATTACACATATAGATATACATAAACAACCATTTTATTACTATCATAGTTTTGTACAACCATAACGAGTTTATACAGACTGCCAGAACCAAGACATTAAAACTAGATACCGGGGATCTATTTTACAACCAAAAACATCCCCCAAACATCCCACTCTCAACCTATCCGCATGCTGCTGATGATATCTACAATGATGATTCCAAAACATGCACACCCATATGATACCTTACCGTAAAAAGTACGGTAAACATGCCATCACAATGGCTATAGTCGCCAGTACTATAGCCAGTACTATCATCCTCGCCTCCATGCTCAATCTCCTCACACCCTCTATCACTCCCTCAGCTCTCTCCCTCACCACCCCAACATACTGCCAAAATACAACCATCATCACATGCATCACCGTCCTCCTCATCCGCTCCTCAAGAACAACCCGCCAGGCACGTGTGCCTGCATCCAGTGCACTCACCTGATCCATCAACATCAAGTGAGAGGTGAGTATCTCTAACATTGTGGTACGTGTGTCCTCCACAGTAGCACGAGACTCCTGTAACTCTAGGAGAGTCCCCTGAAGATCTATAGTCACCTGGCGAAGCTGCGCCCTAAGCTCCGCCTGCTGTGAAGACTCTCCTACCTCATGTATGACTCTGGGCTCGTCTCTAGGCGCCAAACTGGAATCGGCTGGGGAGGTGGACTCTCTCTCCTGCCTGCAGATGTATCCTCATCCGATAAATGAGGATGTCTAGGTGGAGTGTGTGGTACCTGTGGTGTTGTAGCCGGCACCTCTGGTGGTACTGCGTGAGATGTGGCTGATAATGCCTCAGAAGGATCTGAATCTGATCCAGAACTAGAACTGGGTGTATCGTCCAGGATAACGTATGGAAATCGCTGGTATATATATCTCTCTCCCTGATTGGCCATCGCTGTATACACAAAAGTTCAAATCAGTACCATGATATAAATATTGAATAATAATATTCAACATAGACATGATATGATATCTCTTCCTATCTCAAAGCAACTACTCGTCCTTATAGTTATTAACATTCTGCTTGAATTAAATTGAACTAGAACACACACGTGTTGCGAATTTCAGTTATGCTGGCCAGTCATAACTGGAATTCGTACCACCTGATTATCCTGGCTTAAATCAAAACAAGTTTTGTTCATTAGTTATGTTTGGTGCTCTCTGTGTTACTATTCGAGTCTATGGTTATAGTCTAGGTTTCTAAGTCAACCTAATTCTCTATAACATGTGGCTCTGATACCACCCTGTCACACCCCTACCTCTCGTCACCTGTTGATGATGTCACTGAGAAGATTGCGAAAGCATAGTGGTGATGTCTCAGAGATGAGGGTTGACTTACTTGATCCGATATCATAGCACACAGATTAACTTAAATTAAATATATTACAAGGATCGTCATTACAATCAACATTACAGTTTATAAACTAAGTTTATTACATGACAACTTATTTAATTACAAACTTATGAAGTGCATCCTCACCCGGCGGTCACTGTCTTCCTGTAAAATTTTTCAGTTTAAAAACATCAGCACAAAGCTGGTGAGTTCGTAAAGTTCATGTTCAACAATATGATATGCAATACAAGTTCTCACAATGTTCAGTTCAAGATAACCATGGGACCCGTATCTAGTTCCTTTCGGATGTTCTGTTCTTGTTCTGTAAGATACTACCCGTCGGTAACATCTTAATGCCTCATTGTCTTAATGTTTATCACAACATTAAGAAGTTCTAAAAACAGATAACAAACATTTACACCAAGGGGAGTTGCAGCTCCCGGCAAATGGGTTGTCAGCCGATAGTACTATCATTGTTTTCTGTTCAGCCCCACATGGGTTCACTAGATACAGTAAGGAAATGAGGACCTATAAGTTCTGTGATAGTGTTCTGTTCTTACAGGAAAAATCCTATTAAATCCACAAGTTCTCAACAATCACATGAAATCACGCAGATAACAGTGATACATATCATATAGTTCTGAAAAGTTCCACAGTGCTACCCCGATGTTTATAAAAGATTAAAAAGAAAAGGGGTTGTACGAAACTCACCTGATAACTTAGAAGTAGCAAAGTATCACACGACTGATAGTAATAGAGTGATTCTGCATTTAGTTATGTTTAATGAGTTATTTATGTTATAACTTACTGATTAGATCTTTCTGAACGTCCAATGTCAAAGACATTGTCTTAACAGTCATCAAACTGATGTTAAGTATGTAATTAGTTAATTTAATGTTATATCATACAATGTATGATAATGTAGGAACCTATAATGATTCAAGTTCCTAATACACAGTTGATGACACTTTTGACTAATCAGAATAATCTCAGATTAACCAAATAGTTAATGTTGTTGATTATGATGCTGAAACAGTTTCTAGATGAATTTATGGTTTAGGAACGATCAATCCTTGTTATTGAATACCCAAATATCATGAAATATCACAATGTAGCATTAGAATAGGTTTAATAACCATGTTTAACATACTAATCTGACTGTTATCATAAACATCAGATAATCATTCCAATGAGTATGTTAATGATTGTGATTAGTTTGAAACACTTGGATTTAACCTTGCATTTCAAAGATTAATCAAACTAATCACCTACATTGTCACAATCAAATGGTTTAAACCATTATAATCATAGTTATGATTTCATGCAAACCGGGCATTACAACGGATCAAAACAAGGATTTACCCGTTAAAACATCGTGTTCTTCGTTTATAATCAATCATAGCCATCATCTAGGCAATAATCAACAATCATATCTATACCATTACGTTCAAAATCAAGATCTAATCAATCAAAATCAAGCTAGAAGGTTAAAATGAACCGTTACCTAATCAGACGGATTTCTGACTTCAAAACAACGATCAGGACTTGTAGGTATGTTCCCTGGCTTCAACCACACGATCTGATGGTCTTAAAACTGAGATTGGATGTTCAAAAGTGATGTTCTTCACCTGTGGTGGTGTTTTGGTTCGAGAGATGTAAAAAAATAAACTCTGCATGAAAATCTGGTGAAGAAATCTGATCCATTGCATCGCCCTACTCGTCGCGTACCGCCAAGAGGCCAAAAAGAGGCTTGGCATACCGCGAAGAAATCCGGAGAAGTTTCAGATATTTTAATCCTTCGCGTACCGCCAAGAGCCCTCAACCTAGCCTTGGAGTACCATGGCGACCCCCGGAGTTCAATACTTTGAAATTTTTCTTCGTTTTTCGATTTCGGAGAATCCGGAACTCCGTTTCGCTCACGGTTTTCGCCCACATTCATCATTTTTCGCATACTTCCAATCTGTAATAATTACAATAGCTAAATCAACGTGGATTTCAAGCACGACCAAATGTGCTCATGTCATCGATGACGCAATTCTCAACTGCAATTGTCACAATAGGCGAAAGAGTGAAACCATCTCACCAAAGTTCTTTTATGGTGGATGAAACCGAATAAATCAATATCGATGTTTAAATTAAGTCGAGCGAAAATGTAGCTTATTCATAATATCTCTTGCTAAAAATAGTTTTAAGAAGCTCTATAAATAAACTAAACTCTAGAATCCATTGATTGAAAGACAAAATGTGCCTGTAGAACAACATATATTGCATTCGATGTATTACTTATCCTTTTTTTTTTAAGTTCACTAATCAAATAGGATCATTTTATTTATAGATTTTGAAGTATTCGTTTGAGATTATCTTTTAATTGAGTTGATAACAACATACAATAGCTAATAACATACATTGGGTACAATTAATTAAGTAATGACAATTATATCAAATGCATGTTTAGTTTGATCGTATATTAACTCAACTAACTTAAAAAACTCGTGTACTACACTGATTGAAAAAAAATAAAAGTAAATGTCAATTAATAATCATTTAGTTAGAGAAAATATAATAATTATTTATAATTAAATTAGTTTAAATATCTAAAAAGTGAAAACATAGATGCATAGATTAACAAGTATATTTTTAAATTATTCTTTTATTATAATAAATAATGTTCTATTTGAATTAAATATATTTTCTTTTGAACATTTACAAATATTATTTAAAAAGAAAGAGGAGCCAAGAGATATATTATAATACAAAGAAAATATTAAAACGAGAAACTATATCAAGTGAACCATGATATAAGCACACATGTTGCTCTATATTTCACCCGTAGATAAGTTTTCGACTTTATCTCACCAAGTATACCTAATGGGTTTGGATTTTCATTCTTGAATATTTTTTCGTTTATAGCCTTCCAAATACGCCATAAAGAAGATAGGATTGTGGCTAGAATACTCCTTTTCTTTTTCTAGCAATATTGCCACACATTTACAACATCAATTAGTTGTCGGACCTAGCATGCTGACATTCGCTGGCATCTACACCACAGGGCCGGTCCAATTGACCAAACAACCCAAGCAAGGGCTTAGAGCCTCTAAAAATATAAGGCCTCCACTTTATAAAAAAAATAAAAATAAATTATATGCAGTGAGCTTTTTTTGGCTTGTAGTCTTTTCTTAACTTATGAGCTCTGCAGAAAATAAGGAAATACAATAAAAGCCCACATAAAACATTCTAAATCCAATTGATAACGATTTAAAAAATTTATTACAAAATTTTATTAAATAATGTGAAGTTAAAAAAATAGGGAAAAAAAGTATATAAATACATTATACATCTAAATAAATATAAACAAATTTTTTTAATTCTATCATATATAAACTTTTAATTTATTATTACGGGTCTCAAGTCCGGATAAAAAGATGATTTTAAAGATAACCGTTAGTTTAGGGCCCCAGATTTTTGTTTCTCTTAGGGCCTTCAAAATGATTGAGCTGGCTCTGCTACACCATGAGAATATCCTGATCCATACAACCGTTGCAACGAACATAGTAGTAATACGTGATCAACAGATTCTTCCACAGAACAAAAGTTGCTTACATGTAACTCCTTATGTAACAAAGTAGATCTTGTTGGTATTTTGTTCTATGTTTGGATGAAATATATACATTATATTTTTTTCTTTTTCGAAAGACATGCAAGTAGGCTAATTTAAATGCCAACCACTTCCGAGTCAATGGTCTTAGCTTTTTTCGGCAGCACCCCCAGCTACGGTCCGAGCTAGGGGACGCCCTCAACGGCCAACGCTCACCCCCTCTGGCCGGTTTGGTTTTGTTCTTCCAACTTCATTTTTAAATTTTTGGTATCTCACACACACTAAGTAACTATTTAAAAATCCTGGCCAAAGCAGTCAGTATGAGGTTTTACCACATAGTGAGTTTCCTCCTTAAAAGCATGTGAATTTGCTCGATTCAACGTCCGCCAACACCTGGACTTTAGATACGGGATAGTTGGTAGCGGACTGTGGTCGTAACGCGTGGGTTGTTGGTATGCTTGGCGAAATGGGCGGGTTGGGTTGGTAACAGGTCAGAACAGGTCCGGGCCAGGATGAGTACGGGTCAGAACGAGTTTTAAGCAAAATCATTTCAGGTCTAAATGGATTATTCTTAAAAAACATCAACTTAATTTAACTTTAGATGTGTTATAAGTAAACAAATAGTTCATTTGGATAATTTTTAGTGATTTTCTCATCGAATATATTATTAATCATTTTTAAATATTTGAATCCATTGCATTTGCATACTTTTTTTGTTACCCATCTTGACCCGCATTGTGTTTAAGTGCTACCCATTTCAACACATTCAATATTATGATGTTATCTATTTCAACCCATTATACTACAATTGTTTACCTAAAGGAACTCATTTTTTTTACATTGGTAAAAATTGACACCTCTAGTTGTTGGGTCCGACATTGTTAGCTGTTTCCAAAAAACTATTTATATATTATTTTAATATTTTAACATTTACATTAAATTAAATTAAATTAAATTTTACACAAATTTCTTCAGCTTTTCATGAATGATGGTTTTGTACACCATATCATTGTTATATCGATGTGATACGATTATTTTTATCTATGTTTTAAGTTAACTAGGATTTAGGACCCGGGCGTTGCACCGGGTCCGTATTATTTTCATGTTTTTTAGATTTATAGTATCATTTAGGCTCGAATCTCGAAATGCCTCATGGCTGCAATGAATTACGTCGCCAAGAGGAAGATGACAATTATCATCATTGCCAATCCCAGAAACTCCAGAGCTAACCGTAGCCATCGTCGCCACCATCGTAGTGGCAGCAGGTCACATACCGAAATATATCCTATGTATCATAACACACGACAAATTGAACTGTAAGTCTCTCACACAAATCTAGTAAACAACAATAATCCTTGACAAAAAAGAAACAAACAAACAGTTAAAACCTTAAGCTTAGACAAATTGTCATCATCTCCAGGAACTCCGGTTCCTCTCACCTAGCCATGATGGCAGTGAGGTTGTCTTGTACGTTTGGGTTTTTGAAACTCTCGCACCATCATTGGTCGGAAATACGATAGGCTTGAATAAAGTCGTTATAGAAAATGAAAGAAGAATCATGTGAATTTATTATCGAAGAAACCATCGTAAAAGTTTAAATCAAAGATTCATACCACCGATTAAAGCGATACCTTCGTATCTCCGAACAACCCAACACACCAAAGACCACCAGTGTAAAGAATCATAAATGGCGAAGCAAAAGAGACAGTGATTGGCCTCTCCCACAATGTCGCCGGACATCAATGCAATGAAAGAGACGCATAATCGGATGGCCTGCCGTCTAAAAAACATCATTAGAAAAAAAATACATAAATCTCACCCACAACATCACCATCCTAAAAAACAATGCAGAATCTAAAAAAAAGTTCAGATTTAATAAAAAAAACTGATGCATAATTAAACAAAAAAGACTTTCTAGTTAGGTACAACAACATGCTGCCTTGTGATGGCTTGAATGAAATAACAAATAAATTACCATCAAATATTGCTTAGATTCTAGAACAAAGAAGAAGATTACCTCTATGAGGGAAATATTATGTAACAGCAAACATTCTCCCCCAAATCCTATTAACGACCCTACATCATCAAACAAAGAGAGTATGAGGCACTAAAAACATAAACATAACAACTAAATTAAACCCAAACAAAAGAAAAAAAGAAACAATCAGAACTAAGTATATGCCAACTAATTACAACTAAAGAGTTTGGTTTTTACATGTTTGGAAGTTGAATCTTGTGACAAACTAATAACCATTTCTAGAGTTTGTTTGACAATCTCTAAATGACATTGGCACCACAAACAAACTCTAGAAACAAATGACGTTGGCACCACATATACTGATGTTTTAGGTAATATATGTTTTAGGCATTCGATTTTATTCTCTAATCTCACCTTCTTCTTGATTTGAAAGAACCCAAGTTTTTAACGTGTGATTTTGCTATCCAATATTACCTCATCTGGCCTTTTAATTCTTTGTTAAAAAATAACCATAATGATTTCTTGAGATCAGGGAAAAGATAGAAATCTTTGATTTCCTTTTATAACATAAATGTGAACAAAAATAGAACTAAATAAACATAAAAACTCTAAAGAAATCCTATATCATAGAACATAAAATACATTTCATAGAAATAAATTTGTGAAGAATAGATACGAAGTGCATTGGCATACTATTGGTAACCAAATTTGAACCAAACCAGATTATAATAGCTGAATAACAACCCATATATGGCTTCAAGAAATACCTCACATCTTTCATGACCATCATACACACCAAAAAAAATTAAGAAGACCACGTAATTGACTTTAAATCAGAATAATTTTAACAATATCTTCAAGAAACACTTTAACTCAGAGTTAAATTTATGAGAATAAACAATAAATTATAGAGAAGACAATAGCTTCAAACAAACACTTTAAGAAAAACATCAAATAAATAACTTTCGCCAACCAATTTTATCACCTTCTCTAAACAGTATACCCCACATCGGTTCGATCTAAAAGCAAGAAGGGAAAGGATTTGGAGATGGATTGCGAGTTTATGACGACTACCTCACAAAATCGACTCATAAAACTACAAAAAAGAACTTGCTTGGAGAAAAAGGTAGAGGAAGAAAGCAACCGCTGGGAAATCCTGATGATAAATTGATTATCCGCAGGCCAAAAAACCTAAATTATTCAAGATGTAAACAGAAATTAAGCTCAATATATCACCTTTGTAAACTGCATACGACCCTCCATTACCTTCTCCTGTCACCGTAGAGGGTAAACACCGAAACCCTAGAAAGTGCGTGCAAGCATCGCCAGTAGTCATGGCTTCCATAGTTGATGACGATGCCTCTGGAAGGTTGGCATCTCTCTGAAAACCGTTGTCACCGTCAGAGAACCCTCCATCAAAAAACCCCCAATCTCCCGCTCTCTCTATCTCCCTCGTTCTGTCTGCATCTTCTCTCTGAGTGAGAAGGTTGTAACGTATCAAATAGGCATGCAATAAGGACTTGTACAGGCTGCATGAAAGAAGATACCAGAATGAATAGTATTTCCCCCTCACATCAAAACTTTGCTTTTTAATACTATATATAAATATAAATTAGTTTAAAACCAAGACCATCTACGTGTTAGGTTAAATTTTATTAAAAGCCTAGCTAGACAAGTAAAATGTGACTCATTTTCATTTTTTTTTTAAATTACGTGTTAGTTTTTGTTAGCTCATTTGCAACGATGTAATTTATTTTTAATTTTGAATATACCATTGCACACTTGTTTTTTTATTTAAGTTTTTGATAAATAAAATCGAGCCGTCATAACTTTATTCAAGTCTATATATACATAATGCCTATGTAACATAATATTTTTTACAATAAACTTCTCTTTTGCTACATACGATTTGACAGCTATAACAATTTTGTTTCAAAATTTTCAAAATATCCATTATACTTTCTATAGTTTGAAAGTTGTAACCCTTTTGCATCATATGGTTTGATAGTTATAACACTTTTGCTCCAAACTTTTCGAAAAACAAAAATAGTATAATAGAGACATATTGACAAAGTTCAAGAGTATAATGAAGACAGAATGTCAAAGTCAAGGTGTATAATGTACATTTTGAAAAGTTTAAAACAAAAGAGTTATAACTATCAAAACACATGAAGCAAAAGAGAAGTTTACTTTATTTTTTAAATGATTTTGTGTTTTTTTACCAATAAGTTGTTTCTTTTTCCGATTTGGTTTTAACTTTTAACATGATAGACCTATGCTCTACTGGGCAATCTGTCTTGTGAACCTTTCTCCTTGTTCATTTTGGCCTATTTCACAACTAGCTTTACGTTTGTGTTCACGTCCTACACGTATTTACAAAACTTACCACCAACATACTAGCTTATACACATTTTAGGGCTATTTTTTATTTTAATTAATGATATTTAACCAATTAGAATTGATTTTGAGGTAGTTTAGAAAGGGTATTATCATGTACAGATTCTTGTGGTTACCTCCTAGACTTTTCTATAAAAGATATTGTGGTAAGAGGCTCACACTTTATATTAGAGGTTGTTGGTTCAATTCTCATTGTTGTCAAAATTTTGTAAGACATGGCAATGACGCGCGACCCGGGCTATCACCCGAGTTTGTGTCCGAGCCAAAAGGGTTTTACGCGGCATGGTTAAAGCTTCCTGTCCAGTTTTTCCCTGTAACGGTTGGTTGATGAGTTTTCGACTCCAACCAACTTGGCCGCCAGGAGGGTAGGGTGGAGCCTCAGCTGCAATCACAACATGGGTGAGCCTCTCTAATGCTACTGGAAAAATGCACCGCTACAATTGTAGCATGAGTGTAATGCTGAGGTTTTGATACTCAGTCATTGCACTCTAAGACAACGGTCTTGCCGTTGCATGAACCGTCATTCCCCCAAAAAAAAATGAAAGAGGTATTGGGTTCAAACCCGAGTCAAGACATATTTGTAGAGTTAATGTCAGGGGTTTACCCAGTTACAAGATTACCTTTTAGGTAGGCTCGAGAGAACGCTTGAAATCTCGTATTAGATGTCGTCGTAACATTTTTATTAATAAAAATGTACGGATGACCCACAACATGGAAGTCGCAAGCAATTTACAAAAAACGGATGAATATGTACATGCATACGCATGCAAGCAAAGCAGCCACTCAATTTCAGTTTCATTCCAAACAAACTAACCATCTTAATTTCCCACCAATTTAATGCACTTTCCAACTACACTTGCTTTAGTTTGTTGTCCATCATTTACTCTCATCTCATCAACCTCCATAAATTCACACACATCTTCACCAAATTCACACCATGGCACCCGCCGGAGAACAACACCTCCTCTCCACCGAGATCGTCAACCGCGGTATCGAATCCGCCGGTCCTGATGCCGGTTCCATGACCTTTTCCGTCAGAGTGCGTCGTCGGTTACCTGATTTTGTCCAGTCTGTTAACCTCAAGTATGTGAAACTTGGTTACCATTACTTGATCAACCATGCGATCTATTTGGCCACTGTGCCGGTGCTTGTTCTGGTGTTTGGTGCTGAGATCGGGAGTTTGAGTCGGGAGGAGCTATGGCGGAAGCTTTGGGACAGTACGGCGGGGTACAATCTGGCCACGATTTTAGCGTTTTTCGCGGTGTTTGTTTTTACTCTTTCGGTTTACTTCATGTCTCGGCCGAGATCTATCTATCTGATCGATTTTGCCTGTTTCAAACCGACAGATGATTTGAAGGTTAGTTGAAACAGATCTACCTAATTAAAGCTAATTACTAGTTTCTTCTGATTTCTAGTAAGTTTTAAGACCTAAATTATGTTATTCGTCTATTTTAAATCCTAAATTGCAGGTGACGAAGGAGGAATTTATCGAATTAGCTCGAAAATCAGGCAAATTCGACGAAGCTAGTCTGGAATTTCAGAAGAAGATCCTCCAATCATCTGGAATCGGCGACGAAACGTACGTTCCGAAAGCAATTATGTCGCCGGAAAACATCACGACAATGAAAGAAGGTCGGGCCGAGGCGTCAATGGTGATATTCGGAGCCCTAGACGAGCTTTTCAACAAGACACGTGTCCGGCCAAAGGACGTTGGAGTACTGGTGGTGAACTGCAGCATCTTTAACCCTACGCCGTCGCTATCCGCCATGATCATCAACCATTATAAAATGAGGGGGAACATTTTGAGCTTCAATTTGGGCGGGATGGGGTGCAGTGCCGGAATCATCGCCGTCGATTTGGCGCGTGATATGCTTCAGGCGAATCCTAATAATGTTGCGGTGGTGGTGAGTACGGAGATGGTGGGGTATAATTGGTATCCTGGCAGAGATCGGTCGATGCTTATTCCCAATTGTTACATCAGGATGGGTTGCTCCGCCGTGCTTCTGTCCAATCGCCGCCGTGACTACCGCCGTGCAAAGTATCGGCTAGAACACATTGTTCGTACACACAAAGGAGCTGATGATCGATACTTCAGGTACTCTTTTTTTTTCATTTCCTTGAATATCATATGATTTATATATTTGAATTTAGTTTTTCTTAAGGACATGTTAATGATAAACGTTTGTGATGATTTTCTTTGCTGTTCAAACAACAAATGTTATGTAATTATGTTTAGTTAGATAGGTTGAATTTTAAAAGTAAATTTTTAGAATAATATATTTGTATCACGTTCAAAAAAAAAGTTTTACTGATAATTAAGGGTTCTAAATTTTAACACATCAGTATCATCGTCTATACGTTATACTTAAATTAAATCAATCACATCATACACATATAATTTTTAGTTACACGTATTTTTTATATATTTTTTCGTATTAAAAATATAAAAAGATAGTGTTATTCGTACACCAGTGTATTAATAACAATAACCTTAATTAAACTCGCAACTATAAAATTAAGGTATATAAGTTCATGTGTTATTGTACTAGAATTTTGGTACATGATTTTGATACATATGTAAAAGATTTGAAACTTTTTTTGGATGTAAGTTAGTCGGTTATCATTTAACTTTTCTTTAAAAGTATAGAAAGTTTCCTCCATACGTCTCTCGTGCTAAAGTTGGTAGGATGGTTTAAGTAATATGAATTACACATGTTAAAGTTACCAAATAACATTTTTACTTTGTTGTGCTAAATTTGGTAGGTGATTTGATGTTTATGCTGAAAAAAGATAATAAACTTTTGTGTTTCTTAGTCAGTTGTTTTTTTCTCTTAAAAGTTAAAAAGTTTAGTTCGCCTATACTATATAAGAGAGTTTTTTTTTACAAAAGAGCGTAGTTAAAAAAATATTTATTAAATAAATATAGTTGAAAACTTATTTATTAAAATGAGTGTGTTTATTTATTTATTTTTCTTTTTAGATTATTTCAAACTAATGAGATAAATGAAAACACTCATTTTAGTAAATAAATTTTCAACTACACATTTCGTAAAAAAACAAATTTCAACTACACCCAGGGGCGGATTTAAAGAGACCCCGAAGGTGGGAAGGCCCCCACTGAAGTTTATAAATCTTTATATTTTATTTAAAAACAACTTAAAATATATGAACCCTTTTTAATTTTTTTGGATAGGCCCTAGTGTTGTTGCTGCAACTCCTTGTTTCTTTACATGAAATAGATGCCATGCCTAAATATATGAGATATTTGGAACCAAAGACTACCCAAGACAACAACTTTAAACAACGAGTATTTAATCAAACGATTTATATATGACTATAATATAAACAAATAGAATAGATTTACAAAGCATTTAATGTTTTCATCCAATACGACTTGTTATAAGTAACTCGTGTGAATCATGTTATCTTTTTTTTCTAGAAAATAAAATTGACAATATATCATACTCATATTTTTAAATTACTTCAAATGAAATTATACTATTATTCAACTTTGGATCAGTTTCATCTTATTTAAGAGGCAACAACTCAGAATAATCTAGCTTGTTTTTTGCCTTCACTCACATAAAATTTTGAATCTGTCATTGACTACACCCTTTTTGGGGGGAAAAAATCTCTTATCTAAGGTTGGTATGGTAATTAATTTATTGTTTATTGGTGTGTTACAGGAGTGTGTATCAAGAGGAGGACGAACAACGGTTCAAAGGGCTGAAAATCAGCAAAGACCTGGTCGAGATAGGTGGCGATGCCCTCAAGACAAACATTACAACCTTGGGTCCTTTAGTGTTGCCATTATCTGAGCAACTACTTTTCTTCGCAACCTTAGTTAAGAGGTATTTCTCTGGAACCAAAGGAAAGAGTGCCACTAATGGTAAAACTGATGCATTTGATGTGTCACAAACAATAGCACCTTCATCCACTGGGACCAAACCATACATCCCTGACTACAAGCTAGCATTTGAGCACTTCTGCGTCCATGCCGCTAGCAAAACGGTGGTGAATGAGCTCCAACGCAACCTTGGGCTTAGTGATGCCAATGTGGAGCCATCTAGAGCCACCCTCCACCGGTTTGGGAACACCTCGAGTAGCAGCATTTGGTATGAGTTAGCATACCTCGAGGCAAAAGGGCGTATCAAAAGGGGCGACCGGATTTGGCAACTATCATTCGGGTCGGGTTTTAAGTGCAATAGTGCCGTGTGGAAATCTGTTCGTAGCATAAAGAAACCTTCAAGCAACAACCCTTGGCTTGATTGCCTCGACAGGTATCCATTTGAAGCACTTTCTTAAAGTATCCAGATTCGCCCCTCAAAGTTTTATTAAATTACACTTCATTACCTTGTATAAATAAGTGGTTAAAAGCTCTTTGCAAACTTCTCTATTTCCTACGTTGTATTCTAGGTTTTGATATCGATTGTTGTATCTTGTGTTTTGAATTTAATTAACATTATCCCACTTGCAAGGAATTTCTTGGAATTTGTCGTTGACCATGAAGGTCAACTTTTCAAAATTTTATAGATGAATATGATTTGAAGACAATTTAAAATTGCATACATATACTATATTTAATTTATATGTTAGACCTTGTTACACAAATTGAGCATTAGTCACTTATTGGATTTAGTTGCTTATAGCTACTCAACTTACTGGTATCTAGACCTTTTTGACATAGCCTGGAAACAGTGGGTTCACACGATTGATACCTTCGTTGTTCAAAAAAAAAAAAAGCTACTCAACTTACATGAATCATATCCTATATGCATAATGTAATATGTCTATATTTGATAGTAACCAACTTCTTTAATTTGAAATATAGGACTAACCCTCTTAGTACAGACTTAATCTCTTAGATAAGAAGGTCTCGGATTCAAACCCGGGCAAATGTGTAATTAGTTTGAAGTAATTTAGAAGTAAGAAAAGAATTAATGTTAGGCCTGTTTGAGATTGCTTATTTAACTTCAAAATGACTTTTTGTCAAAAGTGCTTATTAACTTATGACTTTTTGAAATGGAGTTTTTAAAAAAGTGTTTGGATTAACTTAAGACTTTCTGTCAAAAAGTTAAGAGCTATTTCCAAAAGCTAGAATTTTTAGCTTCTTGAAAACAACTTTTCAAGTCTAATCAAAAAGTTAAAATGAAAAGTGCTTTTGAGATTAACAAACACTATTTTAACTTATTAACTTCTTCAAAAAGTCAATAAGTTAATAAGTTGGTTTTGAATGGAATCCCAAACAAGGCCTAAGAAAGGTTTTTACCCTAAGAACAATAAGAACTAATCTTAACCACTAATTTTTTAGATCAAAGGTCCTAATTAATCACTAACTAATACCATTAGTACCTGTTAATGTTTTAATGATAAAGGGTATTATCGACATTTTATCAAAAAATGTATAAAACCCTTTTTCTTAACCGTCATTCTCTCGTACGTCTCTCCGTCGTCTGCCTCCGTCATTCACCGGCGATTGTCATCGATTGATGGTAATAGCAAGTGATTTCTTCTTCAAAACCTTCGATTAATCAAACACATCAACTAATAATGGACGAAAATCTCAACAATGAAACGAATAGTAAGTAATTTGATTATTTTTCTTCTTCGAAACTCTGCATTGCGAATCAAATATGATCGATTGTAATAATTTTTGTTTTCACAGAAAAATTACAAGTTTATCGGTCCAGCAAACGAAAAAATCAAATCCAAAAACTCAGAAATCAACCGCTAAAGGTACGATCGATTAAACCTAAAAAATTTAGTCATTCATGCATTATGAAATATGTTGTACTACATTACAGTGTTGTTGATTGCGTTAATCTCTCTATAAGGCTATTGATAATTTCAATTTTTTGTGACCATTCATTAGTAATTCTGTTGTACTACATTACACAGATTATAAAATATTTCTATTGCTTTGAGATTGTGTTGCATATGTTTATTGTGTTTTGTAAGACCTTAGTGAAACCATTTCATTCATTAGCAAACATGTTGTACTGCATTTCTAATGTTTGGATTTATGTACTGCATTTGTAATGGTTGAGGTTGTGCTGCATTATACTTAAACTTTCATATGGTGCATCATATGATTCCTCTTATTATGGTTGTGCTGCATTATCCATTCAAAATTGTTATGGATGCCATCGTACTGCATTGCATTATCCATTCCTTTTACTTTTTTGAATTGTGCTACATTTTTCTATTGCTTTGAGATTGTGTTGCATATGTTCGTTGTGTTTTGTAAGACCTTAGTGAAACCA
This sequence comes from Mikania micrantha, assembly GCA_009363875.1. Taxonomy (NCBI): domain Eukaryota; kingdom Viridiplantae; phylum Streptophyta; class Magnoliopsida; order Asterales; family Asteraceae; genus Mikania; species Mikania micrantha. The sequence goes on from CM018698.1 coordinate 68,428,694, forward strand.
TTTCATTCATTAGCAAACATGTTGTACTGCATTTCTAATGTTTGTGATCGTGCTACATTATTCATTCATTTATGTACTGCATTTGTAATGGTTGTGGTTGTGCTGCATTATTATATTGAATTGTGCTGAATTTTTGTACTACAATGTACTTCCTTTGTTTAATTTAATTAATATACTGTAATATCTAATAAATATTTTTTTATCCAGAAACACTACCATTACAGTATAATTCTGAGGATGATTTTGAATTACCAAAGTCCAAAAAATACCTCAATTGAATCTACAATCAACATTCGTTGCATATGATATACAACGAAGAGTACGAATACGCAATTCTCCAATCAATTTGAAAACATTTATTGATTTACTAAATGTCAAACAGAAGGATGCAATTAAGAAGATTGGTTTTGGAAGCATTCTTAATTTTAAGATTACAAGTTTACCAACATGTATGGGCTATTGGCTACTCTCAAATTACAATCCAACAACCAACACCTTGAACTTGGGTTCTCATTCTGTTAAAATTACATCAAAACTAGTGAATCAAGTTCTTGGAATTCCTATTGGATCTATACAAATAAAAGAACTAAACAAGCCTTCTAAAAGAGACCCTATTGTGGCAGAATTTCGTAGCCAATTTCCAGATGATATTGGTCTACCTGAGATAAGTCATGTAAAGGATTTAGTGAAGAATTCTGGAGATTCAGGAAGGCTTTTTGAATTGAATTTTCTAGTCTTATTCAATACCATAATGGGAAAGATGACACAAGGATCAAAGGTGAACATGGAGTTTCTTACTTCACTAAAAAATGGTGTGGATGTAGGATCATTTGATTGGTGTTCTTACATAGTTAGTTGCTTACAAAAAACAAAGTTCAAATGGAATGGATACCAACACTACAATGGGCCACTTACTTTCTTACTGGTATGCAAAATATAATTTTTATCTACTGTATTTTAATTTTTTATTTCACTTTGTATATTTTAGCATATATTGTATTTCAAAACAGTACATGTGTGAATGAAGTACACATAGAATACAGTACTGTACTTGACTATAAAAATACATTACATGATTTAATCCTATTCTATGCATAAAATGTTCCAATACACATTGAATAATTGATTTCATTATTATTCAACAGTTATTGTATGCTTATTAAAGAGCAAATCCCAAAGAAAAAAATATGCATGCCATTCGTTTCAACAGTAATGAAAGTCTTGATAAATTGGATAAAGAATTGTTGAATGAGCCAAACATTATCAAGGATAATCCAATTGAAGTGAAAAAGAGTAAGAAAAGCAAGGTTGAAAAAGATTTAAGTTTGATTAAATCCACGCCTACAAAAAAGAAAAAAGCAAAAGTAGATGAAGTAGATACAAAAAAGAAAAAAACAAAAGTAGATGAAGTGGATACAAAAAAGAGAAAAGCAAAACTAGATGAAGTGGATACAAAAAGAGAGAAGAAGCAAAAGAATGTAGTACAAGATAAGACAAAAGAAATGAATCTTGAGGAGGATTTCATCGCATCTAATGATGATTCAATTAATGGTCTTTCTGCTAGTATTCAACCACGTTCTCAACCAATGAATGAACAGGTACACATAATCCATTACATATAATCCTGTACAATATAATCAACTAGGATGGTATAATCCAGTACAATATAATCAGCTAGGATTATATAATCTAGTACACTACTACACTTTTTTGTGTTCATATAATCCAGTACAATTTTTGTAAAATTATATTGTATTTATCATTCTAGAAATGTGGGCATCCATGATTAGAAGCAAAGTGAAGGAGCTAGACAGCTTTGTTGTCGATGTTGAAAAGTTGATAACAAGATGTCTTCAAGAAATTCAAACAGATGATGTAATCTTGAATCCAATTGAAGAATGGATGTCAAGGTTTACAAAATACAATGAAATATCTAAAAATAAACACAAGACTGATAAAGAAGGTGCTGAAAATAAGCTACAAGAAGTTCATTCTCAAGGTAAACAAACTACATGTATTTTATTTTTTAATGCCATAAACTTATTAGGTTTAATCCAGCACACATACAATCTAGTACAATTTTTTTGTGTTTAAATAATCGAGTACACATAATCAACTAGGCTTATACATATAATACAGTACATACAATCTAGTACAATTTTTGTTTGTTTATATATTCCAGTACACATAACATTACTAGATATAATCTAATACGTTGTTCATATGTTTTGAAGATGCTGTAAATCAGGAAGGTGGTGAAATTCCACAAATGGTTGAGCCAATATCACAAATAAGCCCAACTATACTGTGTGATTTGATTGTGAAAGGTAAAAATTGAAATACACTTCATTTTTTTGTATATTTTTTATTGGTAATGAAGGCATTTTCTATACAGATTTGGATCAACAAAATAACATTAAGAAAGATGATGATAAAAAAGGTGATGGGAATCTAGAATTGGTTCATCAAAGTCAAGAAATTAGCTCAACTTTGATGAATGATATGATTGATGCAGTGAATAAAGTTGAGATTGAAATTGAATCTAAAAAAGCAGAATTGAAAGAAGATAAGATAGCAATTGTTCATTTGCAAGGTAAATATTTTGTAATCAACTACACATACAATCTAGTACAATTTTTTTGTGTTTATATAATCCTGTACAAAAAACAATGCAGTATATACAATCTAGTACAATTTTTATGTGTTTATATAATCCAGTACACCTAATCTAGTACATTTTTCATGTGTTTGGAAGCTCATGATAAGGATAAGGAAAATACTACAAGTCAAGAAACTGATCAATTAAGTCAAGAAATTAGTCATTCTTTGTTGTGTGAAATGATTGATGCAGTTGTTAAAGCAGAGGTTGAAATTTGTGCAAATTTGGAAGGTAAAATATTTCAACTTTATCAAGTTAGTGTACTGTATTATTTACTCATTTAAAATATAATGATGATTTATTTAATAAATTGAATCTTGAAGGTAAAGTTGAGGGACATGATGATGAAATTGATAAACAAAAGTCAATTCAATCCACCAAAAAAGGCAAAGAAGAAGAAGAACATAATGAGGATGTTGCTGAGATGAAAGATAAATATAGTACAACTCTAACATTAATCTAGTACATATTGCTTTTAACTAATGATACATTGATGCAGAAGATGAAATTGAAAATTATGATGATGTTGATGTTCCAAATGGAATGGAAGAGCATCAAAGAGAAAGAGATCAAAATGAGAATGTTCTTGAGGTCCAAGGTACATACAGTACAAGTAAAACCTAAATACAGAACATATTGCATTTTTTTCTTAAAAACTCTTAACCTAAAATACAGTAAATATTAAATTTGATTTGTTAAAAACTTAAACTTTAAGTAATAATATATTGATGCAGGACATAAAGACAAAAATGAAGAAGATAAAAAAGAAGATATTGTTCAGGTTCAAGGTAATACTGTACAAATGTAACATAAAATCCAGTACATAATTACATAATTCATTTTATTCAATGTAGTACATTTTTATTTTTATTTTATAATACAGAAATGACTGAAATTAGTCCAACTTTTGTTGGAGAACTTATACAAGCAGTAGAAAAGGTTGAATTAGAACACAATAAAGATGTGAAAGGTATTTTTATTAAATAAATTTGATGTATTTTTAAAATGTTGTACTGTATAACAAAATTAGTAAAATTTATATAATCTTGATGTATACTTTAACATTCAATCCAGTACAATGTTTCATAAAAATACATTTTAAAATGATGTATGATTAATTTTTATAATCCACTAACTAAAGTTTAAATCATTTACAAATTACATTTCATTTGTTTTTTGAAATACAGAATTGAATGAATTGAGTTTAAGTTTGGTTGATGATATGATTGAAGCAGTAGATAAAGTGGAAGGTAATTTTAGTTGTGATTTTATATAATTTACGTATTTTAAAGTATATATCTTAAGCTTATATACTTTCATAAACTTTTAAATGCATTTTTTAAGCTGATCTTGAAGTTGATTGTCAACAAACAAATAAGAAGAGCAATGAGGAAAAGGAAACATATGAGAAAAAGGAAACATATGATGAAATAGTTTTCATAAAAGCAGAAAAACCAAAGAATCCGGTTGATCGACAAAAGCGTATAATAAAGGTGTCAGATGCTCTAAGATCACCATACAGACAACGGATTGTACAACTGAATGTTGAAAGGGTTAAAATTGAAGAACGAATTTCTGAATGGATTTTTTCTGCTACTGGACAAGTTTGGTAATGCATATAAATTTCTATATCTTAAAAAAAATAAAAATATTAAAACTAATGAGTTTACATTATTGCAGGGAAATACTCTTTGATACTTCAATCAATAACAAGTTTGCAAAGATATCTTTTGAATCATTTTATCCAAAACAGTATATTCATATTGGTGTGATGAGTTGTTGGTCAAATGTATTAAACCATGAAGAACAATTCAAAAGCAAAGATTCAACTTCAAGGTTGTTTTGCCCTTGCAACATGCTGGTAAGTTCAAATACTATATATTCATATTTATTGCATTATTACATAATATGTAATCCAAAATACAGTACAATTTTATATAAAAATAGATGTTCTGTATTTGATTATATGTAATAAAAATCCAGCACACACAATTCAAGGTTATACAAAATCCAGTACATATACATAAATTAAAACAAGAACAAAACCAGTTTAGTTAATTTATTAATTCATTTAAAAACATGATAGTTATTAAGTTCAATACAATACAATTTATTATAAGAATATATGTTATGTTTTTGATGATATAATACACAAAATGTAATTCAGTACCAATTAATCAAAATCTTCCTTTTTGTGCAGGGAGAAAACAATTTCAAGGCTAGAATGAGACTTAATGAATTGTTGATAAATTTGGAAACTAATATTGAGTCAACTATACTATCTTCTATTTACAAAAGTGTTGAAGATGTAGACATATTGGTTGTGCCAATTTTGCAAGATTCACATTACTATCTTGTTTGTTTCAATTTCAAAAACGAAACAATTGATGTCATAGACAATATGAAAGGGAAAATGAAACCGAAACAAAAATATCGTGTCACAAGAATGGTAATATTCTTTTAAAATTATTATATTATATTAAATGCAAAATATTGTTATAGTTAGCAAAGTGACAAATTGATATTGAATTTCTTTTTTATTGCAGACACAAGTTATGTTAAACTACTTGGAAAACCATTTTCCAAGTTTATATAACAAACTTGAAGGAGTTGTTTCAACAAAAGTAGACTTGCCTTGGCAAACAGATAAGAATTTTGTTGATTGTGGTGTCTTTGCAATGAGACACATGGAGACATATAAAGGACAACCTATAAATGAATGGGCAAATGATTGTGACTTAAAAGAAGAGGCTGAGCAATCTGTAATAGGCCAATTAAATGATCTGAGGATAAAATATCTTTCAAAGTTGTTGTTATCAGATGTAAATTTGTTGCATGATAAAGTGATGTCACAACTAGAAGAGTTTGAAAAGATTGACATATCTGAAAGGGAAAAGTTGAAGAAAGGTGCTGAAAAAAGAATCATCCAAAGAATAAAGAAATATTGCTGAACATCCACTAGTAGTGTTGCTATAAAACAATAGTAGTTTTATTACTGTGTACTTGTAAAACAATAGTAGTTTTATTAATGTGTACTTGTCTAAACATTGGATATTGTAGTTTTGTGGATTCTGTCCAAATGATCATTTCAAATATTTTGATTCAAATTGGTGAATATAATTGTTTTGTTTACAAAATGCAGAACATATATTTCTGAATATAGTACACAAATCAAGAATATTTCATGTGTTGTATAACATATATGTTATACATAAAATCCAGTACACTTTTTGTTTGTTTTATTTAATCATGTACATATTAGGGGTATTTTGGTATAATCCAGTACATATAAATCCACTAAGGGTATACATATAAATCCAGTACATATAATATATTACATATAAATCCACTAATGTTATACATAGAATCCAGTACACATATATCTAGTATATTACATGATTGAATCCTATTATAATTAGTATTATACAATCTAGTACATAAAATCCAGTACACTTTTTGTTTGTTTTATTTAGTCATGTACATATTATGTATTCTGGTATAATCCAGTACATATAAATCCACTAAGGTTATACATATAATCCAGTACACATATATCCAGTACATATAAATCCAATAAGGTTATACATATAATCCAGTACATATAATCCAATATATGATTTAATCTTATTATATGCATAAGATAATCCAGTACATATTTGAATCAATGAGATATAAGTGATTGACAAAATCATCATTTCAAAATAGATCAAAAATTCTTAATACAACCATATTCTAAAAATAAGGAAAACAAACTAAAAGATATAATCATAAAACTTGAGAAGTCTCTAATTGAACTTTTGTAGTATTTTGGTTGACATTTAAAGAACCATCACCAATATCTCTTGTTGTTGGACAACTACGTTTGTTATAGCCCCTCCTTTTACAAATAATACATACACGTCCTTTTTTCTCTTTTTGAACAGTTGCTAACTCACGATAAGATTTAAGACGTTTTTGAGAACTGCTACCTTTAGTTCTTATCCCAATGGGCCTTTTAATAGTAGCAAAAGAAGGTGGATCTCCATGAACAATATTTGAAAATCTATCATTTTTACTCAACGCTTTCTTATCAACAAAAGAAGAATCCACCTTTGAAATCGTATCTTTTAATTGATCCCTATTTATAAGTAACAAAATGTCAAGAAAAAATATGTGTAAAATAGAATGTATAAATAATATACGTTTTTAATTCAATGCATACCTATACCGTGATAATTCATCAATGTCAGTAATGAGTCGATTGACAATATACTCATTTGAAAAAAGGATGTCACGAACAATAGTATCTACATCCTCAATATTTTTACAACCAACATTGCGTCCAAACATAGAACGGGTAGACTTGTTTATAACAACATCTTTTGTCCATCTTTTCAAAACATATTTGTCAGGAAATTCTTTTATCCCACACATACGTAAAACGTAAAAGATATGCCTGCACAACAAGCCGTACTGCTCATACCTTTATGATGTGGGTGAATCTGATTGGCTTAAATGGGTTAATAAAATGTCCATAATACCCTCATAAAATCAAAAAGGAATCTATCATGTGTATGAATCTGATTGGCTCAAATGGGTTAATAGGTTACCACAAAAATGGTGGGTTCTTATTTGAACCAAATCCTATATATATATATATATATATATATATATATATATATATATATATATAAATAACCGTTAAAACCCGCTTACGTGATAAACCACCGGGTCCCCCCAATACCCAACTAACCAAAAGGAACAGGTAAAGTACAACCGCAAGCAACCATGCCGGTGGCTTCCAATGAAAACTACTCTAAGTGGGGATTAAACTTGAGATCTATATGTTGTCTTTCATCCGCTCTAACCACTAAACCGCTTCTTTAGAGGTTGAAATCATAGTAATTAGTAACTCAGTTTAACCTGAAGTTGAATATGAATGTGAAGACAAAAAATCATTTGATGATTATTGTGTTTTATAATCGTAAAATTTAGGCCATTCAATCAAAACTATTTTTTAAAAATTTCATATATTATTGAAAATCTAATGATTTTTTAATTAGGTAAGATGTCACTGGTAAAACGATTTTCAGGGTTTGATTACAATTTCATAACGTTATCCCTTACATAAATTATTATTTTCGTCTTTGACATTTCTAGCATATAGTTCCAACTTTTGAACAAAATATATGAGATAAATTATCCAAAAATGAAAGTATGTTTAGTTGATACATCGAAGGTTTGAAGTCTGTCATTTTATATCAAAAGTATATTATAAGTTATGACCAATAAAGTTTATAATATTATTATTGTTATTATTATCATCATACACTCTCTCCCCACGGGGGTCTTAGAGCAAGTGCGGTAGGTACGACCGCACAAGGCCCATTTTTTTAGGCCCTAAATTTTTAAAAAAATTTGTATATTATATATATATATATATATATATATATTAATTTATTTTACAACAAACACTTATAATTTACAATCTAATTTTCTAAATATATTTAACCTCGTTACGAATTTTATAAAATCTGAAAGAAAAACTTGTTTCATAAACATTTGACCCAATAACTTATTACAATTTGAAATTTAGGTCAAAAAAAAATCAACTCGCTTCAAATTTTGTTACAAACGAATAACCGTACACACACATACATTGGGGCCCATTTTTTGTATTCGTACTGGGCATCTAATTTCTCAGAGACAGTCATGTCTCTCCCTCTCTATTTTAGAATGTGTTTTCTAATGAGCCAAGCAATCCAGATATAAGCTCAAGGCTTTCAATGTTTTAAAAATTTTTCTATATAGTGGTTTTTTTAACTTGTGGGATTTTTTAGCTTGTGAGCTCAGAAAAAAATAGAAGATTCAACAAAAACTCATTTCAAAGCTTTTTAATACTCAAATGAAAAAGACTTATTAAAAATTAATTAAGAATATTTTATTATAGAATTTGCATTTAAAAAACATAGAAAATATTTTAAGCAAAATTTCTTTTTTAACTCCATTAGATATAAACTTTTAGTTTATTATTGTCGGTCCCAAGCAAGGATAAAAGAATGCGGGTTTTTAATGTAACCGTTGGTAAAGGCCTCGGCTATTTATTTCACTCAGGGCCTCTAAAATGGTTAAGTCAACCCTGGGTACAAGTTTTAGGTTTTGTTAACTTTTCAAGTATTTGTTCACTTACATATCTTTGTTTTAGTTTTATGTTTAACTAGCTAGCTAAACCCAAGCATTGTTAGCAGGAAAAACTTGTGATTCAAAAAGTTGTGCGAGGCTTAGATCCTTTTCCAAACTTTTTTAATCAAATATTTGAACTTCCGACCTTCAGAACATAAGGTAAGAGCCATAACTATTAGGCTAGATTTTCAGGACAGCAAAAACTCTTGCTAACTATCATTTTTTTTCCCTCAAGTGTATTTGTTGCCTATCAATTATCAAATACTATTCACTAAAAATATATATATATCTTCAAGCCTTCAAAATACATGTTGTGGTAATATGTTAAAAAATTATGTTGATCAAAATAGGCTCATCTGGAAACGAATCGTATTAGAAAAAAAAAAGTATTAAAATGAGTTTAACCACAAAATAGGTTTTCAACTTTTTTGACGACTAAGTTCATGTGTAATTATCATCATATATTCACTTTATATAAGCGTCATTTAGGCGACATAACCAGTTATTCTTATCACTCACAAGTTAACATACACACATGTTTAACATCACCCACTCCTCGCCTACAATCACATACACACTTCACGTTAGGGTTGTCCAAAATGCTTGTAGCTCGCTCGATACTCACTCGAAAAAAGCTCGGAAAAAGCTCTTTCAAATTTTGCTAAGTTTTAAATGAGCTGAGCACACTCAGTTCAGTTTCAAAACGATCCGAGCACGAGCCAAAGTAAGCTCCCTCGTCGCTCAGTTGGATAGTCGCTCATTTGGCTCGTCACTAGACTTGGTTCGGTTTGTCTCGGTTTCAAAATAAAATGTAATACAAATTCAAAATATTTATATCAATTTCAGAGTTTACAATCAAAAAATAATAAATTCAACCACATACAAATCTAAAACAAAAATAAAGTTCATAAATTACAAATCATCATAATAAGAAAAAATTAAAATGTTTAAAATGTTTAAATTGTTTATCAACAATTATTCATTAGTTCAACTACACTAACATCATTATTTTATTATCATCAAAAACTTATAACATATTAGTGTTAATAAAAAAATATATTTAATATTACTTTATATAATGAGTGTGTGTAATTTAGTTATGCGTAAACGAGCCAAAACAAGCGAGGCAACCGAGTGAGGCAAATGAACGACTATCCTAGCAAGCGACGAGCGAGCTCACCTTAGCTCGTGCTTGACTTGTTTTTAACTGAACGAAATTCGAACGAGCTTTTTTCGAACGAGTATCGAGTGAGCAACGAGTTACGAACATTTTGAACAGCTCTAACCAGAATCACACCAAGCATATTATCAATTAAGACTTCCTCCTCTAATATTTGCATTCAATATTGTCACGGAGCAAAACCTGGTCCTTGGATAAGGAATTACAAATTTCTTCAAACACCACTTTGCATCAATTTACATTTTGGTTGATCTCACCAAAAAAATCAAAACAAAAACAACAAAGTTAAGCCCAAATTAAAAACATTCTCTTGTATTAATATTTATTAGAATTTATTTAAATTTAAATTTAAATTTTCTTTGCTACTCAATCAAGTATGTTAATTATCTCTTATGTTCAGATTCTATTTCTGCTTCATTTAACCAAACTTGCAACGAATATAACTTAGACTTCATTCCAAAATACTAATTGTTGTTTTTGTGTTTAAGATTTTTAAGGTTAACTAACATATAGGATAATAATTTAATATAATTTAAATATGTATTTATTATACCCTAAAAACGGAAAACTTTTAATTTGTTTTATAAAAATATCATTTCATAAAGGCATCAACAAAGTTATATGCCGGCCATTATATGTGTACTTATATCATGTAACGTTACTAAATAACCAAATTAAAACAATAACTATTTTCTAATAAATCTATAAACTAAAATTGCATTATAACCTATCCCGTCTTTTAGAGACAATAAAATTTAATTACTAACATACTCTCTACTATCAAAATAATCACATCTTGCCTTGGACCTTTTTTTAGAAGACAAAATTTCTATCAAATAGGCTTGTCACATATTGATCGAATAAAATAAGGAATTCACTTAAGGATAAGTGATAGAATCAAATATCATTTATGTCTCTACTCAGAATATAAATGCATGAGAGGTCGCCTTCCGTAATTAAATGCCAACTAAAACCAACATTTTGACCGTCTACATTAATTTATTATTATTATTATTATTATTATTATTATTATTATTATTATTACTTTTTTTTTTATTATTATTATTTTTTATTTTTTTATTATTTGTTAATTCCAATTTGTTAGTCTTATCTAAATTAGACCACATAAACAAAGGGCTTCTAACCTAGTGGTTACCCTACTATTACAAAATCAACCTAATGCAGTATTTTTAGTAACAAAATGTTGCAAATAGGTTGCATTAGCCTAATGCAACATTTTTCTTACATAATGCAACTTGTTTTAAAAAGGTGTATTAGGAAAAAAGTTGCATTAGATCTAATGGAGCTTCAACTAATGTGGCTTTTCTTTTTAATATAAAAGTTGCATTAAGCTGATTTTTGTATTAGTGCCCTTTTAATTTTCTTATAAGAGGTTTTGAGTTCGAATTCGGTCCAACATGTTCATTGAGACATGTCAGGAGATTTACCCAGTTGTAAAGTTCCTCCTATAGTGGGCTTGGGCGTATGCCCTAGCTAGAGCGTCAAATCCGAGGAAATACTTGAAATCTCGTCTTAAGAGTCTGTGTTCCAAGCCGTTCTAAAAACAATCTAATCAGACCAGATAACAATTAAAATGTGTTCGATTGTGTTAATAATTAAGATGATAGCTATAAGCATGACTTGACTGTTATTAATTAACTAGATTATTACGATGTGTATTACACGGATTGTGTATAAATTATTAAATATATAGTAATAAAAATTTAAATATTATAAAATAATATTTTGATATAAATTGATTAAATTACGTATTAATAAGTATTCTAAGTGATAAAACAATAATTAAAAGTTTTAATAATTAAAGAAATGATACTTGACTTTTTTTAATTTGTAGCAATAATGATTTTTAAACTAATTGATGTTAAAACTTCACATACTTTTCTATCTAAAACTGATTGTTACAAATCAAGAAAATAATGTACAATTTATATAACTATTAAAGTTAATTAACTCAATTTGAAAATATCATTAAACATATTAAACAAAAAAGGAAATTTTCCTTATTTTTTATAACTTTTGAATTTAAAATAATTACTTTTTAGATATTTCACTATAAGAAACGCCATTTGTTTCTAAAAATCCCATTATTTAAAAACTATGATTTACAGTTTATTTTATTATTTTTTAAATTGTTTTTTTTAACTGATCTTTTTTTATAAAACTTTTATTTACTTAAAATACCAATTTAAAATATTTCTTATTTTTTAAAAAAATTTGATTTTTTAAAAACTTCCATATTTTATAACTTATTTTAAAGTGTTTTTTTTAATAAAAACATTTGATTTTTAATTTATCAAAAATTATTTTCTAGCATGAAAAATTCATATAATATTATTACTCATTAATAGCATAATCATTTATTAGAAAACATTATATAATTAATAAGAGAGATGATTGAGTATCATGATAGAAAAATGACAAATGTCAATATAAACATGAAAATTTGACAAGTGGCAAAACTATTTTTGTTTATTATAATAGAAAGATTTTAAAATTAGCAGTTCAAACATTTGAAAATTTATATGTAATGCCACTTATCAACTTGAGTTAAAAGGTTTTCCTTTGAAGGTTTAGTCATTTGTTTGATCTAATAGTCTGACTTCAAGGTGGCTAGCATATGTTTAATGTGTTAATTTTATGATATGGTCGAAAAATTGATAGCTTTACAGGGCATCATTCTCAGGGGCGGCTTTTAGAATGTGCAGGAGCTGCGATAGCATATGTCCAGTTTTTTAATTTAAAATCCGAAATTTTGATCAACAAAATTGTTTATAGTGTTATGAAATCATCATAATTTGTTTAGATATGTAGAATACATTATTTTGTTACAACAAAATTGTTTTTATATTGTTTATTAGCTTATATTATCTTAATATTCGTCAATTTATGAATTTTTTCTATATATAATTAAGGGAGCTCATTTTTAGCATTCGTACATGACACCCTAACCCTCAGAGACGGCTCTGATCATTCTACTATATTGCATCAATATAAATTAGCCACACTTTACATCACAGGTGTTTAAAAAAATTTGTATCCGAATACGAACCCAAAATATCCGGAAGCTCGGGTTTGGATTCTGATACATGTTTTGAAAATTCGGATAGTTTGGAAGTCTGAACTATCCTAAATAGTTATTTTCCAGATAATTTTTGGGTATTTCGGATATTCGGTTAATTTTTCGGATATTTCGAATAATTTTGGAAATTTGGATATCCAAAATATATTTTTAAATTTCTAATTTTTTTCTAAGTTCGGATATCCAAAATTTCGGATATAGATTCGTATAATGAAAATCAATATCAAAAAATATAGAATATCCACAGTCGAATATCCGAAAATGAACACCATACTTTATATAACTTCAAGTGGTGACGGGTAGGGATGGCAATGGGCCGGGTTTGGGACGGGTTTGAGTAATCCCAGTCCCATACCCGTTTATGAAAGTATGTCCCATACCCGTCCCAAATCCCATCGGGTATCTATCGGGTATTTACCCGTCGGGTATCGGGTATCCCGACGGGTTTCTGGTATCCCGGCGGGTTTAGCTAAATATATTCGTTGAGAATAACTGACTTAAAACACGTCTGGTATCGGGTAACTAATAATAAATTTATTTTTTTATAACCAAAAACTATATGTTAAATATGCCAAGAACAAGCTATTAATATATCAAATAACATGAAATTTCAAAATATTATAAGTTGATTATCATTGTTCAAGATAAACCAAAAAATAACAATTATTAACAAAATGGTTCAAAAAAACTTTTGTAGTTGCCAAAAAAAACAAAGATAAAAAAGAAACAAATTATATGAACAATTTCTAAAGTTCAAAAGGATTAAAAAAGAAACAAATTCTATTAATTCAAATGTATATAAATGGTATTTATAATCGGGTACACGGGACGGGTAAACGGGTATATATAATCGGGTAATCGGGCCGGGTAAACGGGTATATGAACAAATCCCAAGCCCGTCCCATACCTGCGAAAATTTTTAAAATTAATCCCATACCCGGCCCAATACCCATCGGGTTTGGGAATACCCGTCCCATATGTAGCGGGTTTCGGGTAAACCCGTCGGGCTCGGGTTTTTTTGCCATCCCTAGTGACGGGGTTATCAATATCCTTTCCACATAGCCATATGATGATATGAACCGGTAACCCTTAAGTGGTGATAGGGTCTTATCAACATCCTTTTCCAAAGAGCCATATTGATGATATGAGCTGGTAACCCTAAATAGAGTATGCCCTGCTTTAGCATTTTTTTTATAACCATGGTAACTCACTTGCATAGTAAACATCCGGGTCCCCTCAATACCCGACTAACCGAGAAGAACTAATAAATCGCGGTCGTAAACAATCGGGTCGGTGGCTTACAAGGAAAATTACTCCAACTGATTATTAAACTTAAGACCTTTAAGTTGTCTCTTCTACACTCTAACTACTGCATCACTTTCCTGAATTTTAGTTTAGCATTTTTGGCCTTTGCTATTTTTATATATTATTGCATTTAGATACCTAGGAGGATCCACTTAAGTTATATCTTTATTAATTGATAGGACCTATTTTTATTTATTGTTACCTTGACATTTTAGGTCATACTAATATACTATCACATGCATTACATGTGTTTAATAAAACATATTAAATAATTAGCAATAAAATTTAAAATTTATTAAATGATTTTTTGAGATAAAATATAATTTAAGTTGCATATAAATTAGTACTATAAGTAATAAAATAATTGTATCATTTTTATAAACTTTCATTTTTTTAACAATGTTTGATTTTTAAACATTTAATTTAAGAAATTTTTTTTGAAAAAATATAATTCATATAAAAATCTAAGGTAGTACCCATTTTTTAATGCATGTCATATTTCTAGATATATTTTTTTTGAACGGCAACTTTCAATTAAAAATCAATCAAGAGAGTCAGTAAGATGCTTAAAACTCACATGGGCACCAAGTACAAAGCAACACACAGCAACCCAATAAACAAAATGCCCCAAAAATTACAATTACAAACAAAACTAAACCCCAAAATTACACCATTCTTCCCATGTCAAAGAACTCCATTTAGCACGATATTTCACCCAAAAGAAACATAACGATTGTATCTCAATGAATAAACTTTGATACGACCGTTTTTTTCCTTTGAAGATCGTCTCATTTCTATTGCTCCAAATACACCAAATGGTTGTAAATTGTTCACAGAAAACACATAGATTGGTGGTAAGCCACACCAAGTGGAGATGGCATGACAAATCATAGCAGCCACATAGTAGGATGAAAACAGATGAGTCACTGATTCATTTCCCGTTGATATCTCTCTTATTAAATACATATAATATTAAATATAATTTTTATACATTTTTAAAATAAACAAGATTTTTTAATACATTAAAACAAATTAATATTAAAAACACACCTTTTTAAAAAAATATTATAAATTATAAATTTTTCAAAAATAATTATTTGAAACACAATGTTTAACGAAAAACAAACTATAAAAAAGTTAGTGTTTAAAGAAATAATATTATTATTTTAATACTTAAAATATTATATCATACGAAATTGTAATCGTATTTTATATTAAAAATCATCTTTATATTTTCTATTTTCGTTTATAATTATTCATTATATTTCATTATTTAATCCGTATAATATATGGGTTACTAACATAGTTACATGATAGACAATAGTATCATTGCAGTAACTTTCCATGACAATTTCAAAGTTCCTTTAATCATTTTGTAATTTAATTATTAGATACGATATATAAATTTATTATCTTATATCAATTTACTGGTAATTTTTGACATTAATTAATTATACTTCAATAAGTTGCAAGCAGTCGGGGCTATGTAACAATATATTACAAAAGTTGAGTTATATTTAATTATGTAACCAATCACGATTTTGGCTCCTAAAACTAGTCATATCAGATTTTGCCAATTATTAAAGTCAAAACATGTAAGTTCTTTGCATGTTGCAAAATAGCTTGAAAGTACAAAGCTTTATGATTGTAGTTAAATCATTTTTAAAACCTCAACCCGTTATTAAACCGGTTTTTGAACGCTAACAAGTTTTTGCGTCGGTTCATAACAAGTGAGAGGATCAAAATACACATTGTAAGAATCTGAAACAACAAACAACACATGATTACTAAGAACAGACGGAGAATTAATCGGTGATTGGGTCTGATTAGGGTCAACGAGATCAAAGTGGAGATGGTTCATGTGAGGATGTGGCTGCGATGGTGGTTTTTTGGGTGGAGGTTGTTGGGTGAACAAGTGATGGTTAACGGTGGTGGTTGAGCCGTTGTGGTGCAAGGTATGCGATTCTTACGAAGATAGTTGTTGGTGTGTGTGTGTGAGTGAGAGAGAGAGGGGGGGGGGTTGTTGCGTGTATGAGAGGGAGGTGAATATATATATTTTTTTAATATCAAGTGTATTTGAGTGATTTTTAAGTCACATATTAATAATAATTAATTTTATCTAAATTAAATATTTTTTTGTGCTACCCATTATTATAGTATTGGATCATTTTTATAATTTTTCAAAATTGTAAATCTAATCAAAAATAAGACCTAACCACATAAACCTGTCGTGTAATTTACTATAATGTCATGACAATCACACACTTGCAATTTTTTTTTTATTTCTTTTATCAAAAGCTTCAAATCTGACCTAAATCACCTTTCAAACATAAATAAAGTTTATAGGCACATGATTTTTATAAATGCATACCACTATACACAATTTTATTATGCACAGACACTTAAACACAAACAACAGATCAACAGTCTAGCCAAATAAGAACATATGCAATGAACGTTAATTAGAGGATTTATTGTCTAAAACACAACAATGTTTCCGTTTTGTGCCTATGATCAAGTGTCCAGCCTAATCAAACCGAGCGAAGGTATACTTATGTATGCGTTGTTTTTAAATCGAGCGGCTTGTAAATGAAATATAAGCATACCCAAAAAATGCACTGTGCATGTTTAATATTACATATAATAATTATATTTTATTAGTATGAGGCGCAATATAATGTCTAAATTGGAAGTTTGATTTTATTTGGGTAAGAGAAAAAAAAATCCACATATACAATTCAAAATGGGCCGGATCTTAGCTGATGGGCTAACAAGTTGCATCTAATGCTTGATGGGAATCAGGGAATGTGGTTTTATTCAATGGGCTTTACAGAAGCAGCCCATAAACTTTGCTATGTATACAGTACTAGTAATTTTACCGCCGCGCGTTGCGGCGGCGTCACAAATTTATATTGTCGAATAAAATGTATTATATTTGACTAAAGTTGTTTCCGAACAAAATTAACTTTAAATTTAAATCAACAGAAAACATATATAACACGAATCATTTCTGAATTAGAATTGATTTTTCGAACTTATACCGACACATAAGATGTTAGATCAAAATTTTAGAAATCGTGAAGGTCCAAATGACATTTTTGAAAGTCGAAGAGTGAAATTGTCAACCTCGAAATAAAGACCAATAATTAAGAAAAAAAAGAATAAATCCGAAACTTAGAAACCTGAGGAGAAGAAAATGACATTTTTTAATTTTTTTTTTTAAATTAAGGATTAAAAATGAAAGTTTTAAAAGGTTTGAAAGTTGTAGGATAATAATTTCTAGACTCAAAATATAAACGGAATCGATCCTGATTAATATTTATACCTAGATAAAGTTATCCATTATATTTTAAGAGTAAAAAAAAAGACAACGCAGAGCTTTGAAGACGTAAGAAAAAACAAAAGAAAAAAAGGGTTGTCGCATAGTATTGAACCCGTGACACTTTGGAAGGTTTGCTAGTAACCTTACCAACTCATCTAGGTTACACTTATTTTCAATTTTGAGGAACATATATATATATATATATATATATATATATATATATATATAAATAATATTGGCTTGTCGTTTAGTAAGAGAGCACCGGCATTAGTATTTAAGATATATTAGTAAAGCACCCGCGCGATGAGGCGGGGTAATATGATCAAGACTTGTATATTGCGGTTTAACAGTATAATTAAAATACATATGAACGTAGCGGATCAGTTATAGAGATTAAAAGGCGCAAAAAGATGCGGTATAAATTAAAAAAAAGGCAATTTAATGAAACAAATATACAAAAACTAATAAAGTGTCGTAACTTTACGCGACATGATGAGGAACTTTGTTTTAGAGTTTAAGGATATAGGGTGATGTTACAACGACAGTGTTTTAGAACCGCTTATTTTTCAAAGTATTGACAAAGTATCATTAGTCAATATAACTCAAGATTATTATTTTTATTAAATCAACGAACAAAAGCTGTTTTGTAATTGTAACATTTTGTGTGTACTATGGCTGGAAAGCTAAGGCAAAAATA